>VXBP01003025.1:353181-675040 GCA_013400115.1 Rhinopomastus cyanomelas | reverse complement strand
CCCTTCCAATCCCTAGCGTTCTGTGATTCTGTGATTTCATGCAATTAACATCAGTATTTGCATTAGAAGTGTCCTATTAAGAGCTTCAATATGTTTAATATGTTAATATGTTAGGCTCAGTAATTAAAAAGACAGCAAATTAGTTTAGTGGCCATGTTTTGGAAGGCTAACCCTCAAAGAAAAAGAAATTCAAGAGTCATAGTCACTAAACACTTTCTGAAAGACTACTAGTTACCTTACAGTCTTGCATCAATTACTGTCAAAGTCAAATTAAATGAGGTTTCAGGAAAGGAAAGAAGGTGTTGGGCTTTTTTTAAACATAGACAAACAGAAAAATATTACTACCTAAAAGGCAAAGGCAATGTTACTGACTCTCTAAACTTGTTATTGACTGCACCAAGACAGAAAAGACTAAGCTGGAAGGGAAAAAGTATTTAAGATCAAGGCAGTTATGTGCTCTGCTTTCTTTTCTGGTCATCAGGCAAAGATCTGTGGTTCACAGCTGGTTAAAGGTTGGGCAAGACAACTGAGCTCACAAGCACTAACTAGAACAAGAGGCCTGAGCTGCTGAAGAGAAGGCTGAAAGGATAAACAGAGTTCCTGTGAGCAGGAGGAGCAGAGTGGAGTACCTGAGACCTACAGAATGCAGTCTAAAACACAGAGAACTGAAAAACACAAAACTGCCTTAGGAAAAGAGATGTTGGCTTCTGACAGGAAGGAGCAAACAGCTGAGCAAGGCAACGCAGTACAACTTGAGACACTGACCCAGAGGCATGGCTTCAGAAAACCTGAAAACAAAACACAAGAGCAAATGCAAGAGAGCAACAGGGAGTGCAAGGCATGCTTCACAGAGCATCTCAGGTGTAGAACCAAGGTTCTGTGGATGAAACATAACCCTGTACATGGGCACATTCCTATTCCACTGCTAGTGAGTGGAAAAGCTGGTGGGATGCAGGATACCACACTCCAGTCAGCAGAGAAACCATACCCACCTCGGGCTTGACGTGACACGTGGGTGAAAGTTTCAGGCGTTAAAGCAACCTCTACTGCCCACAGAAGACTCAAGAGTGCTAATGACATGGTTTCAGCAATATCACCTGATATTACTGATGCAGTGCCAAATGCAGGAGAATTCATCACGCACCTGTAGCAGTGGAAGGCTGTTTACATTCTCCTCCCATATTAAAAGCAAACAAACAAAACCCCATGATGCAGTTGACAGACCCTTAACAGCAATGAAGTATTTTCATGACACAACCTGGAGCAGTGAGCCTCTTCTCACTGAGGCAGGCCCCAGAACACAGGCATCTGGTGAAGCCAGAAATAGTTGCTCAGCTGCAAGAGATCCATCCCTCCTCCACCTCAGTTAAGGTGAGGGTGCTGCGAGTTGTCTCATAACACACAGTTGTCTTTCAGGGCAAAGACAAACTCTGGACCTTCTCCCAGGACATTACATTTTACCCACTTAGTTAATACGGTGTGAGGGAAGGCAGAAAAGAGGTGAAGGTCTGCAAAGACAGGAAAAGAAGGTGACACAGGGCTTCAATGTCCTGCTTCACTCCAAATGTATCAACAGGCCCTTGTTACAGCACCCAGGGAATGCACAGCACTACCACATAAACCATAAGCAATTAGGGGAGCTGGTTCAGTTCATTCCCAAACAGAAGTAGAGAACAGCTGTGCAGACTGAATAAGGATTGTTGCATATTGTACTGGGACTTAACAGCACCTGAGCTCTTGCCACGTGAGTGGGTTATGTTTACAGCTCATATGTCTTACATCATATGCAGATGTCATAAGATGACATGGGGAAGTCAGACACTGCTCAAGAGCCAGGATGCAAGTGAACCCGAGCCCTAACCATGGCTACCAACTAAGCTAAAGAGCAGATACCACAGTAAAGCCAGTTTCTTTGTACACAGGAATTATTCCAGGCACAGGCAAAGCCCCATAAGGCCACAAAAGCAAGGACAAGCCAATGACTTACAAGAAAATTAACCAGTTTTCAATTCACTTTATATAAAGAACAGTATCTCACAGTGGTCCTCTGAAAAAGGCTCTTCTGGGATGCTAAGAATTTTGTAAGAGTACCCACTCGTAGAAAGATTGGTCATGGATAAGATCTGACTTCCTTTAAAGCTGCTGTGATAGCCGTACCAAGGAACACACAAGCCAGTTAAAAGCACAACCACGTTACTCTTAGTTTGGAGCAAGAGAATGCTTTTGGAGCCAAAGTCCATTCCCCTGGTTTGTGCTGCAAATCTGTGGCACGTACAAGTTAGACCAACGCTAAAACCCAAAACACCTGCAGACAAAGCAAAAGGAAATATTATACGAGTCTTCCTCTCCCACCACACCAAGGGCAGGCCTCTCTTTCAAGTTTAGACTGCAAAAAAAGCTTCCCAAGTCCATTGGAGCAGCAAGACTACCAGTGTCTTTGACATAATTCCACTAATACACTGTTGATACAGAAAGCAAAGCCCACCTGTCTGTTGAAAAGCAGCACCAGTTGTCTGTATTATATCTGATTACATGCTATGAACTCATTATTAATCTTGATTTCTGGCCTTAAATCACACAATCATGCTATTCCAAACACATTTGATTTCACCAGCCTAAGGATGTCCTGCAGGCCAGTCCTTCATGTGTTTTCCAATTCACAATTGCTTTCATTCCTTCTCATTGAAGCAACTTAGCTATACAAAATGAATATTAACCTGTAGGAAGCTTGCCTAAGATGCTCTGTTTTTGAAACGAGGGCAGAAATTATGCTAATCACAAAATTTGCATTCTCTTTGTCTCTCCCTGTATCTTAAGATGTTCATTTTCACTCTTTTTTCACAGAGCTCTGGGAGAAAGACCTTACTATTTAATGTATAAATGACTGCAGTTTGCTGGTCAAGATGCACTGAAGCTTAAGGGAGGCACTTGAGAAAAAGCATTTAACTTAAGAATGCGTTGTCACAGTCCAATCTGCTTGCTGTGTCACAGGTCTTTGGTCCATTGGTATGACGATACCTGCACTTCTACTTTACTCAAAATCCTGCTTACTCACTAAACTAACACACCAAATGCTTTCTTTGGCTATCAAGAAAGACCATCCAAAGGAATATTCCTTCCGAATGGAAAGAGGATGTTCCACAACTTCACATATTCCGTGGTTCTTATTCACATACAAGCAATTCTAAGGTTTCTAATTTAACCACTTTGAACTAAAGTGTAGCTCCCGCAGGTCTAAGTCTCCTTGCAAGTCCGTCCCTCCTTCCGGCTTCCCACAGCCCAGCCAGGGCTGCAGGTGCCCCGCAGCACTGCGCCTGAGGACACATTTACCAGCAGTTCCCGCGCAGCAAGGAGCCTGTCGGAAAAGCCCGAGCAGACTTCGTGAGACCCGTTCATTAGCCGGACACGCAATTAAGCTCGTTGTCGTGAGGATGATAAAGGGGGATAAAAGCCACCACAGCCCAAGAAAACACAGAATCACACATTCTGATCTGGGGTTCAGACGCCTCACCCCAGGCTGACCAGCAGCTGAACACCCGCCCCAGGAGACACGGTATGAGGGGACAGGCCTCGCTCGGCGGAAGCACCAGCGCAGCTCTGCCGGTCCCGCACTGTTCAAACACCTGAGAGGGGGCTGCCACGGCCGCGGGGCCCTCAGCTGAAGCAGAAGGTGTGGTCCCTGGCCTCAGGGCGCAGGCGAAGTCCCCCCTGCGCATTCACCGCGATCGGAGGAAGCCAACCCGGTCCATGAAGCGGCATAAGCCGAGGAGCACTGCCTAGCCCTCTCGGAATCCCCGGGGACCCCCATGAGGGACCCCCAGAGCAGTCCCAGCAGAGCCGGGGCGGGGCGGGGGGTGCCGCCCAGGCCTTGCTGCCGACCATTCCCGCCGCAGCCCCCTCCGGCTGGCCGCTCGGGACTCACCGTGTCTCACGAAGCAGCCGCCAGCTCAGCCCGCGGACGAAGGTCACAAGCGGTCCGGCCATATCGGAAAGGCGAAGGCGGCAGGAGGAGGAGACACCGACGGCAAATCCCTCCCCACCGAGGCGCCACCGCCTGGCAGCGGCCCGTTTCCTGCCGGCGAAGCGCTGCCTCCATGGCCTGTGGAGGCGGGCTGAGGGCAACGGCGAGGGCCTGGCTTGAGGCCTGGCCTGCCACCTGTTCACCTCCTCTGTCTCTCCGTGGTATCGCGCCGAAAGGCAGCGCTGAAAAAATTCAGTTTAGGGTCAGAAATGGAACAGCCCGTCCTGCAAACCTGACCGGCAGCCAAAGCTGCCAGAGCAGTCTGTGGACATGAACTTAGGAGGGAGCAGAACCCCTGCGTGGGCTGATGTTGTGGACTGGGCAAGTCCTACAGAAGGGCTTCGAACTGTTGTTCATCACAGCCGTGACCTGTGTCATCTTCATATTTTCGCATACCAGTAGCTCCTAAAAATGTTTTCACAATCGCTATTCAGAGATTTCCCGTGGGGCTGTGGAGCAGCCCCCTGTCTGCACCTCAGCGGGGCTGGGCTGTGCAGTGCTGGAATCGACGCTGCCATCTCCCCCATGTGCTGTGAAAGATAGCTATTGACAAGCATGTCCTCCTCCAGCTGTGGCTTCTAAAGGTACATTGATTTTTTTTCCTTGTATCTGCTCTGTGAAGGACATTTCTGTGTTTGATTTAGTGCTGGGAGATCTTCATGATTCAGGTAGTCAGCTTGGTCAGTCTCCTTTTGAAACACATCTGTCTGAATCACCTGTTAATCCTCTTTCATTTTGGATTTTTTTCCTTTCCCCAAAAGTAAATCATAGAATGGTGTGGGTTGGAAGGGACCTCAAACATCCTCTAATTCCAAACTCCCACCGTAAGCAGAGACACCTTCCACTAGACCAGTCTGATCAAGGCTCCATCCAACTTGGCCTAGAACACCTCCAGTGATGGAGCATTCACAACTTCCCATGGCAACCAGTTGAGGTGTCTCAGTACCCTCAGAGTGAGGAACTTCTCAGCAGTCTCCCACAGCCTTCTCCTAGACAAGCTGGTGGCTCATGGCTGAGACAGGTGGACTCTCCTTTGGGTTAGAAACTGGCTACAGGGCCCAACCCAGAGAGTTGTGTTCAACTGAGTGAACAAGTCAATTGGTGGCCAGTCACAAGCTGTTCCCCAGGGCTCAGGATTGGGGCCAGCACTGTTTAACATCTTTATCAGTGATCTGCGTGAGGGGATTGAGTGCACTCTCAGCAAGTTTGCAGATGATACCAAACTGGACAGCTGTGTTGATCTACTGGAGGATAGGAAAGTCCTACAGAGGAACCTGGACAGGCTGGATCAATGGGCTGAGGTCAGTTGTATGAGGTTTAACAGGGCCAAGTGCTGGGTCCTACACTTTGGTCACAACCCCCTGCAATAATTTCTCCAATCCTTTATGTTGAGGGACAGTTTTTCCCACAGACATACACTTGCTGTAATGTCACTGAACTGAACTCAGTATTACGGAGCTGAGTTTTTCTTATCCTTTACCACGGCAAGGCAGCTGTTCTCTCTGTCACAGAAGTTGTTTACCCAGGAAGTAGATGTGTCAGGTAATTTATTAAGAATTTGATTCCCATGGCAAATGGTTTTGCATTATCACTACAGGCAACTTAATACATATTTAACAGGAAGTTATCTTGATGATTTATTCACCTTCCCCTTGGAAATCAGTCCAATAAATCCTTCAGGACTTACTTGTGTGATGATATATTGTGGTTTGAAATTGAGTGTGTTTCTTGCCTGAGGCACTGGGAAGTTGCTATGACAACTTGTGTTGTTTAGCTTGGAATTCCAAGCTGAATATTTGTGACTCTGCAAACAGGTATGAATGGTTTGGAGCTTCCTATTTCTGGCTTTCTGCTTCTTTTTGTCTGTGTTTGGAGAGAGAGGCATGTCACTGCAGCTGAGCACAGCAGCCATCTTCCCCTTGGAAGATGATGAATGGAACTCTGGACATCAGTGGAGGAAAGGTTTCACCTGCAATCCACTGTTTACTGAAATGGAGGGTGTTTTCCCTGGTTCATGGTCTGTAGAAATCAGCAGGAGTTTTCCCAACTGGAATAGAACTGGCTTGGAAGCATGTGAAACAGGGAACAGGTTCTTCTTGAAAGAACCAGTGGCTCTCAGAACGGGACTGAGCTATGTCCTGTTTCCACAAATGTTATGTTTCCACAAGCTATATGTTTCCACAAATAAAAGAACTGCTAGAAGTTTCTTTGCAGTGATGGGATGAAGATACTAGCAGCTCAGCACAGTTATCTCGGAACATGTGATTAATCTCTGTGTGGCTGTGTGTTGGGGTTTTTATCCTGTGTGAATTAAATATGTCTTCTCAGTTTTTTCCCCAATTGAAGCTAGAGTTTGATTTTGCCGGCAACTTTGATAAGTAGTTTTGACCCCTCCTTGTTTTGGTTTTGTTTTGGCCCATTAGCACAGTAACTAAATTTGTTAATCTTGTCTCAGACCTGATCAGCTGATCAAACAATGAATCAATGACGTATTATATTTGGTTTAGCTGAGATTGAGCGGATCCTCCTGTGCCATCTCTCCCAGGGCTATGTTTCTGGTGGTAGCTGAAGGGATGTCACTCACACTGCAATGTTTTGTCTACTGCTGAGCAGGGCTTGCACACCACCAAGGCTGGGGTGTTTTTCTTTCCTAACATTCTCCCTACCTGAGGAGGGCTGCTAACCCAAACTTCCCAAGACTTCCAAGCTCATCCAGCCCAGCCTATGAACTAACATCACCACATCAGCTAAACCAGGGTACTAAGTACCACATCCAGTCTGTCCTTAAACACCTCCAGGGATTATGACTCTGCCACTGCCCTGGGCTGTCCATTCCAGTGTTTGATCACCCTTTCTGTGAGGAAGGGCTTCCTAACATCCAACCTAACCCTCCCCTGGCACAGCTGCAGGCAAATATGATCTCTAATCAGGAGCAAACTAAATACAGTGTTCTACTCCACTGTTCTTGGCTAGACTGATGGTTACTTCTCAGAAAATCAGTAATTCTGATGGAATAGCCTTTTCTCGGCGTTGTCTTTAGTCAGAATCTAAAACATCAAGTTTTTTATTCACAATTCTCAGTAATCATCTGCGCTTAACAGCATGCCTTAGGCTGTCTGTCTTCTCTTACTCTGCAATAAACTTTTGTCCTGAAACATCCTTGCTAATCAAAATCACTGCAGTTCTTTTACCATAAAAGCAAATTTATTTACCCAATCTAGCTGCAGATTACTCTTATTTAATTAAAATATAATCTCGTCTATCTTGAATTATTAATCTTTCTAAAACTCTTAGCATTCACTAAAGTTGGATGACGCAAGTTTTATTACAATCATGTGTGCTGACTACACGTTTAGGCCTGCCCCACTGAAATATATTCACAATGAGGGTCTAAAGGGCTCAGCCTCATGTCTCAAAAGTGTTGTAATTATTTAGGCACTTTGCCACTATTGAAGGACTTGCCTCAAAAGTGTAATAAAATTAGCTGTCACATTGTGTTTTTATTGCTCAGTCCTCCTGTCTGTGTGCTGTACTGTCAGTATTTTAATAGAATCATCATAGCTGGAAAGGACCTCCAGGATCATCAAGTTCAGCCCTCATTCCGGCATCACCCTAACCCCTAGCCTATGGCATCAAGTGTTGTAGCCACTCATATTTTAAATATATCTAGGGATGGTGACTCCACCACTTCCCTGGGTGGCCTGTTCCAGTGCCCAACCACTCTCTCAACAATTAACTTCTTCCTAATATCCAGTCTAAACCTCCCTTGACGCAACCTGAGCCCATTTACTCTCAGTATGTCACTGCACAGCCTTTAGGATCACTTTGCAGTACAGCTACAGGAGGGTCTAGTATGATTTTCTTTAAGTAGGTGGGCAGACCCCCATTTTACATTCACCGTTTGCCTCCAGTATTCAGAAACAGGAGGAGGCTATGTACTCCATAGCCCTAATAACTTCTGTGCTTATTAGCAACACTACAGCTGCTCTTACAAATCACTGTTGTGTATTTAAATAAACTATTTGGCATCTTGTTTTGAGGCTCCTCTCTGTGTGCTGGTGTTCAGAAATTGCTGCACTTTAGCTGGAAAGTTGCTCAGTTATTGGCTGAACATTTAAACCGCATAGGAGTATTTTTCTGAAGATCTTTATATAGAATAGAAATATAAGTGCAATTATAAGTAGTTGTTTTTGAGGAAGCAACAGACCAGAGACTTTCTAGAGGTTTACCTGGTAACTAGCAAACCTATACGCTCAGCTTTTGAAAGACCTGCAGGTTTTTAAATAGGCTGTAGGTTTGCAACCCATACTAACAGTCTGTGGAATGTGTGCATTCTCATCCTGCTGATCTGAAGTGCTATAGCTCTTTGTGAAAAGTTATGTGTCACTTCCTATTTGCCAGGGCTGGCACAATATCGACTCAAAAAACAATTTGCTAAAGGCAGGCAATGAGGAGGTGCTGTTTGGATGTACCTAAAGTGGTACTTTGGGTTGCAGAGGTTTTTCACAGTCAGAGCACCTTTGAAAGAAACTGTTGGCAGGACCTCGATAGAGAAATGTGGTTACAAAAGCCATATTTTATGTACAAATCAACAAACAACAAGTCTTTTATAGTTTCCTATTGTTGCCTATAGATGCAGGTGTTTGGTTTGGCCTCATCAGACCCTTCTGCTATAGAACTGGTACCTACTTTTTGTACTTCCACTTTTTTAAAAAAGTGCTTTGGGCCACCATTCCACAGTTTAGACTTGCAGTCAGGATAAGCAAACAACTGCTTCCAAAAGGAGCAGTCTCTATTTTCCTCAGTCCTTCCTGGTTCACTCCCATGGCTTCTTTTCTGCTGACACAGCAGTTTTCATGGCTAATCATTGAACTGGTTTAGGGAATTGATCTGAGTTGCAATTAACCAGGCAAAACCAAATAGTAAGTAAACGAATACAGATAAAACATGACCCATATCAGACCCTTGATCCTTTTTATCACACTGCTGAATGCATGCACTTGTTGGTGTCAAGGAGGGAGGTGTAGGGGAGCCTGACAGGCAGTAGGATTGCAGCAGCAGCACTTTTTTACATCAGCTTATGGGATTAAAGCATTAATGTGTTGCCTCTGAGGAATTTGTTTCACTTTCTTTCATAGCTGCTGAGGGATTTGGTACATTTTCTGTCTTGAGCTGTTTATATTGCTCAAATGTTTTGCTCTCATGTCACGGAAAGTATCTCTAGAAGTATAAATGGGGCAGTCAGCTTGCTCTTCTGGAAGTGACTTACAAAGCAATAGTAAGTTACATCTAGTAGCATCTTAAAATGAAAGTTGACAGAGTTGTAGGGGAAGTTATCAAGTCCCTACACAGTTTTTTGGCCAACAGAAGAAAGTGAAACTATTAATGGTCTCCATAAGCAAAAGACCGCATCATGAGCTTCACCCTCTATCAAGCAATTGTGGTAGTAAACATTTTACTTATACGCAGGATTCTCTGGGTGTTGATGTATTGTAAGTGACAGCAATCTCTATCTCTGCTTGTGTTCACCCTCACATAGCCCATTATTCTGTGCTGACATCAGTATTTGTGAGGGCATTTGGTGAACAGATCAGAGAACTGATCCAGTTAAAAAAAAGGCCACCCAAGAAGACCCATCAGCTGGATTGGTTTCCCATTTTGATTTGTTATCTCCACAAAAACAGGAGAGTTGACACAGCTCTAACGCTGACTGATTCTATGACTTGGTCTAGGTGATCCTGCTCTGGCAGGGGGATTGGACTAGATGATCTTTCGAGGTCCCTTCCAATCCCTAATGATTCTATGATTCTAGATCTGAGCACAGTCACTATTCAGGATGGCACAATTGCTGAAATCATTTGTATTTGGATTACATCCCTATGTCTAGCAAAGATTTAGTTCCTTCACTAGGTTAGTATATCTCACTCTCTGTATGGTAGCCACAGTCTGCCTGGGGTAGATCTTTATTAACATGAACATTAGCGGAAAAATATCAGCTGTCTAATAACCGCATTGTTAAGCAGCTTGTATAAAGCCCATTAATCATTAGCAATCAGTAGCAGTACTTTCTTAGGGGAAATGCTGTCCCACTCCCCTGTAACTTGAGAGTCAATTGAAATACCCAGCAATGATCTGACCCTCCACTGAAACTTTCTCTACTGCATGCTGTAAAGAAGCAAAAGGATGAACAGACCCGAAGAGAGAACTGATTTCTACTGCTCATACATTAGGAAATATCCTTAGGAAAAGGAAAGGTCAGGGCAGAAGAAGTATCAGCAAATGCCTGAAGTATTTGATTCAGGATGGCGAAGGCTGGATGCTGAAATGTAGACAGTAAGATGAAAAGAACAAGGATATAGTGGTATTTTTTAATGTATATAGTTTAATTGGTGAAAATTTGTGGTAATTTTCCTCATCGTTTTCTGCTTCACAAAGAAATGTTTCTATCTGATTAGAAGTTATAACATTTCAACGTATGGTTGGCTTGTGAAATATTTTTTATGACTACTGCTTTTAATGCCATGATCACAGTGTACTGCTGGTGTTTTACATCTCTATAACTAAACAGTAAAGGTGCTGTAAAATCAAGCAGGAAATAACATAAAAATCCAAAGACTTCAAACTAAATTCTTGACTACTAATTTCTCCTCTGGGATTTAAAAGTAATATGTACACTAAATTCTTTGAAGACATTAGAATGTAATATATGCTAATTTTCCCTTCTCTAGAGACAACTCAGCCGATGTAGTATAGACTTCAGCTTGCGGTAGACTTACCTGCGTGAAAACCCCCACACATTTCCCATACAGCAGGGATCCTTGCACACACACATACACATGCACATGGTTGTGTGTGAATCCAGGTGCTAACAGTTGGTTCCACTCACCCTGCATTTGGGAGAAGCGGTGGCATCTAGGAGTGATAATTCACTATTAGTAATAATAACTGACTACAAGTAATAGCGACAAAAAAGTGGGTTTGTTTTTAAATGGCATTGGATCATTTTAGGAGACAAGAGTCTAGCATAGCCTTGAATTTTCAGCTGTGCTAAGCATTGTGACTATAGTTGTTGTTCTAAGCGGTTGGCTGAAATACTTGTTCCAGTGGTAGCTGAGTCTGGAGCACACGCTGGCTCGGTGTGCCCTCGAAGAGAACCTCTCTGTTCCTCACAAGGCTGCTCACAGCGCCGCCTGGTGGGTAAAGCATTGCAAAACGAGGACAGAGAACGTGCTAAGACAGCGTCCTTTGTACTGCGGTGAGCAGCGCACATCGTCATATGCCCTATGAAAACCAAACCCCACTAATCAGATTACTCATAATCTGTCAGATCTTTACATTAACTGAACGTGGAGAAATCAGGGTGCGGTATGTGCTCGCTGTCCTGTACCTTTCAGGTTGCAAGCTGTGAAGCATAGAAAATGCAAGGGTAAAAGCAACTCCGATAAGGAAATGAAGATCAGAAACATATGAAGCATATGTAGAATCATAGAATGGTCTGAGTTGGAAGGGACCTCAGAGATCATCCAGTTCCAACCTACCTGCCATGGGTAGGGACACCTCTCATCAGACCAGGTTGCCCAGAGTCCCATCCAACTTGTCCTTGAGCACTTCCAGGGGTGGAGGAGCCACAGCCTCCCTGAGGGAATCTGTTCCAATGCTTCAGCACCCTTACTTCTTCCTTAATCTAAATCTGTCCTCTTACAGTTTAAAGCCATTTTTCCTTGTCCTATCAGTACAGTGCCAAATAAGGGGTCAGTCCCCATCTTTCCTGTAGGTCCCTTTTAATTACTAGAACCTCCCTCAGCCTGCTGCCCACAATTCTTTTGATGCAGCCCAGGATAAAATTGATCTCAGCTGGCTCAGGTTCAGTTTTCCATCCACCACACCAACAGTCTCAAGTCCTTGTCTCAGGGCTGAGGATGCAGAGCTAC
Organism: Rhinopomastus cyanomelas; assembly: GCA_013400115.1. Classification (NCBI taxonomy): domain Eukaryota; kingdom Metazoa; phylum Chordata; class Aves; order Bucerotiformes; family Rhinopomastidae; genus Rhinopomastus; species Rhinopomastus cyanomelas. Next base: position 663,088 of record VXBP01003025.1, on the reverse strand, counting down.
ATTTCACTGTGACATTCTTATTTAAGACAGATCTAGAAGCTGTTGTCTGTTTGCCCCAAAGAAACATGGTGGGACTAGTTTCACAGGCTGACAGCTGCCTGATCACAGCTTGATGGATCCATCAGTTGTTCTTAAGTGTTTTGAACAGGATTGCAACATCTTCATCTCTTTGGATTCCAGGCCTCTGTCATCCAGAAGACTTCAGATTTATTATTCAATTGTATTGGTTTGTGTTTATCCAAGTTTCCCACTACAAGGGCTCTAGTGGCCAGCAGTCCTGCAATACCTAATCCTCTCACAAAACTAAATCATTTTAAAACCCCTGAAGTCCGAGAAGCATTATTTATCATCTGGATTAAGGGAATATTTTCAAAAGGGCTTAGAAATACAATCTGACCCAAAATCTTGTATTTCAATACGTGTGTAGGCAACTAGAAGTCTTGTTGTATTGTATGTACACTGTAAGCAAACAGATATCATGGAGAGTTCAGCTTGTCTGGCCCTCTGGGCTTTGAAATCATGACCCTTTAGTAATTGCACTTGTAGTGTCCAATTCCTTTTATCAGATGCCTCCACTTGTATGAGCATGGTGAGCATTATATTGAAGGAGAAACATACAAAAGCTATTACACTTCCTTTGCTGAGTCCCGTGGGTAAACAAGGGATGTTTCAGGACACGTGTGGTTTATGAAAATGAAGTTTTCCTGGTAGATGTCATCATTAAGCACTGCTGATTGGTGTGCCCAATTCTAGTAGACAATACCAGTGAAGTAATTAATCCTTTGTGATTCCTTTGAGCCTTGAAGCATTTGGTTTTTGCTTGACAAAGGAAATGTTCTGCTCTGTATTCTTGTTTTTTCATTAAATTGGTCACTTCCTAGAAATTTATTTCTAGCTGGGATTATAGCTGCCTTGTGCTTTTGGCACAATAATGTTTGAACATTTTTCCCCTGGGAACAGGGGTGCACCACTTTAAGTCTAGTTCAAGTGTTCAGGCAACAAGTAGAGTTACAATGATTGAAGCTGTGGGGAACTCTTGGGAGAATATCCCATCAATTAATGCTTTGGAGTAACGCCAGATGAACTACTATGATCTTCTGAAGGTGTGTGAATTTTATGTTGTGCATTGCTTTAGATCCTCCTGCACTGCTACTTCCATATCTTTAGCACTTATCCTTCAAACATGCATTCAGTATTGCTGTGACCATGCTAGCATTATAAAAGTAATAGCAGGGCCACCAGGTGTAGGATCAACACTGTGTATGCTGCACTCAAGGTTGATTTCAGTAACGATCTTGGAGAAGCAGCTCATATGGAAAAAGCCACCCTGTGAACCATAAGACTCTGCTAATGTCCGTAAGTAGACTTGGCACTGCTGGTGATTCATAGGATTTTTATCGCTCTAGGGGACTTGATGTTGGCTGGGAAAAAGTCTTGTGTCTGGCATGCTGTCCTGATGCAGGCAGTTCTGATTCAGTGAGGTCAAATACTGATGCTTCATTAGTTCATTTCCCCTTCTAAGAGAATGTTTTAATAGACTGCATGGCTGTAGACTGTGCTCTTAAATACTGCAGCTGTTGGTCTGAGACTAACTCTCTAAAAAGCATAGGGCAGGTGTCAGGCAGTTTGTCCACTTCTTTGTTGATCTGAGTAGTATCATGTCTGTAGGCAAAGACACCTCTGCCAGGGACCCTGTTCAACCTGGCTTGAACATTTTCAAGGAGGAGGCACATGTACATGAATAATTAAACCTGAAGTGGGAGGAGATGCTAAAATAGCTGCGGGACTTGTGTTGTAAATAGATATGGGGGTGGTCCTATTTTCTCCTAGATTATCATAAAGTTTCCTGGAAAAAACTACTGTTGTCAACTGACTGCCACTCTGGTGCTACACATGCTGTTTCAAAATCCATTTGTGGCTGTCTCAGAATAGTGCCCACAGCTTGCCCATATCACAGATAATAGCTCAACAATCTCCCAGAGCAACCTTCTCAGTGGATGCAGGGTGCGCCATGGACATCTTCTACCTGGATTTCTCTAAGACTCTCAGTGCAGTTCTGCCTCCTAGAGAAACCAATATGTTACAGACAAGTGATCTGTGTGACAACTGGGGAGCTAGGATGCACCCAGAGGGTGGTGGTGCATAGCCCCTTTTCAAACTGGCAACCTGTCACAAGTGGGGACCCCTAGAGATCAGTACGGGGCCCAATGCTATTTAGTACTTTTGAAAGTGATCTGAATGATGGGACCAAGTATATCCTGATGAAGTTTGCTGATGATACCAGAGTGGGGAAGTGAACACTGCAGAAGAGACAGCGACCCTGCAGGAAGAACTGGGTAAGCTGTAAGAGTGGTCTAACGAGAAACTTGTGAAGTTTGATGAGGAAGTTCAAGTTCAACCATAATCCAGGAGTGCAGCACAGCCTGGGGTCTACCTGGCTGGAAAGAAGCTCTGTGGAAAATGACCTTGGGATCTTGATGGCCAAACAATCTGAGCAAACAATGTGCTTCTGTGGAAAAGGAAGCCAGTGTGATGCTGGGTTGCATCAACAACCAGCAGTGATAAAGAAGCCATTATCCCACTGTACTCTGCACTTGTCAGGCCACAGCAACAACACTGTGTTCAGTTGTGGTTATACAAAAACGTTGTAGACAGGCTGGAAAGGGTCCAGAGAATGGCCATGAGGATGAGATGTGTCACACACACTAGAAAAACCACTGACCAATGCTTGCAAAAAATAAGACACTAGGATTTCATGTGGACTGATACAGAGGATGATGTCAGTGTCTCTGCCCATGGCAGGAGGGCTGGAATCAGATGATCTTTAAGGTCCCTTCCAACCCAAACCGTTAGGGGTTACCTGGCAATGCTGCATCAGAGGTTGGACTTGATGATCTTAAAGGTCTTTTCCAACCAGCAATGTTCTGATTCTATGATCAAAGAACTGAGAAGCCTACCAGATAAGGAAGGGCTGAGAGAAGTGGATTTGTTTAGCTTTGAGAAAAGAAGCTTAGGAGACACCTTATGTTCCAATATTTAAAGATATTTAAAGAAGATAGAGACTCCTTTTTTGTGTGGAGTCACATGGGAAAGACAAGGGGTAATCAGTACAAGTTACTTCTGAGGAGATTTCTTCTGCGCCATTGGTCTTTGACTCAGGTTTTTATGGACCAAAGTTTTGAAATTATCTTTTTAAATTTAGTTGCCTTCTAAATTCTATGCAAAATTTTTGAGGTTGACCCCATACCAGTAGTAATTGCTACTTCCTGTAACAGGAAGTCTCCTAACTACACTAATGCAAACTGCTGGTGCTCTTAAATGTGGGATTCAGCCACTGTGAGTGGCTGAGAGAGTTGTGTCTGTGGCTGATGAGGGCGTTATATCTGTGGCTGAGAGAGCTGAGGTTGTACAGACTGGTGAAGAGAAGGCTCTGGGGAGACCTTACTATGTCCTTTCAGGACTTAAAGGGGGCAACAGAACAAGGGATAATGGTTTTAAATTAAAAGAGAGTAGAAGGAAAACTTTTTTGCAGTGAATGTGGTGAAACACTGGAACAGGTTTCCCAGTGAAGTGGTCGAAGCCCCATCTCTGAAAACATTTAATGTCAGGTTGGACAGGGCTCTGAGTAACCTGATTCCTGCTCATTGCAGGGAGAGGTTTGGACTAGATAACCTTTGAAGGTCCCTCACAACACAAATAATTCTATGAATCTGTGGAAATATATGAGTATTCAGCTCCTTGCCTAGTTTTCTAAGCTCCAAAACTCTTCTTGTGTGGCTTTCTGAGCCAGAGAATAAACTTGTATGTGTACCAACTTCCTCCTGCTGTGGCTTTGACATGGTGGATTGGTTTGTCCCCCACTCGCACATGCCAGAGATCAACTCAGGGAGGTCGTGGAGTCTCCTTCTCTGGGGACTTTCAAGGCCCGCCTGGATGTGTTCCTCTATGATCTGTGTTATAGTTTTGTCCTGCTCCAGCAGGGGTGTTGGACTCGATGATCTCTTGGGTCCCTTCCAACCCCTAACATCCTATGATCCTGTGATCTGGTCTTGCCTTACATCAAGGCTGGCTAAGAAGCTTGCAAATCATGATGCCTGTTGTGACACTTAGAGCTGAACCTTCCTGGGCAGTTTCTGTAAGTGCTATGGAATTTGAAGGTACCTCTGAGGAAAGAGGGGAAAAGAATGAGAAATAGTAAGAGACATTGGTTTTCTGCCATGATTCCTAGGAAGACGAGTGTAATATGCATTAAGAGGAAAAAAAACTAAATAAAAGGTGTGATGAGGTTGATGCTGAACAAAAAAGACATAAAAGTGGTCTTGCTTTCTCAATTGACACTGCCTTCAGCTGAATTTCACATTGCTCATGTGGTAGAAGTGTAATCAGGGCCAAGATCTTCAGAGATGGCATAGGTATTAGAAATGATCCCATAGCTTCAATCGGATTACTTTCTTGTTTAGCTTTCCAGGGCTAATAATAATCTAGAGAAATGTAAGGCTTTTTTGGTTCGGTTCTTTGCCTTGCCCTGAACTCCAGAAGGATTACATAAATGTGACTAAATAGAACTTGGCTTGTCCTCAGCTCAGCTACTGGAATCTGTGAATAGTTTTATGAACAAATCATAGACCAGTTTGTGCCCTTCCATCCTTTCTGAACAAGAGAGAAAGAGAATCTTGCGAATGTTAAGGTATTTGTGCCTTCCCTTAAGTGAGTTTCAGATGTTTTTAAAGTGTGGTAAACTTGATCACTTTTTCAAAAGCGTGTTGTTTTGTCTCCCCAGCCATTAATTGGCAGTGAATGCCATAAACTGCACGTACTAGAAGTCAAATGTACTGATGTTTTGTGAACTTCAGGGCTGAGTTGAGACGACCTTGTTCTGAAACAAATCCCCCACCTGTAACTACAAAACCTGGACGACAACAAGGAGGTGACCTCAGTCAGTCTTTTGAGAGCTTTTAATGATAAATCCCTATATAGCTGTGTATAACATCTAAAATTCAATACTCTTTTCCTTCGTGTTGGTGAGGCACAGAGGCCTCCATCTATCACGCACTGTCCATGCGCCCACAAACCCTTCTGGCACAGGGCTGCAGAACAGGTTGCAAACCCTAAATGTGACTGTTCTTACAAAACCATGCAGCTGCCTTCTGCAAGTGCAGCCATGTCCAGGGTTGGTTGTTGAGGCAAATTAGTTCTCTTCTGCTGAGTCCATTGCAGCAGCTTTGGAGTGCTGAGGGACGCTCTCCTAACAGCACAGGAGCAACAGAGACAGGCTCATCCGGAAGCCTACAAGAACAGCAGAGTACATAAAAGTCCCAGAGACCATTCAGTGGCACAAACTTCGTTATCCTCCCTAAATGCACTTGCTGGAAACTGTGGCGATGATCCAAGCAGCAGGCACCTCCAGCAGCAGGTGGAGCTGTGCATTACACTTTGTGTAGCCCAAAGCAGGAGTGTGTCACATCACAAGCCACTGCAGACAAATGCCGAAGTGACTCGGAGCTCAGATTTTGAGCCACAAACATGCACCTAAATCCAGATGACACTTTTGCCAATCAGGAAGATGTTCATGTGTCCCTGCTGAAGAAATTGTCTCTAGAAGAATGCTTAAAGGAAATTATGTTAGAAATACGCTCCAAAGATGGAACAGAAAGGAGTAATGAAATTGGTGAGATGTACCAAAAAAACTGAGACAAATACAGACTAAAATGTTCATCGAAATGCTTAGATATCAGTACAGGTGCCACTGTAACAGAGGAGCCAATGTAAACAAAGTGCTGCAGCCAGCTCTTCCTATAAAACTCTTGTGAGATTAAGGGCACTTGTCTATTTGTATTCCTCTTCTTCAGAGGATGTGTACACATCCATTCCCATAAAATAGTGGCACTTTGAGTGCAGTTGGTTCTCTGCCATCCGATCCCATCAGCACAGCAACTAATTGTCTACTATTGCTTTATTACTTCACAGAGTAGCTGCTGTCAAGCACATGCAAACCCTCAAAACCATGGCTGCTGTTCAGAAATATCTTCCAGAGGTCNTTTGTAGGCCCCCTTCAGATCCTGGAAGGCCACAATAAGGTCACCAGGGAGCCTCCTCTTCTCCAGACTGAACAGACCCAACTCTCTGAGTCTGGCAGCGATGCTCCACCCTCATAGAAGAGGTGCTTCCCAATCCTTTCTTTTCTGATTCACCTGGAAACTACATTGTAAGTAGCTAAAACACATCTCAATTCAGAAGACTTTTTATTTGGATTGTTTGCAGTTCTCATTCTCCCTCCAAACTTGTTTTCTGACCTTCTTTCCCTTCACACTAACTTGCATTTTTACAGCACTATAATGCAAACCCACATTTTATGACATGAATTCTCCATTTATACTAAACTTCTGATCGTACTTCATACGTTATGTTCTTTGTATCTATGTATAAACAGGCAGCAGAACACATAAAGAAGTACATTTTAATGTTAATAAGGCAGATCTCACCCTGAGGGGCTGAATCTATAGTTGTTATGGTTAAAGGCTGGGCCACTCACTAGACGAATGACAGAGTCTCTATTAATCCCCTTACCTTCCCATTAGGGGAAGAGAAAGGGAAAAGGGGGGAGAGACTTATGGACTGGAAAAGTAAACTAAATCTGCCTAAACCTGTATTACTAATGCAATGGAATAGATGCCAATAAATACAGAACCAATACATCCCTGACAGCAATTATGTCACCATCACCACTGGTGCAGATGTTGGGGAAGTCTCTGACAGGACTCAGTGGCAAACAGGAACCAGATGCAGGAACTAGGTTCTGGAACTGGATTCAGGAATGCCTGGATCGGGATCAACAGCTGGCCATTAGTAAAGAGAGCTTGTGATCCCTCACTTTATAGTGAATATGAAGTCTATGGAATGGAGTACCCTGATGGTCAGTGCAGGGTCACCTGTCCTGTCTGCCCCTCCCTGCAGGTGCAGCCTCTCACTTACTGCACCCCAACATGGCACAGGAGATGCAGCAGTGACCTTGGTTCTCACATGAGAACATCCCAATCCTTGGCAGGAACTGAAAACACCCAGAACTGTCACTTGTAGAAGCAGCCACTGTCTGCACAAACATGGTGTTAACTGCAGAAAGGGCTGGGACTTAGAAGAAACTGAGTTTCTGAAAAGTAAACCCACTGAACAGTTTGGTTTTAACTCAAACAAGGACAGCTCTACAGAAGTTAGTGGATATTTGCTGCCCATGTACTTGTGAATGAAGTCTGTTCCCCTTAGTAGTGGGTGTTACTGACTGATCTATTCTGCTGCCTTTAGTCTGTTATCAGATTGTCTCCTAATGAATTATTAATGTGGTTTTTAAAGGATTTAATTGATATTTCTGTACAAGATCCACAATTTAATTATGAATAATGTAATTACTTCAACAAAGATTCTAGTTCATGTAATTAAACCATGAACTTCGAGACTATTGTAGTTCTACCATATAATGTCAAGGTTATATATTATTTTTATTTGGTGTGAAACATAGGGGTTTGTTTTAAAATCCACTTTTTCTATTGAATCCATAATTTCATGTTCATTACTTCTTGTTCCTATTCCCTTTTCCTTGAAGTATTTTAAGCTTTATACTGAGCCCTCCTCAGTGAGGCAATGAAATGAAGGCTGATATTGTTGCCCTTCCATTCCTCAACATTTTTAAATAGATAGAGTAGTTTTGACTTACATGCAAATCAGAAACACTACTTTAAAGGATTTTAAAGTATTTTAAACACTATTTTAAAGGCCTGGTTCCAAAAATGTGTTCACTAACATAACTTAGAAGTTTAGTATAGGTGAAGAACTCATGCTTAACATGCATTTAAGTTCTCAAAACAAGCTCTCAGCATCAATCTTTCATCCACATTTTGTGAATCTTCTGTGACCTCTGTTACTTCTTCCTAACTGTGACCTGCCTTGTTAACATAGAAAGTGTTCCCTGACCTAACTCTGGAGGCACACACGGCTCTTAAAGTTGTTGAGGGGGTAATTTACCTCAGTCATTTACCATAGTGGGTAAGTGCCAAAGGAGAGAGGAGACATCTTTCCTTTAACTTTTCATTGACATCCATGGTGGCTGCGCTGAAGAAACAGAGCCCTCTGTAGATTCCCCATCCATACTGAACACCAGTCCTGTTGGGCGTACCAGTGCTTTTTAATGGAACTTCCCAGCAAGATCCACCACCTGGTTAAAGTGTGACTGCTGCTGTCTGTCATGACACAAATTGAGGAATTCCCTCTTAGTCAGGATGCCAAGTGCATTTGCAAACTGTGTTTGACAGCCGGCCCTTAGGACTCTTTCAGCCCGAATAATTAGAAATGCCAGTTTCAGGCAGCTTTGGAGAGCTTCCTAGCCGAGCTGTTCTAGCAGGGCCAAGCCACAATCAGTAGCTGTGCTCTGCATGTACTGCAATAAGGTTTACTTGCAGCAAAGAGGTGCAGAACCTTTTATGCAAACTGGGAGGGACAGAATTTCAATGCACTGGAACACTTCAAATTAGACCCAAATCGATTCATGGTTCCAGCATTTGCAGTAAGACCTGGGGACTGAAGCTGACTGCCTTAGTATCACCACGTGGAACACGAATGTGCTTGAAATTGTGCTTACAATAACATAGTAGAATTAAAGTAATTAAATATTCATTTCCTCATTGCTGGGTGCTTCATGGGTTAATGCCTTTCGGAATTTGGGGAGAAGTTCTTCTTTTTCAGAGAAAAACGCAAGAATGAAATGAAAGAGACTGGGACATCAGCTGATCTATGACTAATTTCCAGTGTAGTGTTGTCCAACCAGTGTTATCCAATGCCACTTAAGTCATTCTTACTGGAAGTTTCAGAAGAGAGGCAGAAAAATGTTGGCGTGGGTAGTGCACTATATTCTTGTCCCTATAAAAAATGAATAGGAGGTCATTTCTGAAAGAAGGAAGAGGAGTAAGATGTTGAATAACAGACACAGAACGAACTGCTGGTGTGTAGATAGATAAGATGTTGAAGGAGGAAGAAAAAGGATGAAGACCATAATAAGCAATAATAAAGGTGTCGGTTAAATCACTTCAAGAAAATGTCACTCTCTGAAAACACACTAGTTTTAGGACTGACAGGAGGATAGTCTTTACTGTTCATGCTTTTTAGCTGTAAACCCTGTACAACCTGTCACCAGAAACAGCCACATTTTCCTGCTCATGAATTGCAGATTGTTATAGTTACCACCTGCAACGAAAGCCCATGAATCTTCTATTGCACTGCTAACATAAAGGAGTCAGTGACTAACACGCATTAATAAACCCCCAGCCATACTAGCAAGGTCAGAAACAGGTATGGGTTGGTGTGGGCAAAAAGCCATCTTCCTTGTCCTTCATCAGGCTGTCAGTAGAGTGCTCCTGTAAGAATTACAGAAGTGCCAACTGACTGTCCCAAAGATGTACTTGGAGATTACACTTAATCTCTTGGGTTTGTGATTCAGCAGCTCCACTGGGTTCTACTACTTTTATGTATTCACTTGTTTTTTCTTAGCATGACTAATAAACAAATAAATCGTTAGTTCGTGAAAGTATCTTCTCAGCAATTGAGCACTTGAGTATTTTGTTCCTGCTGACTATGTCTATATTATATTGTCATGAACCCGACCTTGTTCCTTCCCTGTGTGGAGGCACAAGTGATTTATGTCAGTTCTCCCCCTGCTGTGATAACCTTTGAAGTTTCTGCTCTTATCTCCACTCACTATCTATGTATGACCTGTTTGGGTTGCAAAATTTTGAAAGCTGTTTTTCGTAGAACCACAGAATTTATTGGGCTGGAAGTGACCTCCAAAGGTTACCTACTCCAACTCCCCCTACAACAAGAAGGGACATCTCTAACTGGAAGAGATTACCCAGACACCCATCCAAGCAGACCTTGACTGAGGTACCTGGTTGGCTCAGTTGGTAGAGCATGGGACTCTGAATTCCTGGGGTCATGGGTCTGAGCCCCATGTAGGACATCTTGAGACAGTACTGTAGGCTGACCCTGCTCCAGCAGTGGGGTTGGACTTAGAGGATCTTTCAAAGTCCCTTCCAACCTGTAACATTCTGTGATTCTGTGAATGTCTCCAGGGATGGGTCCTCTACCTCCTCTCTAGGCAGCCTGTTTCAGGGATCCACCACCCTCAGATCAAAGAACTTTTTCCTAATATCCAGCCCAAATTCAACCTTTTCCAGCTTAAAACCATAACTCCTTGTCCTATCATTCCCTGCCTTTGTGAACAGTCTTCCCAGCCTTCTGACAGCTCCTTTGAGGGACTGGCGACTCTTCCCCAAAATGTTGTCAGTGTACATGAAATTTCACCAGGTTGGGGGAAACTTGAGGAAATGGTTTTGTGGTGACTTCACGGTGCTGGGCTAACAGTTTTCTTTTCTGTTACTTTTTTAAGGCAGGTAGAGTCGCCACACTAGCAACAGATTTATCCCAATTCACAACACAAGTGTTGTAAATAACTTCAGTAAAGTTACTGTCTCTTGAGAGATACTTTGCCTCCTTGTGCTGGGTGTTGTCGTTGTTACCTAACAGATCGTTACATCACTTGGCAGGTTGTGAGCTCAAAAGGGTTAACAGTCGGCGGTGATGCTGTAATCCTCCAGGACTGCCAGCACACTGCACTGTGGCTGTGTCAGATGAGGAGGTTCTGAAGGAAGCTGTGCTTGCTCCAGCAGCTGCCTCACTCGTGTCTGTGGTGTCGGGGTCTCTGCTCCTAATAACATGGCTGACAGTGCAGGTGAAAGGAGTGACTCCCATTGTGAGTCCAAGACTGTGTTCTTGCACTTCTTACTGCATCCAGCACATGCGTGGTCTCTGGGAAAGCGCCGTCACCTCCTCAGAAAACTGGTGCAGAGTGTCAGGGATGTGTGTCCTTGTTCAGGGGGAAAGAAATACCTACGTTTGACAAACAACCGTCGTCCTGACTGTAATGGTGAAAACAATGCAGATAAACCCAACTGCCCTCTGCCCTACTTCTCCTCTGCTGCAAGCAATTAATTCTCCAGCAAAATAACCAGAGGGAGCACTTTTTCCACAACATTGCTATTTTCTAAAATCTGCATTGACTTCGTCCTTACGTTGACATTGCAACCATCTGGTACGAGCGGTTTGAGATGAAGTGGGGCAAATCCACCCTCTAGCTTCTAAAGAAGTACTCTTAGTGAACCATGCGAGCTTCCCCTCTTATTTTTAAAAAGACTGCATGCTTTCCATCGGGGAGAGCATGAGTGGTTTGTAAATGTCAGAGCAATGCAAGTTCAGGTATTTTTACAGTTCCCATCTCACTTGTTATTAAAATATCTGATATATTCAGTCATATAAAACCTTTGCAAGATTAAAAAGCCAAATAAAACACTCTGTAATTGCTTTTAACTTCTAGAACCAAGTCAGAGAATCGTCTGTGTCTGTTATCTCCAGAGTCTCTGGATTGCTCTGCTGTGACTGTGTCTTCCAAGGTTCTGATGCCAAGAAAATCTGAATTTTCTTTGTAACACAAGAGAGTTTTTTCCTGTGTAAGTCTCTTGCAGAGAATATGCTAAGCTTTGTTTGCAACCATTGAGCAAGCCATGCAGCAGGCCAAGGGCAGAGCTGAGACAGCAATAGATATATATTCTGAGACTTGCTGTCCACATGCAATGAGCCAGAGGGTTTGCCAGCATCTTGGGGTCCCACTGGCAGTCCTTCCCCTAGGAGGCTCAGTAAAGGAAATGGGAAACTTTTGCCACATCTTCCAGTCTTACTGGGAGAAGGTAGAAACCACAAAGGTGGACTAGATGAGATCAAAAGCCCAGCTTTGAGCCTATTTTAAGGGCTGGTAATAGATGTTTAGGGAAACATAATAAGCAAGGTAAATATGCCCTTCCTGTGGCACATACCTTTCCGTCTTCTAACAAAAGGTGATGAGGGATTTTTAGATTTGTGGCTTAGATCCAGGCCATCACATTTAACAGGGCTCAAAAGACCTTTATATGAATTGGTCTAGCCCTTTTTAATCAGTTTTTCCTTTCGACCTCCATCACATTCGGTGTCAATGAGTCCCACTGCTTTCTTCTGCAGCCCGTGGAAAAACACTTCAGGATTTTTTTAATTCTGAATCTTGATAATTTCCACTGGGATCCTCTTGTTTCCTTCTTTTTCTGAGAAACAATAAAAAGGTGTTCTGCTTGCCACTCTAGATGATTTAGTTATCTGATAATCTCCCTGGGTCGTGTTTTTTCTGGACTGCAGTCTTTGAGATAAACCTTTAAATGATTTCATCATCCTTTCTGCCCTTCACTGTTCCTTTTCTAGTTCTGCTGTGATATATATGGGTGAAAATGATCAGAAGTACATTCCCTGTTCAGGCTACGAGTGCACCATGGATTCATAAAACTTCCTTCTTTTGTATAGAGAATTCTCACCTTTCTATTTATCCTTTTCACTGATGCTGGGGGTTCACATGACATTTGCTGAGAAACATCCACAGAGAAAGGAGAAAGAAGCTTTCCCAAAATCTGTAACCCCTAAAACCAAACCAGACTAATTTTAACCTTGAAAGGAATTGTCAGGATGTTTTTCCTGTCTTTAGCCCTCTCACTGCTGGCTGAAGCATGGTGACCATTGTCTCATGGCAAAATCTAGAGGAGCCTTACAGAGTGAGGGACATTGCAGCTCAAGACAGTCACTCCTGGGAAAAGCAGATGGAATTAATGGTGCTGCAGTCCAAGAATTTCATTTAAAGACCAGGAACAGGAAGTAAATGTAAGATGAATGTGGAAGTATGGAGACAGAAAGGCAGACCAGTCGGTTCCTTGCCTCACTTTGAAAGAAAAGCAGCTGGCTTAGCTGACAGCATTTTACATAGACAAGGATTCAATAGGTTACAGGCCTGTGGTACTGCAAAAGCAAGGGCAGATGTATTGATGGTTAATCTGACACTGATTGTGAACCAGAATTGGGAAATTTTCCAGTGGCAAACAAAAAGCTTGCACACATTAAAGCTGACTAGAAGCTTAACTTATTGACCGCGCTATTAAAATGAAATTGAAGTAGTGGGTGGGATTCTGCTGATTTGAATTTATCAGTGTCGCTGGGATTTGTGGGTTAACCTCGAGTCCCAGTCCAACTGTAATTTAAAAGGGTGCGTTTCTTCCAGCTCGTTCCCAGGTTAGCGTCAACACGAGACTCTCTCACTGTGATTCATGCCTGCACAGATCATTGACCTTGCTATCAGAAGGTGAGGCAGAACTCTTCTAGCCTCCTTAGAAGTCCTTCAGTAGAGGGGGCTGACATGTGAAGTACATGATCACCGTGCTGCGATGTGCCCAGAGCACTCTGATGTGACCCTGAGGCAGCAGGTGTAGGGCAGGTCATGCTTTATTTTTGCCTCAGGATAAAGTTGATTATCAGCCAGCTCAGAGCAAGGAAAGCAGAAAGGCAAAGTAAAACCATCTTCGTGACTTTTGTTTTGGGGAAGGACTGGGACCTTTGTCCCCAACATAAGAAGGACACCCCCCTGGATGTGTTCCTGTGTGACTTGGTCTAGGTGATCCTACTGTGGCAGGGGGATTGGACTAGATGATCTTTCGGGGTCCCTTCCAACCCCTAATGATTGTATGACACTGTGATTCTATGATTCTATGACATGGAACTGTTTGAGTCTGAAGGATGGCCATGAATATGATCAGACGGCTGGAGCACCTCACCTCTGAAGCCAGGCTGAGGGAGTTGAGACCATTAAGCCTAGAGAAGAGAAAGCTCTAGGAGGATCTTATAGTAGCCTTCCAGCACCTGGGAAGGGCTACAGGAAAGCTGGAGAGGGACTTTTTATGAGGGACTCTAGTGACAGCACAAGGGAGATGATTTCAAACTGAGAGAGGAGATTTAAATTAGATCTTAGGAAGAAATTCCTCACTATGAGGTTGGTGAGGCAGTGGAACAGGTTGCCCACGGAGGCTCTGGATGGCCCCTGTCTGGAAGTGTTCCAGACCAGGTTGGATGGGCCTTTGAGCAACCTGGTTTGGTGAGAGCTGTCCCTGTCCATGGCAGGGGGGTTGGAATTCGATGATGTCTGAGCTCCATTCCAACATAAACCTTCTAATATACCGTCATCCTTACTGCAGGTTTGCCAGTGCCCTTCTGTTTTCTTTAGCAAGGACAGTAGAGACGATAATTTCCTGCACTCAGGAGCCTCCCTTGTCTACTTTACAAACGAGTTACATAATGCTGCCTCCTGCTTTCTTGCAAGGTGGGGCAGCATTGCCACTGGGATAACCAGGCTCTCTGTAGCTCTCTTGTAATTTGTGCTTCAAACCTGCAGCAAATGTCCAATTATTTTCACCTTTAATAACTGTCTTGGGGGAAAAGGGCATTAAATGAGAAGCCATTATTGCTCATCTGTATGTGAGTGTCGCTGTGCAACCAGAATGTGTGTTCTGACAAGACAGGTTTGAAATGCAGGAGGCAACCACTCCTGGCCAGAGAGCAGTTTTAGCCTGAGCTCTAAATTCTGCTCGTGGTTGCAGTGCTGCTTTGCCATTTCTGTCTCACACATTGGGATAAGAGAGAAGAATCCAGATCTTAAATTAGTGTATGGTAGCCTTGCTTCTACAAAGGTGATTAGTGCAGGAGAGATAACAGCATCCATTGCTAAGGAAATGGTTGTGCACTGCCACAGCTCCTGCTAGCTTGTAACGCTATCAACAAAGGGATTCAGTGGCAGTGCCTGGAGCAGGAGGGGCCATAAAAGAGAGCAGCTGGCAGGAGAGGTTTTGTCGCTTTTGTTAAAAATGTATTTTTGTAAAGAAATGAATGGTTTTTCCACCATTGTAAGATAAAAGAAAGGTCTGTTGGCCCAACAGCGGGAAACACACACTTCCTCGCTTTACTCCAGCCAAGATACCCAGCCCCTTGCCCCCTTAAGCCCAACATGTGGCTGTTGCTGCAGCAAAGCTAAAGGGGTGAATTAAGACTGATCTCCAGGTCAGGAAGAGCATTAACCTCCTCAGACACTCTGGGCCAAATTCATCCCTGGTGTGACATCATTAGAGTGACATCAGGATTGATTTTTGCCCAGATACATGCACTGGCTTTCACAGCAAGGAAATTTTCCTTTTACTTCAAAGTGAGGCTGGTGAAGTGAATTGGGGCAAAGGAGACAAAGCACTGGATAAGAACCTTGATCCCAGTTAGGAGTTTTGCTGGGTCAGGAGTAGGGTTTCGCTGCCTGTGGTAATCATGGACTGTGCTGCCATTCAGCAAGACCTGGACAGGCTGGAGAGCTGGGCAGAGAGAAAGGTAATGAAATATAACAAGGGCAAGTGCAGTCTTGCATCTGGGCAAGAACAACCCCAGGTACCACTATAGGTTGCAGACTGACCTGTTGGAGAGCAGTGTAGGAGAAAGGGACCTGGGACTCCTGGTGGCCAGCAGGGTGACCATGAGCCAGCAATGGGCCCTTGTGTCCAAGAAAGCCAATGGCATCCTGGGGTGGATCAGAAAGGGGGTGGTTAGCACATGGAGAGAGGATCTCCTGCCCCTCTACTCTGCCCTGGTAAGACCACATCTGGAATATTGTGTTCAGTTCTGGGCCTCTCAGTTCAAGAAGGACATGGAACTGCTGGAGAGAATCCAGCATAGAGCCACAAAGATGATAAAAGGAGTAGAACCCTTCAATAGAGCCCTTATGAGGAAAGATGGATGGAGTTGGGTCTCTTTAGCTTGTAGAAGAGGAGACGGAGGGGTGATCTCATTGATGTTTGTAAATATGTGAAGAGTAGGTGTCAGAAGGATAGAGCCAGGCTCTTCTCAGTGTCATCTAATTATAAGACAAGGGGCAATACGCTGGAACATACGAGATTCCACATCAATCTGAGGAGGAACTTCTTCAAGGTGAGAGTGACAGAGCACTGGAACAGGCTCCTCAGGAGGGTTGTGGAGTCTCCTCTGGAGACATTTAAATCCCACCCGGATATGTTCCTTTGGTTCTGGATGTAGGTGATCCTGCTGTTGTGGGGGGATTGGACTAGATAATCTTTCGAGGTCCCTTCCAATCCCTAAAGTTCTGTGATTCTGTGGCCCACCCCCCTGTTAAATCTGAGTATATAATCTTATTTTTTTGCTATTCACAATTTTGGCAGCTGTTTCTCTCTTAACTGGTTTTAGATTTTATTTTTTATCTTGAATCCTATGTGCATTTGCATCCTCAGTCACCATAAAGTTTTCTGAGTATTCCACCAGCTCCTCTGAAATCTTCAGACATCAGTTTAAATGCCTGGAGTGGTTCTTAGATGGAGCACTGTCCTTTCATCTCGTGCCAAAAGCCAGTGTGTCACCACCCCACCAGAGCAGGAACAACTTTTTTAAAAAATTCTGGCTTGCTTGAAATTCCTCAACCAGCCTGTTTTGCTCCTTTCCTTCCTGAAATTCTGGAGTAATAGTAAAACTGAGTATAAGAAATTTTGCTCCTAAATACTTGAATTAATGTAATTCATTCCTTCCTTGTCAATGTCACGAACAGGTTTTACATTATATGTTTTTAAAGCTGCCTTCCTGAAAAGGCATCTGGAGGGTCGCCCCACACACCTTGTTTTGAAGTCCGTTCTGTCTCTGCTCTTCACCATTTCATTTTCTTACGTGCTCTGCAGGGTCTTAGTCTCTGCTTTTGCAGTTCTCACCTCAGCTGAATTATGGCCACTGGACCATGTTGTGTGAGGAGGCACAGCTACAGCACAGGTCATCTCTTTTTCCACTGGGTTTGTTTATGACACTCTTGCCTCTCTGCTCTTGACCTGAAGAGGTACAGCCCCTCGCTCAAAGGGCAGCACCAGGAGGAAAACTGCCTTTAGACTAAAAGAAGACAGATGGTTTTTAGTGCTGTCCTGACTGGCATGCGAAGGTCAAGCAAGATTGAGTCTTTCTTCTGCTGACCTATTCCATCCCATGAATTTTGTAAAAAAATTCTGTTGATTATTCCAAAAAAAAAAGGGTTTCAGTTCCACTGAGTGCTAGGACTGAGTGTCCTGTAGCTAAAATTCCCTTCAGAGAAGACAGTAGGAGTGGTACAAACAGATTTCACACATTTGCCACACTGTTAATTGAAAGTAAGGTGAAGTTTTATTTCCATATCCTTAAAATATGATTGTTCTCTCAGAATTTTAGTAAAATTTTTGAAATGTCCTTCTTTTTAGAAAAACACAAAAGATGCCTCATGCTGAAAAAAATGATCTGATTTGCCTGAAAGGAATCTTTGCTTTTGACTGAATGAAATCCTGTTTGAAGGGTCTTTTTGGGCTAAGTCATAATTAAATCTCTTCGGTGTTTTAGTTTGCATGTTCTTCCTTTCTAAAAGTGCTGTTAATATGAGAAAATATGGTTTTGGAGAAATTCCTCTCTTTGTCAATGTCATATAAAATGAATTCCTTAAAAGGGAAAGTGACTGTCTCCTATAGATGAGTGATTTATTTTTTCCTCCCAGTTATTGGTAGCATTCAATTGCTGGCACAGACTTACCCACTTTTCACCTTCAAACGCATTGCTTGAACATAGAAATGGAACTGGTTTAAATCCTTTACACATCCACAGCTGTAGAATGTGAGACTGTGCTGATGGAGAGACTGGACCTACAGCCCTGCTACTTCTCCCAATAAACCCAAATCCGCCACTTTGGTGTGAAGGTCTAAATTCTGTCAATGAGAGTACTGGCTCATCTGTTCTTGAGTCAATGAGTTTTCATTTTAGTGCTCTGTAAGTGCCAAGAAAAGAACTTTGCCTGTCCCAAAGCTCAGTGTCTTCCAGAGATGAAACAGAAAAGCATTTCTGTGAAACAGCAGACAGAGAGTTCTGAGCAAGGATGGATGATTAAATCTGCTCAGCATCCTGCTTTCCCTCAACATTCCTAGGTAAAGGGCTCTGCAGTGATTATTTACACTTCAATATGCAAATAGCTTTGTGGGCTCTTTCAAAGCCATCTTGTGGAGTCCTGGAGCTGCCCAAAGATGGGGCTGTACTGTGGATGCAGGTATGAAGTAAAGGAGGAGCACTTGTTTCATTCCCTATCCAAAAACTGTTGGGAGTGTAACAGCAGAACTCCTTTGTTAACAGAATAATCAAAGATGGCTCTCCCTTGACAAATCTTCTTGTGAAAGCTATGGCATAGTAACACTACCTGAGGTTATTTCATGTATTAGAAAGAAATACGACTTCCTGTGGCTGATACGAGTTGATGCTTCAATAATGTTGATGCTAGATGCAAACCAGTGAAACATCTCTAGTCTCACCTTCTCCATTCCTTTGGATATATAACCAAATATGTTAGAGTGTTCTTTGGTTTATTAGGGCATTAGTCTGTTAACTGAACAGACAGAGGAGGGACAGCTAGGACTAGGTAGTATCTTGGATTGGATTTGTAGGTAGATGTTTGCTAACTAACTTGAAGAATGTCATGGCTACTTCAAAATCTATACAACTAGTGATGGACAAAACTATTGCAGAAACCTCTCAAACAACATGTCTGAACTGTGTGTCTTCTAAGTAGTTGGGGCACTTGGTAGAACATGGGACTCTCAATTCCTGGGGTCATGGGTCTGAGCCCCATGTAGGACATCTTGAGACAGTACTGTAGACTGACCCTGCTCCAGCAAGGGAGGTTGGACTTAGATGATCTTTCAAAGTCCCTTCCAACCTCTGTGATTCTGTGATTCAGTAACACAGGGGGTGTGGGTATGAATTTGTCACTGATTAGGATGATTACAACTTGTTAATGCTTCTGCATGAAAGAAGCACTGTTGTTACGTGCTGGGTTAGAGGGTGTCTGTATATACAGGATTGCATTTGTCTGGGGAAAAAAGCACATAAGTCCTGAAGAATTTGATCTGGGAAGCCAAATTTTATATTGGGGGGGGGGAGGACACTAAGATCACGTTAGACAAAGAGAGAGAGAAACACATCAACTCATCAACCCTCTGCCATCATGAATTAAGTGAGTTTAAATTATGCCACTTTTAAAATGTGTTTTAATTTATTAAAACAAAAAAGCCCCAGTAAAAGCTGCAGCTCCACATCCACACAACAACTCATGAGCCATTGCTGTCTGGAACAGCACAAGCCTGTCAGAAGCAGCACGGGACTCCAAGGGGGAGCACAGGCTGTCTGAAGGAATAACCTGGGAGTGGAAACATAAGGTCAGTTTCATGCACATGGATGGAATGTGCATAAAATCAGTGCAGCTGTGATGCCTCTATTTCTAGTTCTTTTAATAAGGAACTGGTTTAGTTTGGTAAAGTATGGAGGTGTCTGAAGTTAGTACTTAGTATAGGGAGTTTTAACGAGGATGAACTTCTACATCCAGTAGTCGTAGTGCCCTTTGTGAAAGGTAGATTATTGTGAAAACTGATCTGAGACTGAAGACTCCTGAAGACAAGGTATTTTCCTCCTGAAGGAAGAAGGGAAACCATCCTGAGCATCATATAAATACAAAACTCCCAGATGAACTTTAGCATGTAATGAGCAAACGTCAGGGCATTTTCAAGTAAATTGAAAGATTCTCATTGTCTTCACTGGTGATTGGATTAGGATTTTAAGAGGCTTTAGGGATTGGGAGAAGGATAAGCTTTTCATTATATACATTAGATTTCCATTATCAGTTACTGAAATAACTTAAATGTCTGAGCATCAGCTACACTTTTTCTTAAATGGCTACAAGAACCTAAGATTTCCCTTTACCTTCTCTGTACCTACTGTTTGGGCTACTAACATTTCAGAGAACTTTACTAGTTTACATGCACCCAGTATAAAACTTAGGAGGACTTTCACGTTGGCCGTGACACTGCAATGTAGTTGACCTGCTTCTGTTCTACTCTGTACAGAGGTATAATGCTCAATACAAAATAAGATAGGCAGCTTCTACGGGGTCCCATACAAAAGAGAGAGAAGCAGGTACATCCTACATACCTCACATTAGAAATTATTAACTTTTAATGTTGGGGTGAAGAATGAATTTCAGTGATATAGCTTCCTTCAGAAGTGTTTGAAGGATAAGAAACCCTCTTGTTTCTGGATATGTATTTTCAAATTTTAATTGCATGGCTTACAATTACATCCTTGTAAGATTCTGACAGCAGTCCAGTGTTGCAGAACTGAAACATCCCAGCTCTCCGTGCCCAAATATTATTTCTGATATCTATAAGAACTTTGTTTACCTGTATTTAACACTGGCAGAAAAGGGTCCATTTAATTACTTAGAAGTAACAACTTTTATTAAAAAAGGTAAGGAAACACCTTCTGAAAAAGCAAGGTAAAATGATCTTTGTGTGTTTAGACTTGTTAGGAGTGAAAACAGGTGACTGTCAAATGCTCATTAGTGTTCAGCAGTTTCCATGGAACCTTTTCCTGTAAGAAGCAAATTTTTTTGTGCCTGAGCCCACTAGTGCCACTCATTGACAGGAGGCTTTGCACTTCTGCTGTGCTGTAACGTTGGAGAAATTCTAGTCTGTTGCATGATCTCTGTTTTTAAAAACAGGAACCCTCTGTTGCTAAACCTGCCTCTGATACTCAGAGTCAATGAAGTGTTGTGTTCTTCTAAATCTAATGATCAATTAGCTGGAACTTCTCTTCCTGCTTCTTAATAGGAAGAGAAATTTCTTTAGCCTTTTTTAATGTATAAATTTCTTGGTACCAACATGAAAGAGCTCAGTGCCTGCAAAAGTGAATTGACCCCTTTATTATGAGCAGCATTTACAGAGTCATTGCAGCAGAAACTCCAAGCTCCTCACTGCAGCTGAAGCTTCTCTTTCTGCTGCAAACTCTTCTCTTCCTTTTGACGTTCAGAAAATTTGCAATAATCCTGTTTCTAGAACTGTTTATTTACAATTGAATTAAAAATTAACTGACCCTGCAGCGAATCGACACTCCCCCCTCACTAGATGTCATCCACAAACTTACGAAGTGTAGATTCAATCCCCTCATCCAGGTCATCAGTAAAGATGTTGAATAGAACTGGGCCCAGTACTGATCCCTGGGGGACACCACTGGTCACTGGACGCCAGTTGGCTGCGGCACCATTCACAACCACTCGCTGTCCAGTCATCCAGCCACTTTTAACCCAGCAGAGGGTGTATCCATCCAAGCCATGTGCTGCTGGTTTTTCTAGGAGAATGCTGTGGGACACTGTGTTGAAACTTTGCTGAAGTCTACACAGACCACATCCACAGCCTTCCCTCCATCCACTTGGCAGGTCACCCAGTCCAGAATGAGATCAGATTAGTTAGGCAGGACCTTCCTTTCCTAAACTCATTCTGGCGTTTAGATACACTGAAAACTGTTTATTGTCTTAGCCATCTAAACACATGAGACTGATTTACAGATCTATGATATTAAGTATCTGGAGTTTCTATTAGTTTCATGCCTGAAAATCTGTGATATTTTTTATTTAGCTGCTAATTGAAGTTCAGCCACTAACTTGTTTGAAATTTTGTGTGAGGCTTTTGAACGCAAAAGCTTTGGGCTGTTGTGGAGTATTTCACTGTATATGTCCCAGTATGGCTCATACATTTATTTTCTATTGCTTTCAGTTGTGGTCCTGCAGTGGTGTAAAGAGGTGCATGTGTTGACATGCAAGATATGACCAAAAGTGTCAGGTACACTTTACGAGACATAAAACATTCAATTAAAATCTGAACTTATCAACATATTTAAAAACATATTGAAAAAGAAGAGGTTTGTGCGATGCACTCACTGCTATGGAAGCTTGTTAATAGACCATCATTGTCCCAAGATGTTGTTCTTCAACACAATTTACACACAGAATTAAAATGAAAAATCTGTAGCAGCTCCCTAATTATGGAAGAGTCAAGGAACAAAAATGTTAAACAAAGGATGTTGTCTTGAACATCTGCTTCTAGCAATAATCAAGTGATTTACACTAAGAGGCCATTCTTCGTGTGTTTTGGAGGGTTTATTTGCCAAGTTCTCGATGTGCGTTTTGAGGCTTGTTTAACTCAAATGGTGTGTTCTAGGTATGTGATGGTATTAAATGGAAAGACCCGTCTTCGTATAGCGTTTGGGTTGAAATGATTTAGTTGGTTCGTTCAAAAATTAGTATTCCACATAATATCAGCAACTACACAATTCATATTACGGTAACTGGATGTCTTATGGAACAGATTAACAACAGTGTGAGCAAGACTTTTTTCACAGAAGACAGACAGAGGAAGTAGCTGATGACATGACCTAATTCTGCAGCCAGATGCAGTTATTCCAGCTGTCTTAAATGGAACCACATAGCGACACACAGAGAGGCCTTTCTATGTCACTGTTCATCCCAGGAGTTTGTCTCTCTTCTCTAGGTAATTACCTATTTCTGCTTTTCATTTTCACATGTATTAATCTTTAAATCAGTCCTATATGGTAGGGAGATGCTATTACCCTTGTAGTCAGAGTTAACCTTGCAGCTGAGAAACTTGGGGTGTCTTTAGGAGATGGAAAAACGAGTGTTTCAGAAGTGCACCTGAAGATTGGCTGTCGCTGTGAGCCTGTCATCTGAGCTGGCACCACACTTCAGTAGGAGCACTCGTCTCACGCCGTGACAGGCGGGAATAAACTTCATGGATGTGCTGGTCTCTCTTCCCTGACTTCAGGGAAGCACCTAGATGATGTTTGTATGTGCCAGACATTGGCATTTTCAAAGTGTTTAACTCAGAACAGACTCTTTCTGAAATCACTGATCTAAGGGTGCAGGGAAAATTCTTTGGTGCGAAGTCTTGTGTCCTAGAAGCCAATTTTCTCCTCCTTGGATGCTCTTATCTGTCTTAAGGATGGCTTCTGTAAATTATGTTGCAGTTACTGACATGTAGCATTTCCTGAGACTGTGGTTGTGACTATGCAAATTTCTTTGAGGATTTATTAACAGACAAGCCATGGGTGTGAGGGAAAAGGGCACACAGTTTTATTTTTCTCCTTAATGGTGGATGTTTGGATAGTGACTTATCCGAAAGTTCGTCATCTTGGAGAACTCACTGGTTTGCTGCTCTATCTTTTCCAGAGAATTTGAAAGCTTAGTCACCCCCCTACTCCTGCTGGCCAAACCGTTTCGGATATAAGCCAGGATGCTGTTGTTCTTCTTGGCCACCCAGGCCCAATCCTGGATCATACTCAGACAGCTTTCGGCCAATGTCCCTGGGTCCTTTTCCAATGAATGCTTTTCCAACCACACATTCTCAAACTTGCAGTGTTGCATGAGGTTGTTATGACCCCAGTGCAGAACCAGGCACTTGGCTTGGTGGATCCCTGGCCCATCAGTCCATTCTGTCTAGAGCCCTCTCTAGAGGCTCTCTACTCTCTAGCTGATCAACACACCTGCCTAGCTTGGTGTCATCTGAAGATTTACTGAGGGTGCACTCGATACTCTGATCCAGATATTTGATAAGGATGCTAAAGAGCACAAGCTGCTCGAGAGCAGCTCTGGGGAAAAGGACCTGGGGATGCTGGAGAGTCACAGCTGACCATGAGCCAGCAGTGTGCCCTTGTGGCCAAGGCGGCCAATGGGGTCCTGGGGCTGCATTAAGAACGATGTGGCCAGGATGTTGAGGGAGGTTCTCCTCCCACTCTACTCTGCCCTGTTTAGGCAATATCTGGAATACTGCATCCAGTTCTGGGCTCCCCAGTCCAAGAGGGACGAGGAGCTACTGGAGAGAGTCCAGTGCAGAGCTGCTAAGGTGATCAGGGGACTGGAGCATCTTCCTCACGAGGAGAGGCTGAGAGAACTGGGACTCTTTAGACTGAGTAGGAGGAGACTGAGGGGAGATCTTGTAAATGCTTATAGGTATCTAAAGGGCAGTGTCAAGAGGAAGGGAGTGAACCCTTCTTGGTGGTATCCAGTGATAGGACAAAGGGCAATGGGCATAAAGTAGAACATGAGAGGTTCAATTTGAACACAAGGAAAATCTTTTTTCCAGGAAGGATGACAGAGCCCTTCAACAGGCCACCCAGAGGGTTTGTGGAGTCTCCATCTCAGAGACATTCAAAACCCACTTGGACATGTTCCTGTGTGATTTGCTCTGGAAGAACTTGTTCTGCAAGAGGGGTTGGACTAGATGATTTCCACAGATCCCTTCCAACCCCTAACATTGTATAAATGTATTACAAGGCCCAGTACTGAACCTTGGGGAACTCGTGACCGTGCACCAACTGTATCTAACTCCATTCACAACCACCAGTCTTTGGGTCTGGCCATCCAGACAGTTTTTATCCAGTGAAGAGTACATTCATTCAGCCATGAGCACAGGAGGATGCTTTGGGAAGCAGTGTCAAAGATGTTAATGTTTAGGTGGACAACACCCACAGCCTTTCTCTCATCCAGTAGGTGAGTTAACTTGTCAAGAAGAAGATCAGGTTAGTGAGGCAGGACCCACCTTTCATAAACCCCTGCTGACTGGGTCTGATCCTCTGGCTGTCTTGAATGTGCTGTGTGATGGCACTCAAGATGACCTGCTCCATAACCTTCCCCAGCATTGAGGTCAGACTGACAGGCCTGTAGTTCCCTGTATCTTTCTTCCATCTCTTCTTGTAGATGGGTGTCAGATTTGCTAACCTCTAGTCAACTGGGACCTCCCTGGTTAGCCATAATTTTCTCTGTGAAATACAGTGCACCTGATCTAAAGCAAACTGAAGTTATTGTAGGTATTTCCATTAATTCCTCTGGGCTTTGGGTTAGATTGTAGGTTCTCTGAGTTTCAAGAAAAGCTTTTTGTCCAGAAATGGGTTAGTAAAATAACTCACAAGTACTAGTGCATGTTACCACAGTTTCCTTTCTTTTACCTGTTTGAATGCTCCCTCATAGCCCTTCTCGACAAAAGTAGACACCATCAGGGATAAATTAAGAATAATAAGTTCCACTTCAAGGAGTGAAGCACTTCAGAAAGCTGTGAACATATTAGGGTGGTGTCATAACATGGAAACCATCCTGCAACCTGAACCACTGTGGTCACTAATGTCACCTGCTATAATTAACTTAGCAAAGTGAATTTAAACACTGAATTCACCTGTACACTCACAAAACCTGGAAAGCTTCAAATTAGGTAGATAAAGTAACTATGCAGTTTATCTTCATGTTGATCTCAATGGTCCAAAGCTGATGCACTGCATGAAGAGCAGAAGGCTCCAGGGAGATCTTATGGTGACCTTGCAATCTCTGAAAGGGGCCTAGAAGAAGCGTGAGAAAGGCTGTTCACAAGGGCAGGGAACAATAGGATGAAGGGGAATAGCTGTGAGTTGGAAAAGGGCAGATTTAGGTTAGACATCAGGAAATGGTTCTTTAATGAGGGTGGTGGATCCCTGGAACAGGTTGCCTAGACAGGTGGTGAAGAAAGACATTCACGGTCAGGCTTGATGGTGCCTTGGGCAATCTGGTCTGATGAGTGATGTCCCTGCTTGTTGTAGGGGAGTTGGACTTTTGGAGTTGGACCTTTGGAGGTCCCTTCCAACACTTTTGCAACTGCAAAAGCATATTCTTTATTAAACACTAACCACTTGCCAATTTAGATTGAAGAAGATAAAAGAACAAATCAGCATCTGGAAAGAAAATACATAAGTGGTGATATTCAAATAGATTAAACAAATAAACCCATAATAACTAGGTCACTCTTTATCTATAAAAAGTGTTCACACTCTGGTGTTATGCATATCACAGCTGAATGTGAAAGAAAATGTATCCTAAAAATCCATCAGGGTAGCATTTATAGCCACAGTTATGCTCTCCTGTGTTAATTCCAACGTGGACCTTCTAAGGTGTGTCTATGCCTCCTGTAATAAGAATAGGGAAGTTTACAACTGGAGCTGTTTTGAGATCATTCACCTCTAAGATTTAGTGAAAATTCATAGTCCTGTCCTGTGGTCATGGCTAGCTGAAGTGGATTTCCTTCAGATGTGTTCCCAAGAGGGTTAGCTGAGGCACCAGCATTTTTAAACACTGTAGAGAAAAGATTACTTGAAGTGGTATGAACTAAACACAGAACCAGCATGGTGGCAAAGCACAAAGAAGCAGCAGAGGAAGCTGGGGTTAACATTTAGCTGACCGAGTTAGTTGGCTTAGTGGCCTCCAAATGGCAGAGAGCATCTCTGATAACACCCATGCATGATGTGCACTGGTATGGTCGAGCAGGCTAGTTAACGTGCTGTTTCAGAGCAAGCTAGCAAAGATCTCTCTCTTAGCAACCAAGGGTGCAGTTTTGCATTGTACCTACTACAGTGTGACTGCGGGCTGCTAAGAGTATGAGCAGTCCCCATCCATTACCCACAGCTGTAACCTCCCACAGTCTGCCTTCTCAGTCAAAAGACTGTATGGCCATAAGGCAGAATGGTTTTTGATCTGAAGGAAAACAAATCTTTATCTTGTTGTTTTTTTTTTCTGTGGGGGATGGGTATTTGTCAGGGCAGCACACTGAGCCAACTCCACTTGCAGTGGTGTGACTGCAAGAGCCAGTGTAAAAGAAGGGGTGGAACCCACAGCTGAGCCTGGAGGTCTGTTTGAAGTGGTCCCAGATCACATACCAGATCTGCCAGTTAGGGAGGAATCAAGTTCAGACCTAGCTTGCAGCTACACCACAATCAGTAGCTCTCTCATGTTAGCTGACATCAGATAAAGCTGCATCGTGGTGTAGTTTAAGGTCAGTTCTATACTCATTTCCACATCATACTAGTACGTGCTGCTTTGATTCCAGAGAGCACTCTCACAGAAGAGAGCTTGTTACCATATTCTTTATCCCAAAAGAGGGACTGAAGCACAGACCTAAGTATTTCCTGAATTAGGGTTCAGAATCAAACCCTGCTGTAGCAGGATTATTACTGTTCCAGAAACGTGGTTTGCCTGGCATCTCTGATTAATCTGTGATCAGTGAGTCAGAATGACTTGGGAAGTGGGTATTTTTTAAACAATCTGATTTTCCTAGTTTTTAAAGCATAATATAATTGAGATAATTGAAAAGATCTGGATCCTTCCAAACATGGCTATCTCAGCAGATCTGTTGGATTTACAATCTTGTGTGATGCTTCTGTTCCAATATGAAGCTTGAAAAATATCCTGGGCATGACAGATTTCTCCTTAATACTGTCTAAAAGTCCTGAAAGTCACAATACACTTCTAAGCAAGAACTGTCTGAATTCAGCTCCCTTCCTTAAATTAAGGCACCATAACAGAAACATGAGAAGAAGCATCCAGGCAACAGAAACACGAGAAGAAGCATCCAAGCAAAGAGGTAAATTGAATGTCTGGTAGAGTAAAGGAAATACTCCTGTTTTTCAACAGGAAGACTAAATGACAATATGAATTTATCAAAACTAAAAAGCCAAACCCGTATCTAAAGCAAAAGCCTTCAAGGAAGCCAGAAAAGGCCAATAAAAATTAATAATAGGCATTTTGCTTGGTGATCAAGGCAGAAGATGACGCTTCCCCTGGAAAAGAAACAGGAGAAATGCAGCATGTAAGGGGAAAAGAGAGTACAACTACTTGTATAGATGTGTGTCTTTAATAAGTGGTCAATGCCAAGACACTGTCAGATTGAGAACTCACTATACTACACCGAATATACAGGACCATGTATTTTATGTGATCTTATTTGTTAAGATTGTTTTAGGTAGATGAATTGGGTCAGGCAAAAGCATGAAAGCAAACTTGCTCTTCACACCCAAAAAATCACTTCACCAAGTAAAAGTGAGTGTATGGAAGGTACATGGAAGACCTCCACAACTTCAGAAATCTCTGCTGTATCTTGTCTCAGTCTATTTTAGTTTAACAAGAGGGATTATATAAGAAAACCAAGGGTATGCCTTGCTGCTCTTGTACTTTCTACCAGTCTTGCCCTGAAAGGCAGTAGATGTAGTGGTGGTCAGGCACAAACACGGGCTACATGTATCCAGGAAGCTGATCTGGAGGGTTTAGTTAAGTTAGAGGTATTGAAGTAGATGACAATAATAATCAGTCATTAAACATATACCACCAATTCTGTACCATACTATCTGTGTATCTAATTTTGCACCCTGTTCACAGCCTTGCACAGACCTGATTTTGCTGTTGCCTTCCACACAGTGTCCTTCTAGGGTTTTGCTAGGTGTGACCTACCTTCTCCAGCAGTAGGGAAGGAGACCAGCTGGGCCAGGCTGCACTTCTCCACTCTTCTGTCTTGTTGCTCTCCTGATTCTTTTAAGACAGAGTCATCATAGAACAGAGCTTTTGTGTGCACAGCTACTGCATACCAGGAGGAAAAGGCAGAGGGAAAAAGCTCTTCCAAGAAAAGGATGGTTCTCTGCCCCAGTTGGAGGAAAAGAGAGGAGGAGGTTGCTGCATACTCCTGTATCTTGAGGAGACGCTCATTCAGCCCCTGCTGAGCTTGGATGGAGTGCACCCTCAGTAAATTTGTGGATGACACAAAATTGAGCACGAGTGTCGATCTGCTGGAGGGTAGGGAGGCTCTGCAGCGGGATCTGGACAGGCTGGAGCGATGGGCTGAGCTCAATTGTATGAGGTTTAACAAGGCCAAGTGCCAGGTCATGCCCTTTGGTCACAACAACCCCCAGCAATGCTACAGGCTTGGAGAAGAGTGGCTGGAGAGCTGCCTGGTGGAGAAAGACCTGGGGGTGTTGATCGACAGCCAGCTGAACATGAGCCAGCAGTGTGCCCAGGTGGCCAAGAAGGCCAGTGGCATCCTGGCCTGTATCAGAAACGGCGTGACCAGTAGGAGCAGGAAGGTGATTGTGCCGCTATACTCGGCACTGTGAGACTGCACCTCAAGTACTGTGTCCAGTTTTGGTCGCCACAGTACAGGAAGGACATTGAGGTGCTGGAGCGAATCCAAAGAAGGGCAACCAAGCTGGTGAAGGGGCTGGAGGACATGCCCTATGAGGAGAGGCTGAGGGAGCTGGGGTTGTTTAGTCTGGAGAAGAGAAGACTGAGAGGGGACCTTATTGCCCTCTACAACCACCTAAAAGGAGGTTGTAGCAAGGCTGGTGTTGGTCTCTTCTCTCCAATTAGTGATGATAGGATGAGGGGAAATGGCCTCAAGTTGCGTCAGGGGAGGTTTAGATTGGATGTTAGAAGGAAATTCTTTACTGAGAGGGTGATCAGATACTGGAATGCATTGCCCAGGGAGGTGGTGATGTCACCATCCCTGGAGGTGTTTAAGGAACGGGTAGATGCGACGCTTAGGGATATGGTCTAGCAGTTAGACACTAGGATAAAGGTTGGACTTGATGACCCTAGTGGTCCTTTCGAGCCATTGATTCTATGATTCATTGATTCTATGATTCTATGAATTCCTGGGCATGAAGGCTGCTGAGAGAAGAGGAGAAGAAGCCTTCTCACCACCTCTGGAAACACACAAACCTCTCCTTAAGAACACTGGACAGTACTATTACACTGTTTACAGGCAGAATGATTCAAATAACCTTGCTGCTGACAACTGAATGTTGCCCCAAGAGGAATCCACTACCAGACAGAACAAAAGATGTCAAGTTGAATTGCTGGGGGAGAAGCAGAGAAGAACCACAGAATTGCCAGAGTTGGAAGGGACCTCTAGAGATCATCTAGTCCAACCCCCTCACTAAAGCAGGACTGCCTAGAGAAGAGAAGCAGATACTGAGGAATTAACAGAGCACATTCCTAACCTCTGAGGCAAGTCAAGAGTTCATTTTGCAGTTTGCCTAATCTAGCTGTTTTCGCAGAACTTTGCATTCCTTCTACACTGGAAGCCACATCACAAGGAAGCTTGCCATTCCCCTTTTAAACTCCTGACACCTTCAAGTTCATGTAATGCCTGTGCACTCACTTTTGTTTGGGCACCATTATGGTTTGCTTATACTTTAGTCTCCCAATGATTTTGTTTGAATGTCACCTCACGTTGTGCCTTTGCACCCTAAAGACCACCCATCAGCTCCTGCTTGGGAGGGCACACATAAATCAGTGGCAAGGGGACAGCAAAGTGCAGTTAGCAGTAATTGTCCTGGAGAGTGGTAACCCTTTGGGCCGGTTCCAATCTTGCAGACAGGCAGCTGAAGTCCCAGCTAGTCATACCCTTCGGAAAAAGATCGCATACTCTCGAGCAAAAGCTCTGTGTGAGCACTGCAGTACGGGACAGCTTCTTGGAATAGTTTCCTGTGGAAAATTTGATTGCTAGTGCACACTGTCTCCCATCCAAAGTATCCATGGCAATCTAAAAAAATGTTGTAGGTTTACAATGGAGAGAGAAGTTGAGGTTGGAGTGAAGAAAGTTAAACGGGAAACCCACGTTTCCAAAAGCTGTAAAACGACTGCCTTTTCAGTGGTTTCTGTTGCTCAGCTTCCCTTCTTATTATTTGCTTTTTTAACAGCCTATATATTTAGTCGACTAGAAGCCTCATTTAGTGTCCATTTGCTACAATTTGCACCACATTACAAACTCATTTACCAAGTGAATGTGAAAACAAACGTGACCACTACGGAAAGTCTTGCAGCCCTGTGGAACAGCTCCTGAACGCTGTCGGCTGGGGATTCTGCTTAAAGTGCTGCAGCACAGGAGCCTGTAATTTCCTTAACCAGATTGCAGCATCTGTGTTCCCCTTGCTCTTTCCCTGGTGCTGTTAAGCCAGAGAATACTTTCTAGAGCAGTCATCCTAAAAGCCAAATAGCTCCTCTGGAACAGTTTGCAATGCTGTCATCTTTAAAATATGCCATTGTGCTGTGAAGCTCTCTGAAGAGCTGCAGTGTTCCAGCCTGTGTTCTACGCTGTGCTGCTGAGGAAAACTAAAATCAGCCTCCAAAAAGGTTGCTCTGGCAGGTGAGCTGTGGTGGCTAATGCAGAAGTTGAGTAAATAAAGACTAGTTTCTCAATCAGCATGTTTGAACCTGACATGTTCCTGTCTGTCTATATCATCAGACACATTCATTAGCTGTTTTAGCCCCTCATAGAATCATCAAGGTTAGAAATGATCTTTAAGATCATCAAGTCAGACTGCTCTACAACCCTTGACCACTAAACCATCTCCTGAAACCCCATGTCTGCCTGTTTGTTGAATCCCTACAGGGACAGTGCCTCTACCCCCTTCCTGGGCAGCCCATCCCAAGTCCTCCCCACTCTTTCTGGGAAAAAGTTTTTCCTAAGATCCAGTCTGAACCTCCTCTGGTGCAGCTTGACCCCATTTCCTCCTGTCTTATCACTAGTCTCTAGGGAGAAGAGGCCAACACCAGCCACACTCCAGTCTCTCTTCAGGTAGTTGTAGAGAGCAATGAGGTCTCCCCTCAGCCACTACTTCTCCAGGCTGAACAGCCCCAGCTCCCTCTGCCTCTCCTCATCAGACAGGTTCCCCAGACCCTTAATAAGCCCAGTTGCCCTTCTCTGGACCCTCTCTAGCACCTTGAAGTCTGGAAGACTCGAGGTACTAACAACACTTTTGCACATATGAGTGAATATGAAATGCAGCAAGGTGCCCGAGTTCAGAGATCCAGCCACATTGCCAAGGGTTAAGGCTTTTCTTTCTTCAAGGTTGTTCACTTCGATATGGGAACTTTGCTGGAAAGAAAACATCAATGACCTTGCAAATAAGCAGTCTCAGAACACAAGTATCAAGGGCAGCCTTCTCCTAAACAGTATTGGTGCCTTTTGGGGTAGCAATCATGTTTTGTTTAAATCTTGAATTTGGCTCGTGAAATGTGAGGTCTGAGAGGCACCCAGAGGCTGAGCAGCTCTGACTCATCCTGAGCATCAAAAACTATGAGGAAAGTTAAGGATTCAGGACAAGGTGATCCAACAGTTAAAAGTAGGAGATTTACCTACAGTTATGTGTGCCTTGCTCACTACAAACAGGCATCTGGAAGAGCAAAGAAAAGAGAGAGAGCAACTAGCACAGCTAAATTGCGCACTTATCCTCTGGTTTGTATCTTAAGTGCACTCTTTGTGTGAGTGTTCATGTACGAAACGCATCCTAAGTGCTTAGTGTACACCAGTTATCCTACTAACTCCATTGGATTGAGATTTGAGGTGCTGGGTGAAAAACAGTCAGACATGGTCAAATTAGGGAGAGTAAGCATAACACTGTCTTTTTCTCATTAGAAATGCCCTCTGAGCATCAGTTGCTCAAGATTGTTAGATGGGAGTTGACCCCTGGTTTAATAGCAGATGCTTCCATCTATCAGGAATCCTCCCCTCAAGCAACGTGGTAAATTTTCATCTGATGCTTTTCTCATTTTCGTAGACAAAATGAGTTTTCTCTTGTTATGGCTGAATATAAGTTCTCTGTTTTGTACCCTTTTGTGCTGGGGGTTTTATTTTCCAGTCAGAAACATCAATAGATCCAGTTCTGATGGATAATGCAGACAAGACTCCCACTGTCTTCAACACATTAATCTGCAAAGCAAAATACCTCTGTCTCAAGATTCATTTTGTCACTCTCTTTCTCATTGTAAATCTCCTTAATTTGTCCAGGGGACACATTTCCTCTTCCCCTCTACCTCTCCCTCAAATCACATAAGCTGTGAACTCCAGCAAGCAAGGACAGGGAGGAAGTGCCATCCCAATGCCCTATCATCAGTAGCAGTCACCCTAATGAAAGAGAACATTTTGCATTGAACAGGACAGCCTAGCCACGAATGGCTGGTTGTTCTCCAGAACATTGTGCTTAAAAAAAAACAGCCTTGCCAATAAAAAGAGAGAAGAAAGGAGAGAATATTAGGATAGAGCTAGCAAAAGAAAGTACTTGCTTGCAGAGCTGAATAGATGCAGAGACAAATAAGCCACCAAATGTGGATGAAAGGCACTTGAGTGTATGCGGAAGAAGAGGGGTGAAAAAAGGACTAGCACCAAAAGAAAAGACAGTGATGATGGACAAAAAGCTATGTATGGTTTTTCAGGGAAGTATACCAAGAGTGAAAGTCAAAGCTGTGCAGGATCTATATATAAATTGTTCAAAATCATGGAAAAGAAAGATTAGTCTTGTTTTGCATAGTGATAGTGAAAAGTCCTTTTGGATTTACATTTTCTCAACTCACTGGCTCAAACTGGCAAACTTTGTACTGGGAAAATTATAACACGTGACTGAAAAGCAGGAGTAAATGTTAGAAGGCAGCTGTCAGCATGGGGAGAGTTTGAAGTGTTGTATTATAGAACCGTAGCATCATTCAGGTTGGAAGAGATCTCCAAGACCCTCAAGTTCAACTGTCAGCCCAACCCTGCTATGCTCATTAAATCCTGTTCCCTAGTGCTGCATCTGCATGGCTTTTGAACCCCTCCAGGGACAGTGACTCCACCACCTTCCTGGGCAGCTTGTTTCAATATCTGACCTTATGGAGAAAGTTGGGAATGTTTTTGTGCACAAGGGCAGGTGCATGTGTACTCACTGCAGAGGTGTCCTGGAACTTCTATCCAGGCTTTCAAACTGAGGACTAGAACGTGGACTTGTGTGCAATGGTCACTGGGGGTGACTTGGCAATCTGATTGATATTAAAGGCCTGGAGTTCTTCACACATGAAGAAAGGGTGTAGTGTTGGAGGGGCTTTTAGGGCAAAGCACAACTGTCATATGAAGAATCCATTCCGTGGCAACTCCTGAGCAATACAGCTTGTGTGGAGAGTGGAGCTGGGTGGAGACACTGTGGGCAGGCCGTGTGTGATGTCACTGCAGACGGGAATTTGATGGTACCACAGACCAGTTTGGAGCTCATCAGCTGTGTGTTTCCAATCCTGGATGAACGGTCTGTCATGTTTTCCTAAAATGCTGTCCTTTGTGTGAGCCCTGCTCATTATAACTTCAGTGTAACAGCAAAACACACCTCCCTCCCAAAGGCTGCCCATTTCCACAGTGCGACCACTTGTCCTCGAGTTTGCACTCTGAAGTTTTCTTAGCTTTCACCTTTAGAAGCGAAGTGAGGTAACGTAACACCAACCATAATAAAGGTTTGTATGCCCAGAGTCACTCAAGCTCCACCTGAAAGATAAAAAATAGTGTAAATGTGGCTGAGCAAAGGGGGAAAGTTTGGGACGATACCTGCAGACAGGTTAGAGGAACCATCTCTGGTACCATTTCCTTCCGCCCCCGCAATCTGCCCAGGGATGCCTTTGGGTAAGAGCTAAACGATACCAAGTGATTCCTTGGACAAAACATAGGCATCTCTGTAGAACTGAATTTAGTTCCATGCCTTTATAGCCAGGCTGTGTTCTTTGTAACCATGATGTTTGCCTGTGACAGCTTGTATTTCCGTTGCTGTAATAAACTGCTCCATTTGCTGAGCTAACTGGAGAAGTTTCTCACTGGGTGCTCCCATATCCGTTAGGGTCTGTCCATGTGTGTCCGTTGAGCTGAAGGTGCAGGGAGCTGTTGGTGCCTCTGTAATGGTGGCAATTCAATATGTTGAATGTGACCAGACCTAGAGCACAGAATTGGGTATCAATTAGCATTTGAACCTGGCCATCCCAAGCACCTCTGGTGTCTGAGGATAAGCTGGAACACAAGGGAGTTGAGTTGCAGCCAAATTATTTTACCGTCTTCATGCAACAACTTGTCACTGCTGTCACAGTGACTATTAAATGAAGCAATCTCTCTCTGCCAGACTTTGCCCTTTCATGGCAGTGTTTACCAATGCGATCGCGTAATTAATGTTGTCTAAATCCTTGACCTAGATCCTTAGAGAAAGACTACCTCTGTAAGGCTGGGACTGAGCCTCATGCTGTGGTTGCTGAAGCCTCTAGATATCTGT
This sequence comes from Rhinopomastus cyanomelas, assembly GCA_013400115.1. Classification (NCBI taxonomy): domain Eukaryota; kingdom Metazoa; phylum Chordata; class Aves; order Bucerotiformes; family Rhinopomastidae; genus Rhinopomastus; species Rhinopomastus cyanomelas. The sequence goes on along the minus strand of VXBP01003025.1, from coordinate 628,366 downwards.
GGGCTAGTGCAGAGATAAAATAGTAATATGAAAGGAAACCTGCACTGATGCCTAACCCCCCTCCAAAGCTCCCTCATATCACGTTGATATGAAGACCAGTCATCTGCTTTTGTTTCTGATTTCTTACCTGCTTGAAGAAGCTTGCAGAATGAAATCAAACCACAGCATGGCTTGAAATGCTGCTTCTGTGTGCGTAATACCTTTTGAAACACATCATGAAAATGGATTAAGGGGAGAACATCAATACCTGCATGTATTTGGGGGATACAAAAGGAAAGACATTGCACAGAGCTGCAGAGCAGATGATTGTGTAACTAGAAGAGACTGACTCATGCTAAAACAGGAAAATTTAGCCTGTGTGCTGGGAAGGCTTTTTGTCAGTGATGATTTTGGAGCTTTAAAATAGTCTCTGGTGATAAACACAGTCTTTGGGTGTTCAATTCCCCAAAGTAAGGCAAGGGTGAGCTCTTCACTTGGCCTCCCTCCTCTTTGCTCTTTGAAGAGGTCCTTCCTTCTGGGTGAGGAAAAAAGCCTGAAAGTGCCAGAGAGGGCAGTGGCCAGGTAGGTCTGCGGTGGGAAAGTCAGATCCTGCCCCTGAGCCACAGTACTGCAGGGATTCCTGCCACACAGTCTGTGTGGAGGAAAATTTTCCTCTGCACAAAAGCCTTCCACTGGAAAAAAAAAGTCTTCATCAAACTCATGACGATTTCTGACATGACACATTATCGGTGCCGAGGTGTGCTCGTCGTTGATAATATTGCCCATCTCATCCCAGAGTACTCTTAAAGCTATGTGTGAGGTGTATGATTTATAATTACAATATATACTTAGATATGATAATATGGGATACATATAATTAATATCTTGTGTATACTTATTTTTTATACTTATGATTTATGTTTTTTACGACTGAACATGATTTAAAACAGTCCTTGTGTTCGAAGCAGCAGCCTCCAGCAAAGAGCAAGCAGGCACCCAGGAGCTATAAGTACTGGAGCCATCCTCATTTAATCTGCTATTGCATGTGAGATGACCTCCTGAGCTTGCTGAAATCACTCCACAGAACTTTCCCAAGAGCTGTAGTCTCCTCACTGTTACCAATTTTTCTGTTTCATGCTGGCTTTAGGAAAGGAGAAGAATGAAATAAAGCTATCCCTGCCTACAGGCTAGAAGCCTACTGACTTTCAATCATCTTAATAGTCAATTATAGTCAAGAATATTTGCTGTACCCCTCCTCCATATCCTCACACACAGAGCTGCCCTGTCACAAATCATTCATTATGGACTCACGGAAATTGCACACATGACTCTAGCCTGGCCATTAATGTCACGTAATAAGTCACCTATAGCCTTTGCTCATATGAATCCCGAGATAACAGAGAAAAAGTGAACACTGTTAGTGTGCCTTCAGGTCTGTTTCAGGGCCTCTGAGATGGATTACATGTAGGAAGGCTTGTGACTTGAATACGAGCCAGTTGTCACATGAATAACGATATCAGGCTTCAGCCTTTGTAAACAAAACCATATCAGTGGATTCTGCTTTGATTTTGCTGTTAATTGGTTTCAAACAAATCTCCTGTAACTGTTTAATGTCTGGTGGCAGAATGGAAAGATATTGATGTTAATAATGAAGCAAACATCTCCCTGCCAGATTTGGATCTACTATCCTGTATCTCACTCCAGTGGAGTCATTGAAGGAACAAGTTGCTATTTAAACAAAATAAAAGATTAAGAATCTTGTTCAATGTATTTAAAATTTATATTTGTAGTTGCCACTCCCTAGAAAATCTCAAATATAAAAGATTTGAATAGCAAAGGCCATGGCTAAGGACAAATAAATTGTGTTCTGGCAGATGTGAAGATAAAAAGATATTCTTCTAGGAAACCAAAGTTGTTCACACCAAATTACACATGTTCAATTTAAACCCATGAAACCTTCTCTGAAAGAAGCTAATTAATACAGTTGATCATTATGTGCTGATTGGTCCTTTGATAAGTGGTGCTGGCATTAGTTTGCACTTTTTTGGGGGATGATATCTCCTTTAGTAATGTGAGGAACTAATAAAATGCTTCAAGAAATACCTTAGAGTTCTGGCTCCTCTGGAGTAGTTATCTGCTTCAACAAATACCATGGAGTACCAACTACCTGTAGACAAGTATAACGGCAGCAAACCAGATGAGTAGCAATCCTGATGAGTAGAACAGTCATTCCTACTTTCTATTTACCTTAATAATTTCCAGTGCTGTGCAAGACCAGCAGACATTGTGATGATTTATGTGGCAGAAGTTATCAGCTGAATACCGACTCCAAAGCAATTCTTCCTAACTCTAAGTGACATAATTGGAGGAAATGAACAGCAGAAATAGGAAGATTTAGTTTCTGGTTCTGTAGTGAACAGTCCCTCCACAGTTTTGGCAATGCTTGTGTGCGTGGTACAGATACCTAATGTCATCAGACAAGTCCAGCAATGCAACTCTAAGTCATAGAATCATAGAATCATTAGGGATTGGAAGGGACCTCGAAAGATCATCTAGTCCAATCCCCCTGCCACAGCAGGATCACCTAGACCAAGTCACATAGGAACACATCCAGGCAGGTCTTAAACATCTCCAGAGAAGAAGACTCCACAACCTCCCTGGGCTCCAGTGCTCTGTCACCCTCACTGGGAAGAAGTTCCTTCTCACATTGATGTGGAACCTCCTATGTTCCAGCTCACACCCATTGCCCCTCATCCTATCACTAGATAACACTGAGAAGAGCCTGGCTCCATCCTCCTGACACCTGCAGTCACTATCTAATTTCTTCATGGCACTGCTGGCTTTGGTCTGGCTGTAGTTAAAGATGTGTGTAATTTTAGCCACATCTGCAGCTCCATTGTGGTCCTCTGAAGGTAAATTCTAACTTGTAGTTATTTTTTACAAATGTGTTGGAAATAGAATTGTAGATACTATTTTACTAATCAATACTATGTTAAAATAAATAATTCATCCAAAAAGGTTGTGCATTCCTTGTTTTAGCTCACCACAATAGTAAACGTCAACACAGAAGCCTCTTTATTACACTTTCCACCTCTGCAATTGATGCCTATGTGACTCCAAGTGAGCACTGGTGGGGAGCAGAGTATGAAGTAGTTATCGCACTGTCACCACCAGCTTTCTTTTACAGCCATTTTATACATCCCTGTATAAACAGCACTTCTGATGCTTTTTGAAGAAGGTGTGCACCATGCCCATGGATATGAAAATCTACCAAGTATGTGGAGTGAGAAATTGTGACCACCCAGCTGAACACCTGTCGGTCGGAGTGCCCGATCTGAGTGCGCTACTGACAAATGAGAATCAGATATTGACAAAGCAGGCACTACTTTCAATCTTTAAACCAAAATGAGTGCTTACTATTACTAATAGCATATGCTCTTTGGAAGCATCGGTTTGTCCTGGCTTCTTTCAGTTGTTTGGAGATAGAAAACTTGGTAAGATCCCAGAACCTGGTTTTAACCTGTCAAAATGATAGTATGTACAGCACTAATGAAAACATAAGTAATGAAGTTATAGAGACTATCTTGTGATAGACAAGGGTGGATGGTTCCAAGATAAAAGAGGGTAGATTTAGATTGGATCTTAGGAAAAAATTCCTCACTGTGAGGATGGTGAGACTCTAGAACAAGTTGTACAGGTTGCTTGTGCATGGCTCCTCCCTGGAAGTGTTTAAGATCAGGTTGGATGTGGCTCTGGGAAACCTGGTCTAGTGAGAGATGTTCCTGATCACGGCAGGGGGTCAGAACTGGGTGATCTTGAAGGTCTTGTCCAGCCTATGTCATTCTATGATTGTAGAGTGGTCATGAAAGAACAATACTAGCACCATCAGTACATGTAAATCTGGTCATATGAAACCTCCAGAGATGGAATCTGGTGCACTTAAACTTCATGCAGTTAGGAAATCTGTGTTGTGAATCATAGCCTACACCCATAGTTCAGATTCCCCTTATGCCATGACAGAATCTGGTTGCAGTGTTTTAGCTTTGAGCAATCTGGAAGAATTTTATAAACATCACAGAACAAAATGTGTTAAACAGCAGGATATTCAACAGCTTGCTGTCAGCAGGGTCTGTGTATTTTGCTGTCACAACAGTATAACAGGGCTGACCATACGAGATGTCAGAACATTAGCCATGTTGGTCAAGGCTGACTAAAGAGTTTCAAATACAGCAGAAGGTGAGACAAGGTTTTGATATTCATGACCCTTTTGCCTCCTCTGTCTTCAGAACGGAAGTGAGGTGGGACATGGTTAGGTAGCATGTGTAACCTAAAATACTGGTTGTAATTGCCTGAGGCTGCATGTTAGCTAACGTAGCATGAGTTAAAGAGGCCAAAATTGGAAGATCATGCTCCTTCCTGAGAAGACAAGTGAGAGCAAATGTATGAAGGTTAGTCACAGTAAGTTGAAAAGCTTTGTCAGTAGCTTGTTGCAGGTTTTGACATTGACAGACTGTAGTGTCTTATAGACATGGCAAGTCAGAGATCTATCATGAGAAACTATGACATGGACCAGATATAGACCGAATTACACGGAGAAACTAAGACCTTCAGCTTCAGCTGCAAATGCCAGTTATGACAATATTAGTGCTGAATCAGATTTCGTGTTATTTTCAAGGTCAAATAGTCCTAAGAATTAGTGCCCAACAGTTGCCATCATGTCAGATCATTTACCAGCTCAGGTTTCAGGCAGATCATTCCCCTTTGAAGACATTCACCTTTAAAATGTTTGGCACTATTTCATAGCTTAGAAGTAGACTTCTGAGCTAAGGTTTGCTGAGTGCTATTAGTGAGTAATTCTGAGAAGTGGCTGCAAAAATAAGCCCCAGATTTAAGTGATCTGCTTTAGGTTGTTTCACCAGAAAATCAGTGAGCTGTGCCATGGCAGGAGGTGGAAGTCAGATTTCAGGACAGTATCTCATTTTACCTTCTTCGTTAGTTTTCAGGATGGGCTGTCAGTGGATGAACTGGATCACACATGCTAGACAACTAGTGAATATATCCAGCTCTGAAATAGGAAAGATGCTTAATGTTGAGAATATCCATTGAAGAATAGTATATCCTTCTGCTTTTTAGCAAACAACAAGCAATGTTACTGCATGGTAATAACCTGTGTGGCATAGATCCTCTAATTCACTAATCAAGATCGTTCTTGAATGTGAATGTACACAATGTTAACACATGGACTAATTAAATGGGATCTTCAACTGTGATTTAGAGGATGCATGAGTAATCCCAGCTTTTTCTGTGGCCTCCTTGGCATTAACTTGCACAGAGGGTAATGCCCTCTACAAGGTTTGTAGAGCATCTGTGATCTGGTTAGCAGCATCCCGCATGAAGAATTTCATCCTCTTAGTTTTGTTAAAATGAATGTTGGAAATATGGATAGAGAGAGAGTTGACAGTAAATGAAGTATCAGGGCCAGCATTAATTTTAATTATGTTTACTTTTCTCCATGCGGAAAGAGGTAGCGCTCACCATCCATTTAAGTGACTTACTGACTGCACAGTTACTAGAGCTAGGGTAAACTTGTCCGTGAATTCCCTTTGGAAACTGGACACCAGTGTGTTTGAAGTTACTTTGTCCCCATCTGAATGGTCCTGTAGAGAGAAAGCTTCTCCATGTATCACAGATTCCAACTTATTTTATGACATAATTGGTCCTCTCAATATATTCTAATGTATTTTATAAACAGAGAATACAGTACAGACTAGACTGATGCAGGATTGTACTAAGTAAAAGGTTATCATTTGCATGCAAATAGATTTTTATGTTCTAAACTATTGTCTTGGGTCCACTTATTGCTTAGGAATACAGTCCTGTCAGACTAAGGTGAAAAAAGACTCCTGAACCATTCCTTGAAAAAGGCTAGAAATGGTAGGAAGGGAAGGAAGCATTTATTAGGATGTCACACATGGCCATATATGACCATATACATCTCAGGGATTTTCAGCCCATGGACCGGTACTTCAGAGTGGCCAGAAAGGCAACTAAGAGTCACAAGGCTGTTGGACAGTCAGTTTCAATTCAGCCTTCAAGAATTTGTGCTGTCATGGGAAAACATCAGCAAGTCCAAAACTTGCCAAGCACAGGTCTGTGTAGCATTCAGTGTGCAACTAGGTCAATCAATCAGAGCATTCTTGTGTCTGGAGAAAAATAGCAGCATAGGGATTCTATCGTGCAGACAGCGTGCTAATCTTAATGAATTTATGGTTATCTGAACTTTTTAGACAATAAATCTTTCCTGACGAGCCAGAGCACTATCACTCACAACAGCCTGAAACAGGTTTACGTGAGAAAGACAGGGAAACACCTGTCGTGGTTCTACACAGCTTTTCCAGTTTAAGGACGTGTTTGAAGAGTTTTCTTCCAGTTGATTGCAATGATTGTGTTTCTTCTCTACGTAAGTACTTAGCAGCTCAAAGCTGAGTGTTTTCTTGAAGGTTTGGTGGGATTCTCCAGGTACAGCAACAGAACTAAGAGCCCTGGCTCTGCTCTATTCCTTCAAAGCTTTCTTCATCTCCTCTGGTTGAGAAGGCCAGACAAGGCACACCTGTAGCTCTGCTGTGGGAGTGTGCATTTGTTAGAAAGCCAGTTTCCTCTGTGCTATTTGTTGAATCATTTTTGCAAAGTGCTAGTCAGAACTTCAGAAACTGGTCAGTGATTGGGTTTTGGTTAGTAATTACCTTTCATCTAATGCAAATAGCATTGTTTCCACATCTATCGCATTCTCACCTTTACTCTGTATGGAATAAGCCTGTCTTGCTCAAAGCCCCACATGATTGAGGCAAAAATAAAAGGTGGATAACTTCAGATTGGACTGGGAAAAAACAATTTACTTAATTGAAAAGTGTTTTATCCTAGATGAAATTAACCAATCAATGTAGTTAACATCTAGATGGGCTAAAACAAAAACAAAAAACAGGAAGGGTTCAGAAACAACTTAAAAATCACAGGCAAAACCAAAACTAACCTGATTTGGGGAAAAACGTCAAGACACATTTAATTCACCTCAAATAGAAAGCCACACAAAGAATCTGCCCCACATAAAAAGCCCACACAAAGACTCATAAAGTTAATCACATGTCCTGACGTAACTGGGCCAAATTGCAGTCTCCAGCATCTCAAAGAGAATAGATTTAACAGCAGTCCTTCCTCTTTGTGGAAACATGGAGTCTGTTCAGTCCATGCACATGTCTCTCAGTGTTGATGGGCATTTTAAAGTCCAGTTCTCCGTTCCTTGTGCTTCCAAGCCACTTCTTCATTTCCACCATGCCTATTCCTATTCCCACGAATGAGGGAAAAAATCTCTCAATTTCAGCAAACAATGGAATTCAGACTAAACCTTCCTTCCACCAATCTTTGAAGGACCACTTTCTTTCTCTCTACCCACCACATTCCTAGGTCAAGGTGGCTGCCACATTCAGCACTCAGTGCCACGTGTGTCCTGTCCGAACCCAGATTAAAAAGTGCCCTGAAGAAGAAGGAGGGGCCAGAAGCCCCACATTGAAAGCTCCAAGCCTCTTCTGTGTTCGCAGAGCCACAAAAACTCAGCTTGGAATTTGCAAGTCAAACATCACACAAAATCCAAACTACGACATCCATGAAGGTCCTAAACTGCTTTGTACGATTGTATTGAGAATGTCTGTCTGAGAAGTCTGGTGTCCAGCAGATAAAATCCCCTAAATCTCTGGTCTGAGCCACTGGACTTTCCCTTCATTATTGGAGGACAGAATAGCGCCTGATCCTTGTAAAATATATTTTGCACATCTCATGCATTAACATTGTTTTAAGGAGGATAAGCCCCTGTTGCCAAAAGGTTTCTCTTTCAGAAAGCATGAGAGCCAGTCTGGCTGACACGCTGAATGTTTTTTTGAAAAAGAAAAAATTGCAGGATCTTTGATGTACAATAAGATTTTGTAATTGGCTTAATTTCATTATTAGGTATTGAATCCCTTTCATATTCAGGGATGGTGAAGAGGAAGCTGTGAATAGGAAGAAATGAGAGGTGGGAAGAAACGCAGGTGTCCTTAAGATTCTTAAGACTACCATGCTCAGATAAAGCATTTACTGGCTTACGCTGTTTGGAAGAAGACTTTAGCTTATCAAACCCAGTTGTGAGAGGCAGGTGAATGGAAATCATCTCCAACAGCTATCAAACAAGCACTACTTTATTCAGACATTAATTTCCTTATACGTGTCATGTTTCCAGATTTTCAGTAAAAACAGATTTTCAAGACTAGGAAAATGGTTGAGACACAGTGGAATTGCATGAAGAAGCTACAGGAAAGTAGTGAGGAGATGAATATGAAGAGTCATCAACTTGAGAACTCTGCTCAGATTTTCAGCTGATTGTTGTCAGTGCACAGGGAAGAACTGCCACTCTTTCTGAGTGTGCCACTCTTTCTAAGCCTTTGCTGCCAGGAACTGTAAGAGGAAGAAGGGAGAACTCAGGCAAAACAGGTGTCTTTGTGCTGTGGACACTCTGGCCCACTAGCAGCAGCTGAGGATAATCCTCCTCATTTTCTGTTTCTGAAAGGAGAAGACCAAAGATCAAAGCTTCTACAAGTCAGCTCCTTTCCCCTACCCTTTTGCCCTTCCACCTGCTCCCTCTGCTGGTAGAATCCCGGACATCCAGAGAAAGGAAAAGGAGAGTTAAAAAGGAAACAAAATGGTGGTCTCAGCTTTTTACATTTTGTCGATAACTGAAATCTGAATTGTAGTGCAACAGGAACCTGTCTTCTAAAACATTTCACATCATCTTGTCTTCATTATCTTTCTCTGTTGCAGGAACACTGAATACATTTCAAACCTTTTCACAAAATAAATCATCATGTTCTCCTTCTTAAGTGTAAAAGATTCAGGAAAGACAGCAGTGTAAACCAGTTTCTGATCCAGTGATGGCTCTCCATGTTTTGAATTTTGTTCTCTTTTGTCTCATGTTCTTAAAGCACACAATGGAAAGTCACCAGCATTTGTCTTTCACAAGTCATAACTGAATCTTCCAGGGTTTTTTTAAAGGATTCAATTCTCTCATTGTGTTTGAAAACCTAAAACCAAATCAAGACATTTGGCACAAAGGAAGAGTGGCTGTCGTCTTCCCTAAATCCACACAAATGTTCACGGTGCAGCTGTCACAAAGCAGATCAGTCCTACTTGCACCTTCCTCTCCAACACACTGTCTGTTGTGTGTCGCAATCCCTCTGGCGTTCCTTCAGCTCCCTAAACAAGAGAAAATTTTGGTTTCTACTGGCTTCATTTCATCCCATTGTTACAAGGTGAGTCAGTCTAATACAAGGTCAGAAGACAGTCAGAGACAGCTCCAGGGATGAGGCAGTGGGTTGTAGTGAACCATCAGATCTGGTGAAGCAAGACAGTGCCGCTCTCGCACCAACTTCTGTCGGAAAGAGATGGTAATCATTGCTGGTAGATAAAACACATTCAGACTTCTCTCCATGTAGAATATGGGTCTTCAATAGGTTTGGGATGAAAAGTGGGGCTCTTGGAGTGTTCTGATTAAAGCCAATTGCTAGTAGTGTTAGCTGATGAGAAGCCTGACTAAAACAGCCATAAAGATCTCTTGCCTTCTCTCACTAGTTTCTTCTACTAGAGTTTGCCAGGCTACACGTTATATGTTGTTGTTCTCACACTGTCCCTAACCACCAGCTTTCAGGCATCCCTTCTGAAAGGTCATAATTCTCAGTTTCACCCAGATCTTCCCCTAATCTAATTTTCTCTCAGTGATACTCTTTCTGTTTCTGAAGTCTGTGATGCTTCTTTTCACAAGTAGATTTATTTTCAGCTTCCCTTGTTCTCAACAACAACGATGCACACTTACTTTATTTAACACTTTTACACCTCAGCAACACCCCAGATATTTTCTCAAAGTAATTTTTGCCATTAGGCAATGTGTGAGGGTCAGGTGCTCCTGGTTGAGCTATCTTGACTACAAGGAAATGGATGGTTTTTGTCTATGGTGAGTCTGGCAGGCAAGAATTTGATTGGTAAAGATGAAGACCGTGTGATACAGCTGTATGGATTTGTATGGATTTTAGGAGGTGGAGAGGGAAGCCAAGGATCTCTGCAGTTACTGCCTGCTTTCTATCAAATTACCATGTGATTCCTGAACATCATGTTAATCTGTGACACATTAGCTAGGTGAGCATGAAGAGTACGGGTATAAGCTGGAACACAGGAGGTTCCACATCAATATGAGAATGAACTTCTTCATGGTGAGCATGGAACAGGCTGCCCAGGGAGGTTGTGGAGTCTTCTTCTCTGGAGATGTGTAAAACCCACCTGGACATGTTCCTGTGAGACTTGATCTAGCTGATCATGCCGTGGCAGGGGGATTGGACTAGATGATCTTTTGAGGTCCCTTCCAATCCCTAATGTTCTGTGATTCTGTGAACACTGGAGAGTTTAATGTACAATATACAGCAGAGCGTGAGGAGACTGCCTTTAAGTCCACTTTCTGTGGATATCATATCAACTAAACGTTCTTAGACAGCAAACGTAGACAGGAGACACGAGAACCAGAGATAAGAGGAACGAGAATCCAAGTTAATTCTCTTAAACATTTAAACACAAGGACTATCGGAAGGTATTTTTTATATGAAACAGAGAGCTGACTGGAAAAACAATTTTGTGCTGTGAAGAGCCCTTCACAGGCTGTGCCTTACTGTGGATAAACTGTCATCCCACATGTTGGCACCTACGTTAGACACATCTGTGCCTTGGTGATAACTGACATCATTTTAAACAAGCCTGTAAATTTATGTTTCTTTTGTTTATAAGCAAATGGCTCCATCCTTACATGGGACCAGAGCTGCCACTGAACTGAAGGCACTGGTATGGCCAAGTGTTACTCTGTCACCTAACTGTGTATTTTCCACTCTGGATTTTCTTGGTTTGGTTTTTTTACTTCCCAATGGCCCACATGTCTTCACTGCCCCAGCAACAGCAGATGATGATTCTGTTGAGTTTCTTTACGCTGAATTTTCTTCTTCCTTTAGATTTCCTGCGTAAACCTCTTGCAGCATACAGGCTACTTCTGTCCCCAGCACTTCCATAAAGATGGGATATTTTGTTTGTTTTCACCTGAGTGGTTTCCCCACCTTCTCTCAGTGTGTTTACAATTTCTGCCTCCTTGTTGATCCAGCTAAGCTATTTACTGCGCAGCACCTCCTAATTAGGGTATGTTTTCTAACGCTGCGTTCACGACAAACCTGAAGATGAAAGAATGAACCTAACAAAATTGTGACCATCTGAGAAGTGATTAAAGAGGAAACTCCCCTGCATTGTGATTGAAAGGAAATGAGTGGGTGTCAGCCTAGTGAGTTGTTCCATATGAATCAAGGTATAATGAGTCTGTTTTTCATGTGTCGTAAAGGAGGGCTCAGAATCATCCTTCAACTCTGGTCTGTTGACAGTTTAGAGCAAAGTAAGCTCACACCCCTGCACTCCCAGCCATCAGGGAAAATTGACATAAGTGTGGAGCAAACTGGTGAAAAAAGAATGAAGGATTTTTCATGGTCCTTAATTCTTTTGCTGAGCAACTGCAGTCTGTGCTTACCAACCTCCCTTTCCTTCCTGTTATTGTCTGATGTAGTAGCCTCTTGTCCTAAATTCGTTTTGAAACTCATCTGTTCCAAACCCATAGGCTATAGGTGACCTCTTTCTCCTTTTTTGACCTCAGGTGGAGAATATTTTCCTTCAGTAAATTATTGTTGTCTTTTTGGTTTGGGGTTTTGGGGGGGTTTGGAGCAATTGTTTCCTTCTTATAATACAGACTCAGACTGATTGATTGGATTGCTTTGTGAGTTCCTTGGACACCCAGTAAACACAGGGATTCTCCTGACAGACTGTCTCCACCTTTTAAAAGAGAAAAGTCCCTTTTTGAAGATCAGAGCAAGTGAAAGAAGCTCCTATAGGATATTTGTATAGGATAGATTCACTCCTCTGGAAGCCCATTAACTCTTTCAAGTTAAAACACTCCGATGTGCATCACTGCTGTGGGTTAATAGAATGTCTAAATAAATAACTCCATCATAATAAATAAATAGATATCTACACTTAGGTGTAAAGACAGACCCCATGGACAAATCCAAAGGTGGCTGGAGATGGGCTGTTCAGGTCACTCCAGCCTGACCTGTACACCACTTTTAATGACTTATTGACTCTTTCCTTCCTTTTTCACATCATCATTGATCCTAATCACAATACTCCATTTCTTTGCTGTTCAACAACCTTCTTTCAACAGTGCTGTTATTACTATTAATTACACAGAAAATCGAGTAATCCCAATGAAATATGCAGTTGTGCATTGGCTGTGTTATTAATGTTGAACTGATTCATATAGCCACACTTACACAAAGAAAAGATTTGCAGTGAGAACCAAACTGCAGAGCACACTCCTTATTTCCTTCGTCAGCAACACCCACAGGTACCTAAATCTGCCTTTTGCAGCCGGGTCAAACCAGAAGAATCCGTATTTCCATTGATTCTCATACTACATGTTTAAATGCCACAGATTCAAAATGAGTTGCCACTTGCTCTTGTTTTTAAAGATAGTTTAACTAGGTTTGATTTTTAAAAAGTACACTTATTCCATGGTCTATAAAAAGCAGAGGCACTGTGAAACCCCTCTCCCTTGGAAAGGCAGCTGGAGGGAGAGAAGCTAAACAGCGACAAACACCAGAAGTTTCAGCATCTGCAGTTGGTGGAAGACCAGGGCAGTACGTTTTGAATGGGGTTGTGGGTGGGATGAGACAGATGTTGGCAGAAGGTGACTACTGAGAAAAAAGAGAATCCTATGGTTGTAAGGACAATGTTTGCCGTGGTTCTTTTTGGCTTCATAGTCAAAACATGCTGGGCAAATTCTGCTGTTGCATGATAAGGAAATGGGTGCTCTTATGACAACAACCTACGTCCAGGTAGGCTCCAGTAGACAGTGATTTATAGTCCGAATTTTACCTGAATATGACCTGGGTGTTTTAGTAAAAGCAGTTAAATCATGTCTTTGAAGGCAGGATTTCTCAGGCTGTACAAGAAAGAACTGGTTCTACTGGTTCCTGTGGCTGGTGCTCTCTCAGCTCACAGCTTCCACCACACCCACTGCAGGCTCTCTGGGCCTCTGAAACACAGAGAAGGTGAGATTTTATCTGCTTAAATATTTTCAAAAACACTAGATTTTGTCACTGATCTTTATTACTGGGAAAGTAAGGATCGCTTGGACAGCTATTGCTGTCTGCAGGAGAATTCTTGGTCTCAGAACAACCCCTTCTTTTTTAGCGCAGCACTTGTGTAAAATTTGAAAGCCTAGTGTTCATCCCCAATTAAAAAAGTTCAGTCTTGAACCAGAGAGCAGAAGCAGCAGAGCAAAGGATTTGGTCATAGCCTACCACAGTTTGTCACACAAAGTACAAGTTCATTCAGAACAAGTTTTCACACACCAGCTGCTCTGCTGGTCAGCCTTGATGATTACTTGTATGGACTGTCATTACTACCAGCTGCAAAAGTAACCCAACTGAGAGTCGATAAACTGGATTAAAAATATTTATTGTGTGAAGCAAATCATCATCAAGCAGTTTCTGATGAAACCTGCACATTTCACAAAGCGTGAGCAAGTGCTCTGTTGTATTAGAGGCAGCAAATCCAGGCAGGGACCTGAATGACTTGGTGAGTCAAGAATTATTCTGCATGCAAACAAACCGTTTGTGTTCCTAAGTGACCTGCCCTAGGCTTTATGGTCCTGCTCGAGCAGTGGGTTGGGACTTGACAACCTCTGGAGGTCCCTTCCAACCCCTAATTGTCTGTGTGTCTGTGTGTGTATTTCAGCACAGACATCTTAAATTATACAGTCCATCCTTACAGAAGATGGGACAATAATATGAGAAGTAATGACTGGAAAAACGAAATGGTGTGTGTAAGGACAAACTGAGCAAATCTCCATGGCGTGGTGTGGTGGATAAGGTGATCCTTGGGAAACAGCAAGCAAAACAAGAAGTTTATGCTCCTACTGGAGTTAACACTGATGTATAGAGTCATAGAATCATTAGGGATTGGAAGGGACCTCGAAAGATCATCCAGTCCAATCCCCCTGCTACAGCAGGATCACCCAGACCATAGAGTCAGTCAGGGTTAGAAGGGACCACAGGACTATCCGGTTCCAACTCCCCTGCCACAGGCAGGGACACCCCACCCTAGATCAGGCTGGCCACAGCCTCCATAGGATGCTCTCTACCAAAGAGCTGTCTATCCAAAATGTGCTCTTGAGAAAGACGTTAAAGAGTTGCTCTGGAAGAGATGCAAATAAGAGGTGGAAAAAGAGAACCACGACTTACAGTGAGAGACGCCCCATTCTCACCGATGCAGAGCTGCAGGAGTGCTTTGGCTGCTGTCTGTGAAGAACACACACCAGAACGTGGATCTTACACCTAATGAGCAAAATTTAACAAGATTTGACATTGAAAGTCACAGTAGAAATAAAACGAAAACGTCTTGGGATGGGAAAAATCAGCACCAGAACGTCTTAGCAAGAATTGTAGGAGATGTAACACTGGAAGTTTTCAAGGCAAGATTGCTCTTGGATTTGAAGTAGGATTTAATTATAAGACTTGTCGCCTTTGTGGCACAGGGGATCATTAGTGCAATATTGTGTCTCACAGCATTCCCTTCTGTGTCTAAAATCTGTGAAGCCGTGTCTTTTTGTAGATGAATCTACTCGCAGTGTGGCAAACAGTTTGAATAGCCCAATAAATGCATCACCAAGTATTCACTGAAATAAAAAAGAAGGCTCTAACCACCTTTCTGCATCCACACTCGAGCACACTGACATGTGCTTTGAAAACATGCTTTAAGAATTCTGATAATTATTCACCAATCACCGTGAATAGGATTGTAATGAAGATCATTTCTACATTAAAAGATGCTTAAATATTTGTCTGCTGGTGAAATCCTGTCCCACAAAAGCACTTACATGATGCACCACTGATATTAACCCATGTTCACCCAGAACTGAAGTGATTAAGCAATAGCTTAGGCAGCAAGGTTGTGGTCAGAGTATGAGAACTCAAAACCCATCAACTCAGCCAGTTAAGCTTCTCATAAAGACTACAGAGATGATGGAAAAGACCACATAGGAAAAGAAATAGATGGGTAGGTCTGTTTAATAACTTTAACATGTGTTCTGTTGAAAAAGGAGGTTGTGCTTAAACGCGATTCTTTGTAAAACCTTTTGTGTTTGTTATGAATCTGGTCTGTAGGCGGCTGCTCTTGCAATGCTGAAGATTTGGAAACGTTATTGTACCTGTAAAAAAAAGACAAAACATTCTTAAAAGATGGCTTTTCTCTTATCCAGCCTGTCCAGGTCTCTTTACACTCAAACAACACTCAAGCAACCAACACACCCACCCAGCTTGGTGTCATCTGCAAACTTACTGAAACTACGCTTGACCCCCTTTAGTATCAGTGAAGATACCAAACAGGAGTGGCCCAAATACTGAGCCCTGTGGAAAAACATTTGTGACCAGTTGCTAGCTGGATTTAAATCCATTCACCACTACTCTTTGGGTCTGGATATCCAGCCAGCGTTTAAGCCAGCAGTATTTAGCCTGTCCAGGCCATGGGCAGCCAGGTTTTCCACAGGAATGGGTGCTGTGGGTAAAGGTGTCCAAGTCTTTACTGAGAACGAGGAAGAAAACATCCGCAAGCTTTCCCTCATCTGCCAGGCAGGCTGCCTTGTTGGGAACGACGCTGCTGTTGTAGGGACAAAGCACAGTGATGATGGAGATGAATTTTGTCCTGTAGTAAGTTGTAGCTGTGGATGACTCCAAGTTTTACGTGTATCACAAGGCTTTGGCAAATAAGTTTGCTGTACTGTTTTTAGCAGAGTCCTGCTGCAAAACTTAGTCAAATAGAGAATTTCTGTTTGATTCCTGCCAACTCTAAGTGGCTGCAACTGATGACTCTTAAATTGTTGCTCATAGATGATATAGAATCATAGAATCATAGAACCATGATATGCTGACGTGGGAACCAAAACATTTACTCAGAGTAAAACTGGAAGAGCTGAAGTTCTGTCAAGAAGTGCTAAACCATCGGGTTTTCCTGTCTACGCAGTATCTCTGCTTCAGCAGGCTGGATTTGGAGCAGCATGTTTTTCAAACTATGGGTTGTGTAAGGTTTCAAAATTACCTCGGTAATCCTCTGTCTGCGTGTTTAAAGCAAAACAGAAATTACATATCTGTGCTTCTGTCTGGAGTGACAATTGTTCTCAACTTGTCTCTCGGCTGAATCAGAGGAACAGAAATAAATCACAGAATGTAAGTCAGAACGGAGGAAACGCTGGAGCCAGCAGCAGCAACATTTGGTGCCATCCTGGAGAACTAAAATAATACATATTTTTAACTACAGTAATGTAAAAAGAATTGGGGCCATCTGCTATTCTCAGGACATTAATTATTGAAACTTATGAGAAACACAAAGCATAATGGCTGAGAGATTCTAAATTGTCATCAATCTTATTTGTGCTCCTTCCTCTGCTCTGCCTGACGCAAACAGCTTATCAGTGAGTAGCAGAAGAGATGTCATCCCAATTACAGTGATTTTAATGATAAAAGTCTGAAAACAGACTGAAAGACTTGAAAACTTACTTCAGTATAATGTTGTAGGACTAGTCCCACATCCACAGGTATCTTTTTAAATGTGGTTAAATCCCAACTGGATATCCTTGTTTAGAATAAAGAATCTCACTTAAATTTGTTAGAAGTCAGTCAGTTCCTTGCAGGGTGTGAGGTTTTCAGCAGTGGTGCATCATCATTACATTAGACACCTGATGGTTGTTCAGTTAGTGCAATATTTCTGTAGAGAAAGGCTCTCATTATCAGGATCACCCTGAACTACTAATTGTGCACCCAAGTCCAAGCCTCAGTAAAACACAGGCTGCTGCAACACCTGCCCAGGCCTGTGTATTGCTATGGGAAATCAAGAAGTCAGCCAGTCTGCTGAGCCCCACTGTGGAGTTTTCCAAACTCCTCTAGGGAAAGATGTGGTTTTGTTCAGACAAAACTTATGGGCACCTTAACGTCTCTGCAAGGAGTCTGAATGCATTTGAGTGCCATGGGATTTAGTGGGTGGCTGCTCATCGCAGGGAGACCGGGATAAATAATCTGACATAAGGATGTTCACAAATGACAGCACGAATGAACTTGTATTAACTGTTTATTCTGGGCAAAGAGCGATACACAGGTAAAACTACACATTAATTTGTATTCTTTGTATTATAATAGAAACTTGCTTCTGCAAACAGAAAAAAACTACTCAGGGCTGATGAACTGCTGATGCTCGTCCATGGATAATGCTAGACACCAAGTATTAGAAGGAACTTCTTCCCAGTGAGGGTGACGGAGCACTAGAACAGGCTGCCCAGGGAGGTTGTGGAGTCTCCTTTACTGGAGATGTTTAAAACCCACCTGGACATGTTCCAGTGTGTCTTGGTCTAGGTGATCCTGCTGTGTCAGGGGGATTGGACTAGATGATCTTTCCAGGTCCCTTCCAATCCCTAACGATTCTATGATTCTCTGGTTTTGAGTCTGTGCCACTCATGACAACTGAAACTCAAAGTGCAGTCAGTCACATAAAACATGTCACGCTGCTGCTTGTAGCAGATAAAGAGAGAAACAACTGGCAAAAACCAGCCGCAATTTGCAGGTAAATAATCACAAGCAGAATTTTCAATCAAACATTTTGCCAAAATGACTACCAGAACAATGACCAGAGGAAACAGGGAATTATTTTCAGATATTACGATGTTTTGGAGCATGAGCTTGGAAATGAGATGAAATAGAGTATTCTGCTGGTCTAGGATTTATCCTTGCAACTACTGATGACTGAGCAGTAACTGGGTACCATCCAGAAAGCCCTTTTCAAAGTAACAGCCAGACTGAAAGATGAGCCTGCACTAGAAGAGTTAAAAATGGTGCTGTTAAGCAGCCATGATCTCAAGGTTTAGTACATCCTGCAGCTGTAAGTGTGTGCACAGAACACAGACTTACTCGTGTGTTACCTGTGGACACCTAAAGCTTTGCCTTTTTGTAATAGGTTTAGTGCTGTGGCCAGATATGCCTGAGAGACCTTCAGGTATTTGCTGTGGAAGCTTTCTGTTTGCCCAGGGCAGGGATGCAAACAGTCTTTTAGGACCAGAGTTGTGAAAGCATTTCTCCTTTCAGAAATGCTTAAAGTCAATGGGCTCTCAGTGCTTCAGCTCTTCTGCAGAATTACTTAGGTACCTGTTTGCACTATGAAATAGATAAATACCCTTCTAAATGTGTCCTTAGGAGTAGTCTGCTCTGTACATTACTCCTTTGGTTAACAAGGGGTAGAGTTTCACAGAGGTATTGTTGTCCTACTCCAAACAGTACGTCTTACTCAAATAATTTGAAGGGTGGGTATCAGGAGGATGGAGCCAGGCTGTTCTCAGTGTCATCTAGTGATAGGACGAGGGGCAATGGGTGTAAGCTGGAACATAGGAGATTTCACAGCAATGTGAGAATGAACTTCTTCACAGTGAGGGGGATGGAGCACTGGAACAGGCTGCCCAAGGGGGTTGTGGAGTCTCCTTCTCTGGAGATGTTTAAGACCCGCCTGGATATGGTCCTGTGTGACTTGGTCTAGGTGATCCTGCTGTGGCAGGGGGATTGGACTAGATGATATATCAAGGTCCCTTCCAATCCCTAATGATTCTATGAATTAAATACATGTAATTATTTTCCTAGACAGAACTTTATCTCATTTGTTGTTGTTTCTGGACAAAAAGACTTCCTGAGGAAATATTTATGCTAATTTTTATTATGAGCTTTCATTTGGCTTGAATGAGAAGAGTGAACTGCTGGCTGTCATCAGCTCCGACCAGACAAACGCTACATCAGCCTCACATCACCAGCCAGTAGTCTCAGTATCTTGAGCTGTAGCTGGAGTCGGTTCCTGATGCTTCCTAACTGCCTGTGATTGCATTACATGCCAGCCTCACACACGAAGGTAAACTGGTGAATTCATCTCACTCCAAAGAGCACAACGAGTGCTGATGCAGAACCAGATGTAGAAAGCATCAGACAAATTAATGGGACAAGAAACTTGTTAAGTGCCATCCTCTTGTTCTGGTTTGAGTTAGAACAGAACTAATTTTGTAGCTATATTATTTATATAATATAAAACCCTCTGAAGACAAACTGTTGTTTAGCTCTTGTAGAAAAGCGCGCTAAGGGAGACCCAAGTGGCAGCTATAAAAGATGGAAGAACTGTTCCCATCATGTACCAGCTCA
The DNA here is from genome assembly GCA_013400115.1 of Rhinopomastus cyanomelas. Classification (NCBI taxonomy): domain Eukaryota; kingdom Metazoa; phylum Chordata; class Aves; order Bucerotiformes; family Rhinopomastidae; genus Rhinopomastus; species Rhinopomastus cyanomelas. The sequence continues at coordinate 609,008 of VXBP01003025.1, read as the reverse complement.
GAAGTGCTAAATGAATGAATAACGAGGTGGTTAGTTCCAGATCCAGTTCAAAAGAAAGCAAAGTGATTGACAACACAGGACTTGCTCCTCAAACGTGCTAGTTACTGGGATTCATCTCTTTGGATTGTGCAGACTGAGTCCTGTGCTTTCTTCCCCAGCTTCTTGTTTTTCAGCCTATTCTCAGTGAACAAGAATCTCGCTTACCCTAGTGGAGTGGTCTGGCACCACTCTTCTGGTTTGCTAGCCACTGTGGCCATACTAAATGTACCTTGTGAACAAAACATGGATACAGCTTGAGCTCAGTCTTCCTGAGTGAAAATACAGGAGCACAGCTGGTGTTGCTCTCGAATACTATGGTTCACATCTGGCATCTTGCTCCCTGTCACAGAGATGCCATTACCTAGGGCTTCATGATGCCATGTCTTGGCCTGCTGTACTGCTGCTCTGCTTGTTTGCAGGACGTGTGAGTAGACTAAACCTGCATCTTGGAGTGTCGGTTGTCACATCTGCTTGTTAGAGTGTTGTCTAGTTTCCACACGTACTTACAAAAACAGGTAATACAGAGGTAACAAGAACCAGAAATAAGTTCCTAAGTGGTGTTATTTTCCAGTCTAAGGACACAGTGCTGAATAATTTGCATTGCCAGGCCTTTCCTTCACCAAAGAATTTCTTTCAGGTCTATCTTGAAGATTAGCCATGCACAGCACTGACCTGTTATTACAGACTTGAAAAATAGATCCCTCCCTAGGACAAACCCACTCTTTGCCAAAAGTGCCAGCAGCAGCAGCATTTTTAGGAGAGACTATTTTACTCCTTGAACTTCCTTTCAGACACAGTGTGAGTTTTTCTAGGCATCCCACCAACCATTTAGCAGCAAACCCATCATTATTAGAGTCCTCAAAGTCCTGGTCAGGGTACATAGTCTCGTGGCAAGTTTATTTAATGTGATTTTTTTTTCTCCAGCATCTTTGGGCTACTGTAAATAAAAAACCAATAGGCAGAATACAAATCTGTGATGCTGATGTCACGAAACAGCTTTGCTTTTCCAGTGCCAGAGGCTAAGCTCACTCTGAGTTTTTAGAAAATAGACTTTTCATGTGTTTTGTCTAAATAGAGTTTGACCATTCCTGCAAGGAAGGGCCATCAGTTCCTCTTCGTATTGACACTGCTGAACCCATTGGATGCAAAGACACTGCTGTTGTATCACAGCACCTGGCACTAGGGTGCCCTTCTTCAGCAAGAACAGCTCCAGCACACGAGCTGGTTCTGTGCATCTGCCATGTGAGAATGACTCACTGTCTCTTAGTTCTGTGACTTATGGCCAAGCTCTGCTCTGAAATGCATGGACTTCTGCTTGACTTTCACCGTCAGTGAGAACAGAGGTTTGTCCTGAATATTTGTAGGGTTCCTGAATATTTGTGGGGTCACGATCTGCTTGTTACTAGATCTGATTCTTGGCTGGTTTGTTCGTGCTGATCTGTTGAATCAAACAGAGTTGTCCTGCCCTACTATGGGATTGATTGTCAGGGTCCACAAGCTAGAGAACCCCTCCTTCTCTGTGCTCCGTCTCACACTGTTTATGCACCATTGGCTTCTTTCTGGGTGGTTTATTTAAACTTTTTAAGGGAGAAGAGAATCAAATCCTCAGGCAGAATACAAACGTCCACTGGTTCTCACAGAGCTCTCTACTCTCTGGTATTTCAGTGACAACTCTTCAAACACTCCTTGCTGTAAGGAGCACTCTGCCTTCACCATTCTCAATACTTTAGTCCCCAAAGAGCCCCTTTCAGTTGATAGTAACTTGCACAAACAGCTTGCTCTTTCCATTACCCTCCAGGGAGTGCTGGGAGATACAGATGGAGCCAATATAAATAGGAGTCTTTCTACATTCTGATGGTGACAGGAGTGATCCAGCCACTTCCTATTTTTTGGGGTTTTTTTGAGTCTTAGCTGGAGCACATCTTAAATCACAAGTCCAGGTATGAGCAGTTGGCTGCATCCAGCCTCAGTTTGAAGTGTAACCTGTCCATCTAGACACCATCTCTCACAACCATTGATTTCCCAATGGCAAGGGGAAGGGAATGTGTGTTATCCAGCCAAGCCTCCACTGTGGAAAACAAGGGGATCAGGACTGCAGCACATGCCCTGACACACTTCTGCTGCTTAGTGTGCACACTGGCAAGTACCTGCTCATTTCCCACCTGCAGAAAGACAGTGCTTCTGATGAACTGACACGTAGTTCAGCTTGCTCTTCGCTGAATGCAACAGTGTGAGATCCCCCTTGTCTCTTCGGAGTGAGGAAGGGAAAGCTAAAGCACAATTACCCTTTCAGGGAGATCTTGTGGTCATTCTTCAAATGGCAGAGACTCTTTGTATCTTCATTCTCCTTCAGACTTGAGAGTGAGCTCATGGAAGTCTATGGGAATTCTTGTGTAGAAAGTCTTGTGGCAGTACTGAAACAGCTGTAACCAGACTGGCATTGTGTGAAGTCATACCTGTCAATAGCTGCTTGAACACAACTATTAGACTCAGAGTGAGCCAGTAGCACAGTTTCAGATTCACTATCCCATCAAGGTGTAACTTGCATATCAATTTATGAACTGCAGGGGTGCACTTTGGTCCAGGTCAATGACCTACTGGATCTGGCTGAATCCCTGCATTTAATTTCTCTTGGGAGACTCTGACATTTCCTAATTTGCTCTTGTGTCAATCATGGTGGGAACAGAAGAGTGAAATGCAATTTAGAGAAAAAACTCATTTGAGAGGGTCAAAAAACATTTGCATCCTGTTGTGCCACATTGCTTTATATTTCGATAGCACAGCGTAGTCTGTGATACCAGTGTGGAACAGAATTTACATGATTCAGGAATTCTCAGAAAGTAGGAGAGTTGAAACTAAGAACTGACAATTTCCAGCTTCAGACACACAGATGAGCAAGCAAAGCGTGCCAATAGCACTCCCACAGCAGCAGGCAGCACTACAGTTTCCTCAGGGAGCCACTGGCTACTGCTACTTAGGCAAATTGGAACTGCTTGTTCACCACTTCTGCACTGAACTGTGTGCAGCTGTGAGCACAGATACGATACGTTGGTGCAGACATCAACTGGAGCAGCAGCAGATACAGAGCAAAACGAGGTAACCACACTCTAGACAAGCTTCCAGAACCTGATAACTGACAGTATGAATGTGTGGGCTGAATTAAAACATAAAGTCAGCGAATTGGTAGGTCAGGAAAGCAATGCATAGCGCTGCTTTGGCGCTCTCTCGTACACAAACGTACGCATGAAGTCGTGTGGTGCTCTCTAAAGGGTCAGACTGAGAACCACATCAAATACATTCTCTTCAGTCAAAGATATGGACAGTCATGGTGAGATGCCACTGTCTGTAGAAGTACAGAGTATGGTTGAGAGGATGAGTTGTTCAGCTTTACTCTGTTCCATTCTGGTAAATCGCAAGGTGTAGCCCAGGAGGACGACTGGGTGTTGCTGTCTCTTTGGTACTTTACAAGTGCAAAGGTAGCTTGGCAAAGGAGGCTTGCAAGGTGAAGCTGAGAATGCATTTCAGGCCAGGTTTGGGATGATAAAGGAATTCTGCAATAGTTTGTATGGGAAACGTTAGAGAAAGTGACACCAAGTACTTCAGAGGAAGTTACTGGAAGTCATAAACAAACAAAGACAAGCTGTACAAGCAACAACATAGAGTATGATAAGAAAAGCATAAACAGGCCATGTTTGCTGGCAAGGAAGATCATTATCAAAGCAGTGAAGAGATCAGAAAGACAGTGCAAACAAAGATTTGTGAGAAAGAAGCTCAGCAGCTAGGGAATAGTTGCTGACTACCTAGAAAAGCAATTTATAGGGTGGCTAAATAGTATGGGAAATGCAACAGCTAATACACTTTGCACTAGGATGGCTAACATGAGCCCAAGGAGTCATACAGGGATGCTGCAGGTAAAAAAGAATGTACTGAAAATATATTTTTCCTGTAGCTAATGACACACGTTCTGGGCACACAGTAGGGAGAGGACAGCTTGCAAGGCAAGACAGTGTGGCACTCAGAATGGAAAAGGATCTCAGTACTGAATCTCCATCCATAGAAGAAACAGAGCCAACACTGAGCTACACAGAAACACAGAAGCTGCTGGAGTACATGATGTTGCCACTAAGCTGGCAGAAGCATCTGGAAGAAGAATCTGGAATGCATTGTATCTGGAAAGCATTCATGAAAGGTGTCTTCCCAGTGCAAATAAATATATAGATAAAATTTGTCATCAACGGTGGGAAAAGACATTTAAAAAGTAATTTGTGAAGAGATTAAGGCCACCTCTGAAAGAAAAAGGAGATGAAAAGGAGTGCAGCATGGCCTGGCCAAAACTGTATTGACTGAATATTTTGATTGATTGACATTACATGCAGCTCAACAGGGAGTACTGTGAAGAGAGATTGAACCAGGCTACTCAGGGCTATAGAAAAGGCAACAGCAATGCCAAAAGGCTGGATAACACCTCCTTCAGTGATGGCCACTGAGGAGTGGAATCATTCCAGAGGTTGATAGAACAGAAAGGACCATTGAGCTGCTGTTCCTCTTCATCACAGAACATGAAGGATTGGGAGGGACCTCGAAGCATCATCCAGTCCAATCCCCCTACCAGAGCAGGATCACCTACAGCAAGTCACACAGGAACATGCCCAGGTGGGTTTTAAATGTCTCCAGAGAAGGAGACTTCACAACTGTCTTTAACTAGCCATGATGAAGTTCAGTGTGCAACTTCAGGTGAGCAGTGTTGTTCAAACACTCTGTTGGAAATGGCTTTATTCCATTTTACAAGGATTGCACATCTTACAGTCTCCTCTGTCCTGCATCTGCAAGCATGTCTATAATGTGACCAGAATGGAGATGTCTGTGTGGGTCTGTCCCTAGGGATGCTTTTCTGGCATGCTTTTGCCACAGGTCACAAGAACTACGTGGTGCAGAAAAGCTTCTGCTGTTGCTATGTGCAAAGTGCAATCCAGTCACTTCAGTGTCAAAAGAAGATGAGAGAAGAGATTAAAGAAGAAACTCAAGCCATCTATCTTCTAGTTTCCAATTGTGTCTGGAGGTCCTATGATGAGTGAGAGGCAGCCATCAAATAGCTAGAGTAAAATTGTTCTCACAGGATCGTCATTATAAGTTCCCATTGTTCGAGGCTGCCTGACAAACTTCCCAGTTTGTGCACGTGATGTCCTACGACTGGCAGAAACCCTTGGACTGATCAGAGGTTCTTGGCTATGAAAATTGGCACACTCACCTGAGATTCACAATAACTGCCTAGAAGATGTAATGGTTATGTCTAGGAAAAGGAAAGTTTGAAATGTAGCTGGAATAAAGTTGTAGAACAAGACCTTCTGTACGCATCCAGAGACCTTGAAGTGTGCTGGTTGTCAGGAAGGAGGTTAACAGAGCACATCCTTCAACCACAAGATCTGGACAAGTGCTCTTTCCTGGTACTGACAGCAGGTTTTGTCTGTGTGGCTGTTTGGACTGAGGAGGCATTCTTTCTCATGAATGCTTTAAGCACAGTGTGTTCCAGATGATTGTTCATAGTGTTCCTGTCATTTGGGTGATCCTGTTACAGAATCCTTCAGCAGGTTGTTTGTTAAAGTTTTCAGGCAGTACACCAGCTGGATGTGTTTAAAAGTAATGCGGATACAGTTCTCAAGGACATGGTTTAGCTGTGGGCCTGACAGAGTTACAGTAATGGTTGGGAACAGGCTGCCCAGGGGGGTTGTGGAGTCTCCTCCACTGGAGATGTTTAAGACCCACCTGGATGTGTTCCTGTGTGACTTGGTCTGGGTGATCCTGCTGTTGCAGGGGGATTGGACTAGATGATCGTTTGAGGTCCCCTCCAATCCCTAATGATTCTATGACTCAATGATCTTAAAGGTCTTATCCAACTCAAATGATTCTATGGTTACTCTTTTATGCAGTTGGCTGGGTGACAACTGTATAAAATATTTACCTTAGGGCTGTATTCCCAGTGATTATGGATTAATGTCACATCCTGTGATGTTCAGCACCTGCACAAAGGATGATATTCTGCCTATCTTAAAGACAAAAAGTTGGAGTATACAAATCAAGATGTACCTTCAGAATTTAAGTGTCTTACAGCCAGAGAATCTTTGCTGTTAGAAGCTTGCTTTTAGTCAACATCTCTTAGTAAAGATTGCAATTTTGAATGTGTCCCCAGCAGTTTTGGCATTTGTTCTGAGAAAGTTATCAATGGTTTTCACATTAGGCTAGGAAGTCCACTTGTTCAGAGCCCTTTGTTCAGCAGGAGATTGAATGCAGGAGTTTGATTCCCTGACTAAATGAGTCTCTTCTCGGAAAGAATCATGCACCTTTTTATGGCTAAAACACTGCAGGATACTCATCTAATTTTCAAAGAAAGAGTGTGGAGACTGAGAATAGGACAGGGAAAAACATGTGACTGCATGAATCAAGTATATTCATCTCTTACTTTTTACTGCAGGTCACAGCTGAATAGCTCACACTAGCTGTTCGATCGTTTTCTTTTCAGTAGATCCGTTTAAGACTTATGGACAATACGTGAGTGCAAGTGGGAATAGAATGTTAAGTGTTATGTCTTGGTTCTAAAAAAACCTTTCTTCATTTAAGTTCAGGATCACAGAATCACAGAATGTTAGGGATTGGAAGGCACCTCAAAAGATCATCTAGTCCAATCCCCCTGCCACAGCAGGATCACCTAGATCAAGTTGCACAGGAACATGTCCAGGCGGGTTTTAAATGTCTTCAGAGCAAAAGACTCCACAAACCCCCTGGACTACAGGTCCTCTGTCATCCTCACCGTGAAGAAGTTCCTTCTCATAATTATGTGGAACCTCCTCTGTTCCAGCTTACACCCATTGCCCCTTGTCCTATCACTAGATGACACTGAGCAGAGCCTGGCTCCATCCTCCTGACACCCACCCTGAACATATTTATAAACATTAATGGGGTCACCTCTCAGTCTCCTTTTCTCCAAGCTAGAGACCCAGCTCCCTTAGCTTTTCCTCATAAGAGACATGTTATACTTGCTTCATCATTTCTGTGGCTCCGCACTGGACTCTTTTGAACAGTTCTGTCTCTCACTGGAGCTGAAGGGCCCAGAACTGGACACAATACTCCAGATGTGGTTTCACCAGGACAAAGTAGACGGGGAGGAGAACCTCTTTTGATCTACTAACCACCCCTCTTCTGATCCACCCCAGGTTGCTGTTGGCCTTCTTGGCCATAAGGGCACATTGCTGGCTTGTGGTCATCCTGCTGTCCACCAGGACCTCCAGGTCCCTTTCTCCTACACTGCTCTCCAACAGGTCAGTCCCCAGCCTATACTGGTACCTGGGGTTGTTTTTGCTCAGATGCAAGACTCTACACTTACCCTTGTTATACTTCATTAAATTTGTCCCTGCCCAACTCTCCAGCCTATCCAGATCCCTCTGAAAGGCAGCACAGCCTGCTGGGATGTCAGCCACTCCTCCCAGCTTTGCGTCTTCAGCAAACTTGCCGACAGTGCACACTAATCCCTCATCATAGTCATTAATGAATACATTGAACAGGACTGGTCCCCGTACTGACTCATGGGGGACTCCACTAGATCCAGGTCTCCAACTAGACTCTGTCCTATTGACCACTACTCTCTGGCTTTTATCCTGCAGCCAGTTCACAATCCACCTCACTACCTGATTGTCCAGACCACACTTCTTCAGTTTGGCTGCAAGGATGCTGTGGGAGACTGTCCAATGCTTTACTGCAGTCAAGACAGACCACATCCACTGCTTTGCCATCATCTCTCCACCTGGTTATGTCCTCATAAAAGACTATCAGGTTGGTCAAGCATAACTTCCCCTTGGTATTGCTACTGTTGATAATTCTTCACCTCCCTCTACTTTAGTACAATCATATTAATGTCTTTCTTCAAGAAAAGAACTGTACAGTTTGACACCATGATGACAGTTGTCTACTGCTATTTCTTTCAGAGTCCTTTAATACAATTACATTGTTCACTTTTTAACCTAAGGCAGCTACTGGAGGTAATGCTGAGAGTGAAAGAATAGATCAGAAATCATGAACAGTTGAAAAGGTTGTGTTTGGTGCTTCAGTTGCACTGTGAAGAGAAGATTTCCAGTCGTTTCTGGAGATATGGAATAAACAAGCTTATAGGCTGCACATGATTCTATGATTCTATGATTTACCATGGTTTAAATGCAACAACAGTGGACCTCCAGCAAGACTTTTCTCATGCATCCTCTGAGCCCTACCTTAGTGCTAACAGCAAGGAATTAGAGTAGCTGTTTAAAAATCTGCTAAATGAAATGCAAATGCTTATGCCATTGAAGGTCAACTGAAACCACAGGACTGTGGAATCTTTGATTTTTCTGATGACACCAACTTCCAGTGTTTGCAGAGCCACTGGAATACACAATCTCTTTGAGGCACCAGTGGAAGAAAGTCATAGAGAAAGAGATCTAATAGTAAAGACAACAGCTCCCTTGAGACTGGATGAGAATTTCTAACATGTCCTTGCATTTCCTGACCATTTTTATAACCCTCACATTAGGCAACTAACAAAATGGGCTACTGCATAAACAGAAAATATTCCTGGCTGAATCCTCCTCCTCCTTTATCCTAAGGAAATTCCATGCTTTTATCATGGAATGATAATGTTTCCATTTCAAAACACAGGTTAAGGATTAATAACAACAGAAATCAAGAAATAGAGAACTCTTCATTTGAAATAAATGACCTTTTCTATTATGAGCATCTTACTTTAGATCTGGACATAATTGAGTTATATCTCTGCTTGTCCTTAACAGTCTTTATCATTCTACTCTTGGCTCATGAGTAAAGGTCAGGCAATGCTTACCTTCAGTCATTACTAGAAATGTCATACTGAAGTGTTGCAAGCTATGGTGCTGAAACTGGGGCTGTGAGAGCCTCCTTTACTTCTCAAACCCTTAACTGTGTCATTTTGTCTTTAATGTTCATGATCAATTGCACCATGGGACACCTTTGCTGCTACCCAAATGTGTTTTGCTGGCACTTACCAACAATGACAAGAAATTTAGCCTTTCTTTCTGCTTGATAGCTGTCAGTGAATAGACTGTGATTTCACCCTTTCCCATTATTCTAAAGTGTTTGATGAATGTTAGTGCAGATGTCTTTGACTCTGAGGCTGGAGTGCAAACAGTCCTCCAGGGACATTTGCTCATGTGACTGCAGACTGAATTAAAAAAATCCCATGTCATTGTTTCCGTTGTCTAACATCCTGCTTTCCTGGGACAGAATCCTAGGTCTGCCACGGTCTGCAGGCCATTAGCAGTTTGGGGTCAGCAAGGGCAACTGACCCAAGTTGGCTCACAGATGCAACCCATCTCGTAAACATCACACTATAAAGTAGTTTGAAATGTGTGTGATGTTTGTCTTACAAATTCCAAGCTGAGGTTTTGTGGCTCTGCAAGGAGAAGGGTTTTAGGGTTTCCAGTGCCTCTTCACATTTTGTCTGGGTTTGTGGAGGCAGCACGTGGTACTGAGGGAAAAACACAGTAACCAACTTGCCCTGGTAACATGGTGATTAGAAAGAGACAGAGGTATGTCAAGGATCAGCAGAAGTAAGGTTTCATCTGAATTCCATTGTTTATTGAAGTGGAGAGAGTTCTTCCCTCATTCTCGGCTGTAGGGATCAGCAGGCTGGAAAAGGAGAATGAGCTTGGAAGCACAAGGAAGAGAGAACTGCACTTTAAAATGCCCTCTGATGCTGAGAGGCACGTGCATGGACTGAATGGATTCTACATATCCTGGAGCAGCAAAAACCTGCTGGAAGTCTCTTACTGTTTGAGGAGTCAGAGACAGCGATTTGGCCCAGTTATGTAAGAACAAGTCATTAGTCTCTGTATGTCTTTGTGTGGAGTTTTCATGTGGGGTGGATTAAATGTCTTGTTGGTATTTCTTCCCTAAGTTGAGTTAGTTCTGGTTTTGCCTGCAATTTGTAAGTGAGTTTCCAAACCCTCCTTGTTTGTTTTTGACTCATTAGCTCATCTACCTTGCCTCTTCCAGGACTGTGAAGGTCTCATTGTGGTCGACTTGGGCCAGCTGCCTACAGAGTTGCTTCTTCTGTCCTCTCCTTTATGGAGCAGGGGGAGAAAATAAGGTGGAAATGCTTGTGGCTCAAGATGAAGACAGGGAGATCACTTAGAATTATCACCAGAAAAACAGACTCTATTTGGGGAGATTAGTTTACCACTAATTACAAGTAGAGCAGGATGGCAAGAAACAAAGAAAAGAACTACAACACTTACCCTGACCTCTTTTCTTCCCTGGTTCAACTTCAGTCTCAGTCCCATCTTCTCTGCCTCCTGTCCTCTGGGCACTGCAGGGGAATGGAGGCCTGTGGTCAGTCCATAACAGCTCCTCTCTGCTACTCCTTCCTCCTCACACTTGTCCCCTGCTCCAGAGTGGTGTGTCTACATGTTGCATTCCTTCAGAATAGACCTGCTCCTGTGTGGGGTCCCCTTCACAAACTGCAGGTCATATCAGGAACCAGCTCCAATATGGGATTTCCATGCCCTCCAGCTTCCTTCCAGACGTATTCATCTGCTTTACTGGGGGGTCCTCCATAACTGTGGTGTGGATATCTGCTCTAGCAAGGCAACACATGTTCCACTGTGGCTTCTGCCAGGAGCTGCAAGAGAATCTAGACTCTGGCTCCTGCAGCACCTTCTCCCTCTCCCCTCAGGGCTTACAGGGCTGCTTTTCACAGGGCTTCCTTAAGCCCTGGCAGCTGGGAAGACTTTTGCCCTTTCTTACCCAGACTTTCCCCAGGAAGCTCACATTGGCTGAAAGGTTCAGCTGTACCCAGTTACGGGCTCTTCTCACAGTGGCTGTCCTGTAGTTCCCTGCCAATACCTTCCTGTGGATATCCAGCAGTTTATAGAATCCATTGCTTGCTAAAGTGTTGTCTTCATATCTGAGTCCTCTAGGTCTCAATCGCTTCTTTCCAAATTGTGCATTCTCCTTCTCCCTTTCAAACTTGAGAGGGAATTGTTACCCAAGAAGCAACCCCTAAAAAGGTGGCTGTTGAACTGATCATAGACAAGGGAGAGAGAAAGACTGAACACCTTGTACAACCTTATCCACTGCCTAGTGGGAATGGCCATGGCAGCTATTAATAGCAGAAGGAAAGATATTTTTCTTTATACAATGAAATGAACCATTAAACTTATTCCTGTCTTTCAGGACTCATTGTCCCTGATGCAAAATGTGTTAAAGTGTGTAAAGGACAGACCTAAATGAAAAGGGGATCCTGGTGTGCTGGGAGGATGTCACGTCTTCTCTGCTTAATTGTGGCTTCCTTAGTTGTGACTTTCATACAGAGTTTCTGTTCGTTAGCAGCAAGCAAAACGCTGTGTTTTACGTCTGCTTGCTTTGCTCACACGTGCTGCTTGGTGTCACCGCAGACAAACGTGACACCACATGGAACAGCAAAATGGAAGGACTTTGAGAAGCTAGCACACCTTTGGTACCATGGAAGTCTCTACTCATTAGGAGGCTGGAAACCTGATTTATGCAGCTCGCTGTAGAAGGAAAGCTGCATATGACAAGACTATTTTAGTAGAAGATAATGTTAACTGATAAATTATAAAGTGTGGTGTAGTCTTCTTTATGGTACATGGATGTCATCTATGTGGAGAACCAGGAGACTTCCCACAGCTGTGAATTTCTGTTGCCAGGGCTAACATGTAGTAGGCTGTATTTACTAAATGATATTATTCCCTGAGTACAGTGGCACTAAGTCACATTTTATCTGCAACACCTCTCTGCCCCAGTATTTTTGTTGCAGCTCTTGTCTACAGAGAGTACAAAAGGATGAAAGAGTACTTCAATAGATGACTAAACTGGTGACTGTGATGCACAGTCCACCCACTAATAATATGCTCTTTATGTTCATCTCCTGTTGCTAGAAATCTCTCACTAAAATGTTGCTTTAAAATGCAGATGACCTCTAATTCTACTGAACAGAATTAATGATCCGCTTGATCTCTGTTCTCTGCAACTGGGTGATCAGTTGGCATTGGACCAGATGACTTTTGAAAGTCCCTTCCAAGCCAATGCATTCAGTGACTCTGTGATCAGGAAAATGCATGTGTGAGTGCTGAAGATGCAGAATGTCCACTCTGCTTCACTTCGCTGCTGTTCTCAGCTGGCCCTTCTACTACACAGAACTGCAGAAGTCTGCTCCCTGGGAACTCATCTCTCAATCTATGGCAAATTTTGAAGGTCCTTTTAGAGCCTTGTGGAGCTGTGAGAGGAAAGAGACCCTGCAGAGTTGCTAGGATAATTGTCAACAATCGTTGCCAGCTCCTTCCCTCGGAGGCCAGGGAAAACACTTGGCTTTTACTCCGTGCTTTGTGAGGAATGAAAGTATCTACTGGAGCTTCTGTGCTGTCAGCTGGAATACCAGACTGATGTAGGGCATTCTGGAAGCATTCACATGCACCTGAGTTGAGTCATGAGTTACACAGAGAATGTTTTCCCTTGGAAGAGGAAGGAGATATTTTTGTTATCAGACCAGGTCTCCAAGAACGTACTAAACATTGGCAGATTCCCAACAGGCTTGGGCCACTCCCACCAGTGGTGCTCAGCTGGGCACTACTTCAGCATTAGGCAGTTCCTGACCTGCATGGAGCTATAGCGTGCTGAAGAAGCATTCAGAACACTTCCACATTTCTCAAGAGGTTGTTGATGGAATTAATGTGTCTGTTGTCTCCTTTTTGTCTCTATAAGCACAGAACTGCTCCATAGGACAGGCACATTAACTAAGAATTAGTGTCATTTCAAGTTCTGAGGTGGTAGCCGCGACAGATGCTGTGCACATATACAGCAAGAGATAATTATTTCTCTGAAGAGCTCTTGGTATAAATAAAAAAAATGAAGATGATGTAAGCCCTAGTGAATCATGATAGAAAGTTGTTGAATTATACATAGAGAAGCCAGGCAAAACGGATATATTCAACAGATATATCAAAATGCTGATAGGGAGTTGTGCAGGGTTCACAGCCATCACTTAAGCTATTGGTCTCTCTTATTTAAAAGTAGTTTTTTTCTGTACTATTAGAAATACACTAATTTCTCTCTCTTTCTCTATATTTCTCTGTTATATTTCTCTCTGTCCTCTATATTACACTTCTCTCCATATTTGTATTATTTTGTTTGAATTTTTACATCTTTTATAAGGCAAATGGTGCTATGGAATGTGGGACTGCGGGATATCAGTGAAGTAGCGACTACTGCCGGTGCTACGGTGGTGTAAGCTGTTCCCTTATGTTTTACTTTTCCACCATACTTTGGTGATATCAATTCTTTTGTACCTTAAAAAGGCTGGAAATGGGAAAGCTTCTCACAGAAGTCGGGTCTGCGTCAGTACAACCCAGTGCGACGCTGCAGGCTTGAGAGGAGAGCAGCTGGAAAACTGCTTGGCAGACAGTGACCGGGGGTAGTGATTGATAATTGGCTTAATATGGGCCAACAGTGTGGTGGCCAATGGCATCCTGGCTTGTACCACAAATAGTGTGGTCAGCAGGAGTAGGGAAGTGGTTGCTCCCTGTACTCAGCACTTGTGGGGCTGTGCCTGAAGTAATGGGTTCAGTTTTGGGCACCTTAACACAAGAAGGACAATGAGAATCATAGAATCATAGAATCATTACGGATCGGAAGGGACCTCGAAAGATCATCTAGTCCAATCCGCCTGCAACAGCAGGATCACCTAAACCAAGTCACACAGGAACCTGTCCAGTCGGGTCTTGAACATCTCCAGAGAAGGAGACTCCACAACCCCCCTGGGCAGCCTGTTCCAGTGCTCCGTCACCCTCACCGTGAAGAAGTTCCTTCTCAGGTTGATGCGGAACCTCCTATGTTCCAGCTTACAACCATTGCCCCTTGTCCTATCACTACATGACACCGAGAACAGCCCAGTGCCATCCTCCTGACACCCACCCCTCAAATATTTGTAGACATTAATGAGGTCGCCCCTCAGTCTCCTCTTATCCAAGCTAAAGAGACCCAGCTCCCTCAACCTCTCCTCATAAGGGAGGTGTTCCACCTCTCTTATCATCTTTGTTGCCCATGAGGTGCTGGAGTGGGTCCAAAGAAGAAAAACAAGATTGGTGAAGGGACTGGAGACCAAACCTTGTGAGGAGTGGCTGATGGAGCTGGCATTGGGTAGTCTGAAGCAAAGGTGGTTGAGGGGAGACGTTATTGTTGCCTACATTTACCTGAAAAGAGCTTATGTGGGTGAAAGGAGGACATGTGTGTTGGTATCTTCTCACACGTAACGAGTGATAGGATGAGGAAGTGACCTCAAGATGTACCCAGGGAAGGTTAGGTTAGATATTAAGGAAACCTTCTTTATTGAAATGATCATCAAGTACTGGAACAACCTGCTCAGAGAGGGGCTTGAATTGTCATCCCTGGATGTGTTTAAAAGTTGTGTAGATATGGAGCTTAGGGACACAGTTTAGTGTTGACTTTGGGACAGTTGGGTTAATGCTCTTTCAACCCAAATGATTCTATGATTAAGATGCTTACACAACAGTCTCCAAATTACAGTTCTGTTCAGGGAATTAATTGTTCTATCGACACACACAGACTTTCTTCCAAGATTCCTGCCATGAACCTGCTTTGTTGTGCAAGTGCATCTAGAAACGCATTGCTCCTGGTTCTTCAAACCCTTAGCCACAGCCCTAAGTGTTTTGATTGTATCTTACTCAGCTGAACCTGACTTAATTTGTCATCCTGGTGAATCACAGTTTTCATGTTCCAGATAGTGAAGGAAACGGAAATTAACGCTCCTGCAACTGACTGCTATGCGAATGGAGTGGCCCTGCTGCTTGCAGGGGGTGTGAGTGATGTTTTCGTTACTGGTCAGTGGGGGAAGGGATTGTGAGCACTCCTCGTGAGCTGGCGGCGCTGCTACTCCCACTGTCTCTGCAGTTGTGACTGAGAACACAGCGTGGCTCATTCACAAAAACGACAACCCCACGTAACGCCGAGTGTTTGCGCGTGTGACCGCGTGCAGCGGTGCTCCCGCTGACGGGCTGGATGACGGTGAAGTTTTCCTCTATGAGGGGAGAAAGCCAGCACACTGTGAAGTCACAGCCTGACAGTGGCTGTGTTGACGAAGACCGATCGCTTGCATTTCCAGAGCCCATGTACTCTTCAGAGAGATGATTTGCAGTGATGATTTGGAAAGCAAAGTAACAAACCCTGCACCCCCGGGTGCTCTCTCCTTCTGTGATGGGTATAAGTCATACAACACTCTTGTCAGGTACAGACCAGCTTCACATTTTTGTGGGAAGGATTTCCAGCATGTCTGTGTAGGGAACAAAGGTCAGGCAGATGGGAAATGAGTGCTGCAGAACAGTGATGAGTCATTTTAGGTCCCATATTTAATGGATTCATATAAGAATATCATAAACAGTCCTATAACTTCCATCACAGTGATTATGCGTACGGTGAGAGTTGCTTAATGAGGCTTACCTGAGCCCTGCCAGCCTACAGCCCTGTAACAAAAGGAATACTGGGGCTTTGGAACAATGCAGACTGCAGATGCCTGTTCCATAAGTTTCTCTGAACAGAGATGATTTCTTGCCACTGGAAGGATGCTGTAGGGGCTGTATGTGTGACTGCCTGTGTCTGTGTATGTGTGCAAGGCTCTAAGGAGGGATGCACGTGCTCGCTTGAGAACAAAAAGTGTTTGTGATTGTCATGGGCAAGTAATTGAAGTTTGCTGCAGCATTATTGGTGCTACACTGTGAGGAGAGGCTGAGCTGGCAAAAGGAAAGCATAGAGGTTCTAATGAAAACCAGGACACTCTGATATGTGCTTCACATCTCCATGTGATATGATAAAGTGATGATAAAAACATAAAATAATGATAAAAACAGGACCAGAAGTAGGGCTTGATGATCCTAGAGGTTTCTTCCAACCTGGTGTACCGTGATAAACAGCAAAAAACCTCTATTTCAGCAGATGTATGTCAGAACAAAATAGTGAGAACAGAGGCCAGTTCTTACCCCTTAGTAACTCCACTGCACCTAAAGAGTATGGCAAATGTGACCAAGTAAATGAATTAACATAATGGAAGAGGGAAAAATAAAACTTCTTGTAAACTTGGGAGAAATAAAATTGATGACAATTAAGATTGGCCTTTTTTTTTTAAAGCTTAGAAGACTTCTGTGTTCCAAACTGTTGGGTTATCAGAGCAGGCACTGCATGTTGTGGAGGGCTTCGTTACTGATGTAGTTTTCACTGGTTGAAAGCTGGGAGCACTGTTGAGAGCTGTGCCAGGAGGAGGACATTCAGCCACAGTGCATTAAGCTGACCAGCAATACGTTACTGAGTGTGGTGCAAAGTGATCTCACCTAGCTGCTGGCCTTCTTGAGCCAAGGCTGCAGTGGCAGAAGGCCGTGTCCAGCTAAGGAAAGGTGCCTGCAAGCACAGCACGGATCGGCTAGCTTTCATTGAGAAGAGGTGGTCAACATGCCTCCAAGGAGCCCTGCTGGGTCTTTTGTGGAAAGAACAACAGCTCTGTAACTATGAAGAAGTGAAGCATGTATTCCTACTAGAGCCAGCGGCACTTTTAGTCTCAGTGGAGCACAAAGATGCTTTCTAGCTGATCTGTATTTAAGAGAGGAACGCTCCTAAGTCACATCCTCATTTGCACAGCAGAGCCACAGAAGCTATTGCCTGCTGACTTTTAGTGAGGTAGCTGTGCTCATTCTGAGTTTGTTTTCTGCTGCAATCAGCAGCTAACCTCCACCTTGGCTAATTTAATGTTTCATGGGTTCTCTGCAAATTCTCTTTCAGGATCCACACAGGCAATTGGGAAAGGGAGGAGTGGCCAACTCTTAGGGAAGTGTATGAATGTGTACAAATTAATTAAGATGATGATAATGTTGAGTCATTAGGGGTAAAAATGCAAGGAAAAGCAAACAAGGCTGATATCATGCTGGGAATCTATTATAGATCAAACCAAGTTGTAGAGACACATAAAATTTTTTATGAGCAGTTGGGAGACGTTTCATGATCACTACTCCTTGTTCTTATGGAAGACTTCAACTTTCCAGATGTCTTCTGGAAATATAATATGTCAGAGAGATAAGAGTTCCAGAGGTTAGTGGAATGTGGAAGACAATTTCCTGACACAACTGGTGAAGGAGCCCACCAGTATCAGAACCACTTCTGTTTAACATGTTTATCAATTATCTTGATGAGGAAATTGAGTGCACCCCCAGTAAATTTTCAGACAAGAAGTTGGGTGGGAGTATTGATCTGCTCAAGGGTAGGGAGGCTCTTCAGGGAGACTTAGACAGACTGAACCAATGGGCCAAGGTCAATTGTTGTGCTTCACCAAGGCCAAATGTTGGGCCCTGCACAATAACCCCAAGCAAAGTTACAGGCTAGGGGATGTGCAGCTGGAAAGTTCTGTGGCAGAAAAGGACCTGGGAGTGCTGGTCAACACATAGTAGAACAGGAGCCAGCAGTGTGTCCAGGTGGCCAAGAAGACTAATGGCATCCTGGCTTGTATCAGCAACAATGTGGCCAGCGGGAGTAGACAAGTGATTGTCCCTCTGTACTCAGCACTGGTGAGACCTCTCATGAAGTACTGGGTTCAGATTAGGACACCTCAATATTCAGGAAAGATATCAGGATACTGGAGTGGGTTGAAAGAAGAGAGATGACTGGATCTGTATGTTGTCTCAGATAACTAGAACGAAGTGTTGTAAAAGCCTCAAGATACTCATACAATACTGTCCTGCTGTGGCAGGGGGGATTGGACTAGATGATTTTTCGAGATCCCTTCCAATCCCTAATGATTCGATGGTTCTAAGAAGATTCTTTCCCTCTGCTTTGAAAGGTGGCTTGCACCATGGGTTTGGGGTGAGGGGGAAGAAAGTAGCTTTTGTCATTTAGTGGTAGTTTTATGAAGGAGAAGGAAGTCCTGGAAGTTCCTTGATTTGGAACATAGGAGTTTCTACATAAATCTGAGAAGGAACTTTGTGGTAAGGGTGACAGAGCACTGGAATGGGCTGCCCAGAGGGGTTGTGGAGTCTCCTTCTCTGCTGATGTTTAAAACCTGCCTGGATATGTTCCTGTGTGACACCCATCCTTCAAATATTTATAGACATTAATGAGGTCACCCCTCAGTCTCCTCTTCTCCAAACTAAAGACACTCATCTCCCTTAGATTTTTCTCATGAGGGAGGTGCTCCACTTCCTTCATCATCCTCGTTGCTCTACGCTGGACTCCCTCCAGCATCTCCACATCCCTCTTGAACTGAGGGACCCAGAACTGGACACAATACTCCAGATGTGGTCTCACCAGGGCAGAGTAGAGGGGGAGAAGAACCTCTCTTGATCTGCCAACTACCCCCCTTCTGATCCACCCCAGGGTCCTGTTGGCCTTCTTGGCCTTAAGAGCACACTGCTGGATCATGGTCATCCTGCTGTTCACTGGGACCCCCAGGGCCCTTTCTCCTACACTTCCCTCCAAGTCAGTCCCCAGCCTATACTAGTACCTGGGGTTGTTCTTGCCCACATGCAAGACTCTACTCTTACCCTTGTTATACCTCATTAAATGTCTCTCTGCCCAGCTCTCCAGCCTGTCCAGGTCTCGCTGAATGGCAGCACAGTCTGCTGGGGTGTCGGCGACACCACCCAGCTTTGTGTCATGAGCAAACTTGCTAACAGTGCATGCCAATCCCTCATCTAAGTCATCAATGAATAGATTGAACAGGACCGGTCCCAGCACTGACCCCTGGGGCACTCCACTAGATACTGGCCTCCAACCAGACCCTGTCCCATTGACCACTACTCTCTGACTTCTTTCCTGCTGCCAGTTCATGATCCACCTCACTACCTGATCATCTAGACCTCACTGCCTCAGTTTCTCTGTGAGAATGCTGTGGGAGACTGTGTCAAATGCCTTACTCAAGTCAAGATAGACCATGTCCACTGCTCTGCCACCATCTATCCACCTGGTTATGCCCTCTTAAAAGGCTATCAGGTTGGTCAAGCATGACTTTCCTTTTGTGAAGCCATGCTGACTGTCCCTAACCACCCTCCTGTCCTTGACGTGCCTGGAGACAGCCTCTAAAAGAAATTGTTCCATCACCTTTCCTGGGATGGAGGTGAGGCTGACAGGTCTATAGCTACCTATAGTTTTGCCTAAATGGAATAAATAAAACCAGCTGAAAAGCACTGATTAGTGTATTTTCAGCTGAAGCACCAACCCTACGGGGAAAGTTGTGCTGAAAGCCCAAGAGGGGCCTGAGTGCCCTGTAAGGCTGAGACATTGGGGCTGCTCTGGGACTTGGAAATAGTCTACTGTATGGTCCTTCTCACCAGCCCTGAAGATCATCCATCCTCCCACAGAAGATGCCTTCCTGCAGCAGGCAGAAGCCAGTACAAGAAAGAGTACTGGCACAGCGTTGGTGTATCCTGCCAACATGGGATTTATTTCTCCCCACTATCATCCCTTCCCAGAACTGAAACAAACAGAAAATTATGCTGTAATTCTGTGACTTGGTTTTATCCTTGGACAAGAAAGGAGTGACATGTCATCAGCATGGGAAGCAGTAGAGGTTTGTCTTAAGATGCTAAGGTCTATCAGGGAAAGACATGACCACGCACACATTTGGAAACGAGGGATAGCCTACATCTGCATTGCCCCATCATTTTTTTGGTCAATCATTTTATTTTACTGTCCAAGTGGAAACAGACAAATACGTCAGTTTGGCCAAGATTTCCAGACCTCTTGCCTGTGTAGTACAGCGCGGATAAACGTGCCATCCCCTTTATGGCACAGATGGTGTGCGCTTGCACAGTGCCCCAGTAGTGCTGCTGATACCTTTCTGGTGTGTCAGGTGCACCATGGTGTGTCATAACCCCTGCTCACACACTTCTGGAAATATTAGACAGAAATGCAGCCACTTTAAATACGTCAGGCTTTTGTGCACGTGAAGCATGTGTTTGTGCAGCAAGGCAGAGGCCAGACTGCCTCTCCACAAGTATGGGTGGTTCTGTGCACCCTCTGCAGTGCTTCCAAAAGCTCTCATAAGCAGTATGGCAGTCCACACTCCTCCTGTCTAAACTTTGCATTAGTAGTGACTGGTGATAACAAAGGGATTATAAATAGGAACAAGGCAAAGGCTGTTATATAAGGGGCGTAACTGTTCTGCACAGAATGCGTGACATACCTGCTGTAGACTTCACTATGCATTTACACTCTTTCCTGAACTTGGTGGCTTGAAAATACTAGTTGGTACAAAATCCTTTGATGACAACTGTCTTTCAGAGGTTTGTAGCAATACCATCATAAGGAGCCTCGAGACATGTCTAGTCTTAGCTCTTTCTCAGGCAGGTTACCTATGAGATCAGACCAAGGTTATTCTTTATCATCAAGTCTTGAAAAGCTCAAAAGATGGGGACTGATCTGCCCCTCTGCTAACCAGTGTTTCTGTTTGATGTGGGAAAACTATTTCTTTACATCCATCCTGAAGCTCTCTTGTTTCGGTCTATGCCTGTCATCCCTCCATTGCCTTGAAAACCCTCTACATTACTGGAACATACTGGCAGGCTGCTAGTTAGGTCTCTCAAAAGCTATCTCATGTCCACACTGAACAAGCACCGTTTCCCTAGTCTCTCCCTCTCGTACAAGTGCTCCAGACACTTGGGCATCTCAGTGTTCCTCTGCTGCAGATGCTCTAATGTATGAGTGGATTTCTTACGCTGGGGAATCCCACACTGCAGAATGTTTCAGATATCAAACACTGAGTAAAGGGAGATTATCACTTCCCTGTCTGTGCTTCTGCCCAGGATGCCTTCCTAGCTGCCAGGCAGGTTTGTGGCTCATGCTGACCGCCCACCGTGACTCCCATGTCTTGCTTAACAGAGCACTCAACCCCCTCATCCAGATAATCAGTAAAGATATTAAACAGGAAAGTGGAGCGTGAGTGATGGAGGCCTTATCAACACCTACAGAAAAGTTTGTCAAACTAGGGAAGAACTGCCTCATAAATGAACCATCGGGACTCCACGCATTCATTTGGAAATTACTCTTTAAATCACAGAAATGACTTTATTAGCAAAAGTGTTGAGTGTCTAGATTTTATAGTTCATAAGCAAATAATTTCCTATGTAAACCTTAAACTGGGGCACGTGAATGGTAGGAAAGGCCATCTGCAATTAGTGCAAAAGCATTTTAACTAGGAAGGTTGATTCCTGTGCTTTCAAATATCACATTCTGCTTTTGCCATATAGATCAACAGTTCATAATTACAGCGACACCTGCTTCCACTTTTATCACTCACAAAGTGTATGAAGAAAACAAAACAAACTCTTAGGGCTGAGCCTGACCCCATGCCCTTTGGATACAAAGAGCAAGACTCCTGGTAACTTCAGAGGGCACTGCATCCAGCCCATTGTTTTTAAAAGTCAAAAGCTAATAGAGATTGTTCATTTCCTGGCATTGGCATCAGCAGTAAATGGGATTGCCTCACAAAACGTTTGCTCAGTCCTCTGGGGACAAAGGATAAGAGCAAGTTACATTGCTCAACAATGATCTCCTCAACCAGCTACAGAGCAGCACTCTTTCGTTTCAATAGCTTGTTACCTTCTGGGTGGGTAAAATGAGACCGCAGAGTTCAAACCATGGGGAGAAGAGCAAAAGCCAGCAAGAAGGGTGGGTCTGGAATGCCATCCTTGGACGTGCGTGCCTTGCTTCCAAATGGAACAAGTAGGAGTTAGATGATGATACTGTCACAAGACAGCAAAGTGGTAAATTGCTCCTCCGAGACAATGAGAGCTGCTTTGTGTCTGCAGCCCTTTTGGCACTCGTTTAGGGGAGGAAGTATCTCGCTGTGTTGTAGCCTCTACAGTGCAGGTCTCTATACCAGCGCCAGTTGCCCACACTCCCTCCATAGCGAATGGACACAAATAGGTCTTTCTACTCTATCTTCTAAATGAAGATGATTTGTTTAATCTATTTCAGACATCAGAAACGGCATGAGAGGAGGTCTGCTGTCAAAAGGCCTGTTCCCTTGACTATAAGGGGAGCCCAGACAGTTAACTCTTGATACAGACACCTACAGTGCAGATCTATATTTGGACAGATGAATCCCACTGCTGGTGTTTACTATAAATAGGGAACTGCACAGTATATTTAAAACAGAAAATCCATTGGGTATTGCTGAGATTATTGTTAATGCTGCTTAAACTAGTTAATTAAATAACTAGTCAATCACCCCCTAGTGTAGCGAGGACCAGCCATACAGCTACTGAAGTCAATAGCAAAATCAGTGCAGGCAACAGCAGGCACTGATCTCTGTCTGTGTATTAAGCAAGAGGAAAACTCTGCCTTAATTCTAGACATCTAGCCCTTTCATTTTTTTATATTATGCTGATTAAATATTTCATTCTGCTGGTCGTAGCAGAAGGGAGCAGCTGCAAAGCTCAGCTGAGCAGCAGTCACCGTGTGTTTGTAGTCTGCCCAACTGCAAGACACGAGACCTTAGTGTAAGCCTGTTCCAAGCATGATCACTGTCCCCAAAATATAAGACCTTCCAGGCTTGAAGCACCATTTAAGACCCAACGCTAATGGTCATCAGTTGATTCTGTCAATCAGGTCCAAGATGAGATCAACCAAATAATTTAGTTAACATGCTAATTGGCCAAAACAAAAAAACGAAGGAAGATTCAGAACCACTTACGAAGGTCACAGGCAAAACCAAAGACTAGCTCCACGTGGGGAAAAACAAGACAAGGCATTTAATTCACACAACATACAAACCCAAACACAAAGACATACAGAGATTAATCACAAGTTCTATACATAACTGGACCAGACTGCTGCCTCCACCCACTCCACTTCTAGTAGTACTTGTAGTCGTGGGAATGTGATTTCCTTTCAGTCCATGCATACACCCCTCAGTCCCAACAGGCTTTTTAAAGGCCACATCCCTGTTCCATTTCCACCATGGTGATTCCTACAAGACACAACTGGAGCTGTGGATTACTTCAGGAAGACAGCATCCACAGCCTTTCAGTCATCCACTAGGCTTATCAACTTGTCACAGAAGGAGATAAACCTATGCTGACTGACTGACCTGATGGCCTTGGTTATCTTGTAAATGGTACAAAATGCAATTCAAGATGATTTTTTCATAGCCTTCCCTGACAGTGAGGTCAGACTCCCAGATCTGTAGTAACCCAGATGTAGTAATGCATGGGACAGCTCCCATGACTGGAATGTGGTCATGGACGACTATGTCCTTTTTAGGAGGGACAGGTCAGCAAGGCAGGGTGGTGGAGTTGCTCTTGACATGAGAGAGCAACTGGAATGTATTGAGTTCTGTCCAGGGGTGGATGAAGACAGAGTTGAGAGTTTGTGGGTGTGGATTAAGGGGCAGGCTGCCATGGGTGACACTGTCGTGGGTGTCTATTACAGACCACCAGATCAGAATGAGGAAGCTGATGAGGTCTTCTACAGGCAGCTGCAGAGCTACAGGCACTGGTTCTCTTGGGGGATTTTAACTACTCTGGTATCTGCTGGAAGATCTATTCAGCCAGCCACCCACAGTCCAGGTAATTCCTCCAGTGCATTGACGACAATTTCCTGATGCAAACGGTGGAGGAGCCCACTTGGAGAGGAGCACTGCTGGATCTTGTAGTCACCAACAAGGAGAGTCTGGCTGAAGCAGTGAAGGTTGAGGGCAGCCTTGGATGCGGTGACCATGAGATGGTGGAGTTCATAATCTCATGTGGCAGAAACAGAATAGCTAGCAGAATCACAACCCTGGACTTCAGGAGGGCCAACTTTGGCCTTTTCAAGCAATTGCTAGGGGAAATCCTATGGGACAGGGTACTGGCAGGTAAAGGAGGTCAGGGTAGCTGATTAACATTCAAAGACTACTTCTGATGTTGAAGTTGTACTTCTGATGTTCTGATGTTGAAGATCAGGGCATTCCAACAGGAAAGAAGTCAAGGAAGGGAGCCAGAAAACCTGTGTGGTTATACAGTGAGCTGCTGGGCAAACTGCAGAGGAAGAAGAAAGTCTATAGGTCATGGAAAGAGGGGATGGCTACTTGGAGTGATTATAAGGCTCTAGTGAAAGAATGTAGGGATGCAAGTAGAAAAGCCAAGGCCTCCCTGGAATTAAACCTTGCAAGGAAGATCAAGGACAACAAAAAGAGCTTCTTCAAATACATTGCAGGTAAAATTAAACTTAGAGGCAATGTAGGGCCCCTGCTGAATGAGGTGGGTGCCCTGGAGACAGAGGATACAGAGAAAGCAGAGATACTTCTGAGACCACATCTGGAGTATTGTGTCCAGTTCTGGGCCCCTGTGTTCAACAAAAGCATAGTTACTGGAAAGACTGCAGTGCAGAGCAACTTCTTCACCATTAGGGTGACAGAGCACTGGAACAGGCTGCCCAGGGTGGTTGTGGAGTCTCCATCTCTGGAGACTTTTAAAGCCCACCTGGATATGTCCTGTGTGACTAGGTGATCGTGATGTGTCAGGGAGATTGGACTAGATGATCTTTTGATGTCCCTTCCAATCCGTGATGTTCTGTGATTCTATGATTCTATGATTTGCTGTGACTTCCTCAGTCAGATGGAAAATGGTTTTACTGAGCACATCCACCAGCTTCTTCAGCCAGCTTGGGTGTAACTGATCAGCCCCCCTAGACTCATTTACATTTGAGTGTCATAGCAGGTCATGGACCACTCCTCTTTGTTTATTCCTGGCCTCGTTCTGCTCCCCAAGGGGCTGGGTATTAGAGTACAACTAGTCCTACTATTAAAGATGTAAGCAAAGAAGGCATTAAGTATCTCAGCCTCTCACTCATCTTTTGTGACAAAGTTTCAGCATCCAATAAACAGTGAAGGTCCTCCCTAGTCCACCTTTTCTTGTTAATATATTTATAGAAACCCTTTCTGTTCTCTTTTACACCTATGTGGAGTTCTGTTTGGGCTTATGAAACTAAGGAGCAGGCATTGATAAGTTACTGCATCCTAGCAGTGACAACACTGGATGTTGTCAGTGTAAATGAGAGTAAATTAATGATTCTGGTACGTGAAGCGCAAAAATACGGCACTTCATACTGCCCACTCAGCCATAGCTGTAACGATCATAATAAGGATGTGCTAATTTGCTCCTTCATAAATTACTGTTGCAGAAGCAGCAGGACAGGCAAGGACAGCATTTCTGTAGGTATTTTTATAATTAAAAAGAAGAAAAACTTTCATAACACTGGCTCCCAGATGGCCGACTGCCATTGCTGACACGATGCTGTGAAAATTTCGGCACCTTTACCGCAGACTCAGCAGCCTAAAGGGTTGGATGGGTTGCTTTGAATTTTATGATGTTTGGTGGAAATCCTGAAGTCTGTTCTGGGAATGTAAACCAGATTTAGCCATGGCAGCTAGACCAGAATCCTTAGTTTCCTCCTTGCCTTAGTAGGGGATTTAATTGCTTGGTGGGACCTCACATTCTAGTGATCGTCCCTGGCTGACGTGAAACACAGTTGGTTACTTGTTGACTTCTCCCTTACCTTTGTGGTGATTGGAGACTATTGCAACTGTGAAGTCACCCCTGAGAAAGCAGGAAGAGTATGTAAAGTGATGATGCATTTAGCTGCAAGAGTTAAAGATGCTAGATGGGTTAAGAAATTGGCACAACAGTCAGTCCAAGGTGTTTCGCTGATCCAGTCAAGGGTGGTGAGAAGATACTATATGATGTATGTGGAAAGGACAAAGTGATAAATTAGTGGACTGAAACAGGAGAATGAAATAAAGAATGGGTGGTCTGTTTGGTCTTACATTGCCTGATGTACATTCAAAAGCAAAATAGCAGTAGAAGTTTTTGAAGGACTTAATGAGGAAAGACTGCTTGTTGTTCCTTTCATCCACCAGGCAGCTTCCACCAGACTGAAGCCATCTAACAAGAGAGGGCACCTCTCTGTTGCAAACATACCAGCCACCCAACAAAAGTGAGGTCCTGCCTTGCCTCTCCATTTTCCAAGTCACTTTCTTTCCCCTTGTTACCTCTTTCTTGGTCTCATGTTGAGCTGACCTGTGCTTCTCTACCAAATGTAGGTAGGTGAGTGGAGGGAAGGAGACCTGACGTAGGCTGGGAGGAAATGTGCTACACAGGCAAGGGAGCACCAGGCACCAGTTGCAATTTCTAACTGGCTACTCCAAACTATTTTCCATGACTACTCATTTGTCTTGTGTCCTGAGAAGCTCAGCAACAGCTACACCTCTCCTGCTTTCTGCTCTCCCTATGAGAGACAAGCATATATTCCTCTGCCCATATTGATCAGCAAAAGTAGGAAATCAATCTTTAGTCCTGCAGTCATGAACTGAAGGAAGAATAAGAGAATGAAACCTGGATGGCATAATGGGTTCTAAATTAATAAACTGTGTCTGGCAAAGGGGTTCTGACAGATTTTGATTAAGTTAGTCTTGTACAAGCACGACTGCAATTTCCAAATGCTTTGTGTTTTGTTTTTGCACATACTCATCAATATAATTCCCAGCTTTGGCATGTCTTTCTGAGGCAGCTGCTGTGTGGCTCAGCAAGTTAAGCTCCGTGTACTTAGAACCACAAACCATATTAATGGTTTAACACTTCACATTTGTGAACTCTCATTAACATCTCTGACTACCTTCTTACTTATCCTGTTGAAATGAACACAGTGTGACTGGTTCTATCTGACTGTGTTACCACTGATGCCATCCTTTATTAAAAATATATTCATTTAATTTATGTGTGGACTTTGAAGTAGAAAGTAAAACCCAGATGTCTTTATTTTTGGCTCATGTAACACTGTGGGCTTCCAAGTAAAACATCATGAAGGAAGAACCAAGCACTGATATGTTGACAAGTCACAAGTGAAGGAAAAGAAAGGCATAGAATCATTGTAAGGTACTGAAAAGCTTAGGTCATAAGGGACCTGAAAGATCATCTGATTCCAACCCTCTGCCATGGGCAGGGAGACCTCTTACCAGACCAAGTTTCCCAGAGTCCCATCTACCCTGGTCTTGAACACTTCCAAGGAGGGGGCACCCACAACCTCCCTGGGCAGCCAGTTCCAGTGCCTCAGCACCCTCATAGGGAGGAATTTCTTCTTCTGCTCTCATGCACCAACACTATAGTCATGTGAAGAAGGCCATGAAGTTTATCAGACACAATCTCCTGTTGTTGAAGCAGTGCTGTCACTGATCACCTCCTTGTCTTCCGTGTGCCTCAGCACAGTTTCTAGGAGAATCTGCTCCCAGCTATTGCTGGGCACAGAGGTCAGACTGACTGGTCTGTAGTTCCCTCAGTCATCTTTTCTTCCTTTTTCAAAAATGGGGGTTATGTTTCCCTTTTCCAGTCAGCAGGAACTTCTCCAGACTGCCATGATACCTCAAGTGTGATGGATAAGGACCTAGCAACTTCCCTCAGGAGCTGTGAGTGAACCCCATCAGGTCCCATGGACTTTTGAACCTTCAGCTTCTTTATATAGTCAGAAACCTGAAACACCCCATGGAATGGTACAAGATGCATCTCTGCTTCCTTTTGCATGTCCTTTCAAGGAGAAGGAGGTCAAATAAAGCAGTCCTTAAGCTTATAAATCACTCTGCTAGACTTATTTAAAATATCATTCTACAGACACACAGGTAACAGCTTTTTAAAATTAAGATGAAGTTTCTGTCAAGTACTAGATTGGTTGAAAGCTTTCAGCAAGGCCTTTGGAAAGGAAGGAAAAGAAGGGGTTCTGAAGAATGTTAGAGAATCTCTGGTACGTGATGGTGTTAAAACAGGAAAACTGAAGGAAACTTGGGACCCAAGAGCACAGGATCTATGATAAAATATGGGAATAGATGAGGTGCACTGGAACAGGCTGCCCAGGTAGGTTGTGGAGTCTCTTTCACTGGAGACATTTAAGACCCACCTGGATGTGTTCCTGTGAGACTTGGTCTGGGTGATCCTGCTGTTGCAGAGGGATTGGACTAGATGATCTTTCAAGGTCCCTTCCAATCCCTAATGATTCTGTGATTCTATGATTCTACATGTGTTTAAATCTGGAAACAAATAAATTGCAAAACATTTCTGAAGGAAAAAACCCACCTTTTTCATTAACTTGTATTTTATTTAGAATTTCTTACAGTCTTCCTAAGCCTTAACAATACCTGAGACAAACGCTTCGAGAAAACTTGCAGCTCAAACATTACTTATGAAAACATTATTTGACATGAAGTCAATACAACATGACAGGCATTAGGCTGAATTGTTTTAATAATAACCTGATTAGAGTCAAGCCACTAATAAGTACAGAACAGGCAAGAGAGTGCTGTCTGAACAGTCTAGACATGAGGCACTCTGGGCTTTCCCCACTGTGAGAAGGAACATGTGTGTTTTCAGCCATGCAACGGACAAATTTCAAGTAGAAACAGAAAGGGAAATGGTGCTTTACTGGTGTTTGTGTTCAGCCAGTTCAGTGGTCAAGTCTGACAGCAGACACACTTCAAAACGCTGCTGTTCTTCCCGGTAGCGCGAGCAAAACCGTACTTAGCGCTGTGCTAGTTCGTGCAGCACATTTCCCCAAAACAAAGAGGGAGTCGAGAGTCTAGCCCGAGATAAAATGAACCAATTAATTTAGTAATGTGCTAATGGGACAAAACAAAAAGAAAACAAGGAGGGATTGAAAATCCACTTACAAAGGCAAAACCAAAACTAACTCAGTTTTGGGAAAAAACCCAACAAGACACATGAGTTCTATGAAAGCATTGGCTGTCCATATAAACATTCCTGGTTGCATAAGATACTATGAGAGGTTTAATTTCCATTATGTAGAGTGTTTTTACTAGAAAGAGGCTATATGGTCTAGGTGATCCTGCTCTGGCAGGGGGATTGGACTAGATGGTCTTTTGAGGTCCCTTCCAATCCCTAATGCTTCTATGATCTCTGCAGTAATGACTTGTTGAGGAATAACATCATTGGACAGCTGCCTTGAAGTGACATGAAGGTAGGTCTGAAGGAATAACTGAGGCTGGGGACATTCTGTCTTAGTTGCTAATAAGAGACGATATGTTTGTGATGTGCTCATGAAGTTAGTTCAACACAGACATTTTCTTCTGGTGTATTCAGGTTCTTATACCTGTTTCAAGTCTCCTGTACTTCTTTCTGAGTGCTAAGGCGAGGAGTTCTTCAATAAATTACTCTTCATGGCACAAGGACAGGCTGTCCTGTGTGCCACCAGATGAACCAATGAGGAAGAGCACCAGACTGACTGAACAGGGAGCTCCTGCTCAGTCTCAGGAACAAAGGGAAGGTTTATCATCTATGAAAGAAAGGGCCAGGCAAGTCAAGAAGAGCACAGGGAGCTAACTAGGGCATGCAGAGAGGAAATCAGAAAGGCCCAGTTAAAACCCAACCTGGCCACTATAGTGAAGGACAAGACATGTTTCTATACATGTCTTGTAATACATCAACAGTAAAAAGAGTGTCAGGAAGAGTCCACAGCCCTCATCAGGGGACATCAGCAAGGATGAGGACAAGATTAAGATACTTAATGCCTTCTTTGCCTCAGTCTTTAATGACCAGCTCAGTTATCCTCCGAGTATTCAGGCTTCTGGGATGGAGGAGAGGGATGGACAGCAGGAGAGGGATGGACAGCAGGAGAGGGATGGACAGCAGGAGACACTTACCCCAGTTCAGGAGGAAGAAGTTACTGACGTGTTGCACCAACTGCACACTCACAGGTCTATGGGGCCAGATGGGATCCATCTGAGAGTGCTGAGGGAGCTGGTGGAGAAGCTTGCCAAGCCACTCTGAGTCATTTATCAACACTCCTGGCTAAGTGGGGTGGTCCCAGATGGCTGGAGGCTGCTAATTGCCCATCTGCAATAAGGGGAGGAAGGATGATCTGGGCAACTCCAGACCTGTCAGCCTGACCTTGGAACTAGAGAAGATTCTGAAGTGGTTCATCCTGAGCTCTCTCACACAGCAAGTGCAGGAGAGCCAGAGGATCAGGGCCAGCCAGCAAGGCGTTATGAAGGGGCTCTTGCTTCATGAACCTGATCTCTTTCAATGACCAGGTGACCCACCTGGTGGATGAGGGTGGGCTGTGGATGTTGTTTACCTGGACTGCAGCAAAGCCTTTGACATAGTCTCCCACAGCCTTCTCCTAGAGACAGGTGGAGTCTTGGCTGGGCAAAAGCCTGCTGCATGGCCGAGCCCAGAGGGTTGTGTTCAATGGAGTGAAATCTAATTTTCTCAAAATATTTCTAATTATACCTGGGCATAAAGGTTTAAAAGCCTTGATCTACCCTGTTTGTTTGGTTCTGTATAACTTACCTTAATTGCAGCCATGTTCTCTGTGAATGTGTCAGCACAGGAGATGACAGCTACAGAGAGAAGTCAGTTCTGGATGTGAAGCTGCCCCTTCCTTGAGCTTTACTCTGCTGTCATCCTGTCCCTGGGTTTTCTTCTTGCCACAGCTCTCTTGTGAGGAATTTCTCACACTTGCACAGCTGCTCTGAAGAATCTGTTCTTGAACATTCTCCCACTATTAACATTATCCATTTCCAAGGGCATATTGACCTGCTTGGCTCTGAATAGCAACGCTCTTCATTCACGCTGAAGGTTTTCGTTGCCGAGTGTCTCATTCTGCCACCAGCACATGTAGATACCATAATAACAATGATACAAACAACACCTAGAGCCTTGTCTTTTAACTGCAGTGAGATCCACTGCTTTGGAAAGAGACAGCTGATTACAGTAAATCCTTTGTTAATGAGGTGAGATGTTTGCTTCTGATGGACCTGAAGCTCTCAGGCTGACCCTTGCTTGTCACTCAGATTAGGTAAATTTTCTCCTTTCACACAGAGCCCCCAGTACTTGGGCAGAAAACTGTAGTATTTGAGCTAGTGGAGGTGCTGCTTCTGGAGCTGCTTCAGGGGTGGTCTGGCATCACATTTAGTATCCTCAGGTGAGATGCTGATTCACACAGTCGGTTACACTGCTCTTTCTTTACGGGAAACCACCGACTGTTTACCACTGACATCACAAGAATAGGAAGAGGCTTTGATTGATAAAGGAGAAATACATCCACAGAGATAAAATTAGACAAGTCTTTTTAAAAGTGAGTGAATACTGTGTCAGAGCAACAACAACCAAACCAGCAATAACAAAACCCAGGACGGATGAGAGAGGCAAATTTGCACTTCATATATTTAAGTGCTGCTGACTTGGAAACCGACCATGAACGACATTAGTTGCTGTGATTCTTCAGCACTGTGCATGCTGTACTCCAAAAGCACATCTGCTAGGGCAGGTCAAGCAGAAGGGAAGGCATGGGATTTTCCTTTGAAACAGAAAAGGTCTTGTTGCTCACAAGCATCTTGCTCTCAGGTTAACTCCTTTGCTGTGTAAGCCTGACCCTGCATCTGAGCCGTCCAATAACACCTCTGTCATTGTATTCATGGGTCTTGAAACTGCCTCTGAACTTTAGACACTGCTGTAGTACAGTGTGTGTTGCTTCATTTTCCTCTTCTCACTTAATACTGCCAAGACTTCTAACCTCTGTTGAGGACTTTCCCTTTTTTTCTTGCCTGGTGGTGTTAATCTGAAGCCCAGGGGCTCTGTCCCTGAGGAGCTCATAGGTGAGCGGTAAAGAGTCGCTGTGGATGTATCTTAACCCACATTTAAGGCACCAAAGCAAGTTACATTAGCCCAAGAAGATAACAGCACTGCTGCTGTCACATCTGCTGACACAGACAATACAGACTCTGTACTGAGAGCAGCCACAGAACAGCAGGAAATCAAAAACTTTCCTATCTAGGGAACAGGATCCTGAGTTTGGTCATCAAGGCTCTTCGGAGCAAACTGCTGGGTGTGAAGACTGAAAATGAGACAGAGAACACAGACATGGCCCTCTTTGCCCTCACAAAACGGAGGAGCAACACCACTACCAAACCAACATGTTCAGGGAACAGACACTATGGAGGAGCTTAGAGAAGTAATCCAAGCCAGACCTCAATAGGAAGGTGTGGATCCTCTGAAACTGAAACAAAGAACCAGGAACAGATGTTTGCCCACAAAATGGGTGACAATAAGCACTGTCTGTTGCATAATTTGGTACTGTGGATGTGATTATAGAGATTTACTATTTTCCTTCACTACTCTGTTTATTTATTGCTCATGCTTGTTGCAGGAAATCTCTCTCTAAATACTTTTTTAGCACAGAGGGAAATCTGTGCAGACTGTCCTTTATGCTTTTGCCTGCTTTCACGTATGTCCACTTGGTGACTGTGTAGTTCACATGGAAGCATTCAGCCACAGGTACTTCTGCATCCTAAGGAAGATGTACTTTGGGTGCTGCTCCTGTGTGCCATGGCAGGTGAACTGTCAGGTGTGTTTCCAGGCCTCAGCCTCTAAAAAGGAAGGAAGTTCAATGCTTTCATTACAGGAAAGGACAGCAAGGCTCTGTGTCTCTAAAGGCAACTTCACTCTCCTTGCGCATTTGAGGGCCAGGTCACCCACACATCTGGCATGTTGCCACAAACAGTTAGGTAAGGCAATGTCGCGTGCACAGCAGGATGTTCTTATCTTCCATCTGTTCTAAGCCATGTAGATTCAGTCTGTGTGTCCCTCAAAAATCCACTTCTCCAGCACCATCCATTCTGTAGCAAACACAGAGCTGAAGATGCCCCAATGTATGGATTCTTTAACACTTGGGACTGAAGTTCAGTGGAGCAAGGTGGGAATTGCTGCTTTAGGGCTCAGTTCACATACAGCAGAGAGCCAGCTTTTGGGCCACAGTCTAACCTTAGGCACCTGAGAAGCGTGTGTGGAGAGTGATGTTCAGTTTAGTATGTGAGGTGGTCAGTTGTCATCTCTGAATGGTGCATCAGATTAGGTGGGAAGTAGTCATCTCTGAATCATAGAATCATAGAATCATTAGGGATTGGAAGGCACCTGGAAAGATCATCTAGTCCAATCCCCCTGACACAGCAGGATCACCTAGACCAAGACACACAGGAACACATCCAGGCTGGTTTTAAACATCTTCAGTGAAGGAGACTCCACAATCTACCTGGGCAGCCTGTTCCAGTGCTCCATCACCCTCACTGGGAAGAAGTTCCTTCTCATGTTAATGTGGAACCGCCTGTGTTCCAGCTTACAACCACTGCCCCTTGTTCTATCACTAGATGACCCTGAGAAGAGCCTGGCTCCATCCTCCTGATACCCACCCTTCAAATATTTCTAGACATTACTGAGGTCACCCCTCAGTCTCCTCCAAGCTAAAGAGACCCAGCTCCCTCAGCCTCTCCTCATAAGGGAGGTCCTCCACCTCCTTCATCATCCTCATGGTGCTTCATGTTCATGGTTCAGGCAGCCCAGATGAACAGTCTGTGTTTCTCCAAACTCATCTAGTTGCTCATGTGCTCTTAAAGTGTTCCTTATGTTCCAAGTCCTAATCACTACTGCATACCACTTGCAATAGCTTTTCCACTGAGGCTACGTTACATGTAAGTGGGGATAAGGTTTAATAAACAGAAAAATAGGAACAAATAGACCTGATGTTCCTGACCAAAATACCTTTTCGTGTATGCTGCAGTGGTGGGGTGGGGTTTTTTAAGCTGCCAGAATAGTGGATGTTGCTTAGAGATGAAATTGATGCATCACTGCTCCCCTTTCGATGGCAAACAGTGGCTCAGAGCACACTGAAGGCAGTCTCTCTTCTCTCGACATTCACAGAAGTTGAGTGCAAGCCGCTGTGTTCGGTGGTCAATGCCTTTCACAGCATGGCCACAAAATGTCACGTGCACGTTGTGTGGTCCGAGCGCGCTGCTGTGACCCGACACTGTAGCACAAACAGACGAGAGAGGTGAATTAAAAGGACTTCAGGGATTCTGATTGTATTGGTGTAAAAATAACCTAATCTCAGATTCACAGCACTGTAACTGAAGTAAAAATGACGCCCCTGTAGCTGGTTAGCTTCTGTGAAACCCTGGTCTGAATGGTCACAGTGGATAGCAGAGTTGCTTCCATTTATATCTTCAATATTTCTTCCAGCTTTCTATTGTCTTCCCTTTTTCTTCACTTTCTGTGCAGCTGTCATCATCGCATTTCAACTCCAGTTAGAGGAGTAAAGCAGAGGCTCTGCCAACGTCATTCCAATGACAGCTGTGGGAGCAGTGCTGTGATAACAGCATGGCCACCAACATCAACAGAGAGTGGCCACATCACATCTGCAAAGCTTTTCAGCTTCCACTGGCTTAGAGCCTGCAGGCTCAAAGCACTCTTATACTTGAGTCTCTCAGCTGGCAGCACACGGTGCTAGTTAGTTCTCTAGTACATGAGACACATCAAGGCGTCTACCATTGGGTTGGGTTTGTTTTTTAAAAATTGCATTATCACAAGGTTTTTGATCCTGGGGTGAGGACTTCAAAAGGAACATGCCTGCTATGGAGCTAGGAAAGTTAAGTGGTATTTCCACACGTTCAGAGAATCACAGAATGTCTGACTCCTCTACCAGAGCAGGAGCACCTAGATTGGGTCACACAGGAACACATCCAGGGCAGTTTGGAGCCTCTCCAGAGGAAGAGATTCCACAGCCTCTCTTGGCAGCCCGTTCCGGGGTTCTGTCAGCCTCACTATAAACAAAGCTTTTCTTTATGTTCCTTTTATATATCAGAGTGTGCTTGAGGATATTGTCTGCGATACTGTTTTGTCGAGTTCTCAATAACAAAGCTCCCTCACGTGTCAGCAAGCTGTACCTCTGCCTGCACAGCCCATGCAGATGACTCCATAGTGTTCTTGCGCCGCGAGACCGGAAGTGGAGAGTGCTACCAAGGAAGGGTTTCCTCCTCTTCACATCCATGGGCAAAGCCTGCAGATTGCTGCAGAAAGTCTTTCTTTTTCATTACACTGAAAGTCAAATGGTCACTCTGAGTTTCAAGTAAGCAGGACTTCCAGCTGCTGTGTAATTACAGCTCCTGGTAAAGAGGGGAACGTGGTGTCTGTGGTTCTTCCCACCACTGGCAGTGCAGCCCAGGAACATCACAATTCTTCTGAGCTGTTAAATTGAGCAGAAAGGGTGTCCCAATCCCTCTCTGCAGCTGATAGTTGTGATAACCTTTATCAGGCACCAGGCAGACTCGGCTCTGTGCAAATAGGAAGCAAACACATTCTTTCCTTGGAGATACCCTTCACACAGTTAGCTACAGAGGCGCTGAGTTCTGAATGATGAAAGTCGCCCGTTGCTCTAAGCAAGACCGTCCCCACTTCATACAGAAGGCAACAAAAATGCATCTAAACCCCAGCACAGGTCACAAAGTACTGGGTGAGTGTGGGCTCTGAGGTAATGCCTGTAAGTAACAGCACTGAAATCTGGCAGACAGCCTCGGGTCAGCCATGCACACCATGTCTGCAACAAGCGCTGTCGTATCTTGGATGAGCTTCAACCCCCGCACCCCATGTCCCTGGAGATAGTTCAGCTGTAAATTTTCCTCACTTTTCTGGGTTACCCGGGCTCTGTGACTCACTGGAGAAGACACTGCCTGAGGATTGTCACAGGTTTCTCCTGCAGCATTTTCATCTCTGAGGTTGTGGAAAGTTGGAACTTGTGGAGCTTGTAATATCTGGTAACAGACTTGGGTCCCACTTCAGGAAGTTGTCCCTGTTACGCTCTGCTTAGGGTCTGTAGCAGACACTGAAAAACACACATGTTCTCACAGCTAAGCACACACTGTGCTGAGAACTTCAAAGTACAGTCTGATATGGCTGCAGGTGCAAGCTTAGGCAAGAAGGTGTTTCCTGAAGCTGGTGAAGACAGGTTGTGTCTCTGTGTTGTTGCATTACAGGATGAGGGCTTCCTTCCTAAAACTGAGACATTTTAAAGAGGAATATGTGGAATATTTTTCGTATCACAGAATCGTAGAATATTAGGCATTGGAAGGAACCTGTGGAGATCCAGATCCATCCCCCAAAAGCAGAATCACCCAGGTCAGGCCACACAGGAACTCATCCAGGAGGGGTTTGAAAGTCTCCAAATAAGGAGACTCCACAACATCCCTGGGCAGCCTGTTCCAGTGCTCTGTCACCCCCACAGTAGAAAAGTCTTTCCTGGCATTGAGGTGGAACCTTCTGTGTTCCAGCTTGTACCTGTTGCCCCTTGTTCTATCACATGGCACCGCTGAAAAGAGACTGGCCCCTTCTCCTTGACACCCACCCTTCAGATATTTATAGACATTAGTAAGACCCCCTCTCAGCCTTCTCTTCTCCAGACTAAACAGTCCCCCTTGTCTCAGCCTTTCCTCATAGGAGAGGTGCTCACATCCCTTACTCATTCTTGTAGCCCTCCATTATGTCTCTCCTGCAGTTCCCTCTGTCTTGAACTGGGGAGTCCAGAAATGGACAGAGTAATCCCAGTGTGGTTGCATCAGGGCAGAGTAGAGAGGAAGGAGAACCTCCATTGACCTGCTGGACACAGTGTTCTTGATGCACCCCATGATACCATTGGTCTTCTTGGCCACAAGGGCACATTGCTGTCCCAAGGAGAACTTACTGTCCACCAGGACTGCTTTTCAGCAGGACTACCCCATATCTGTACTGGTGCCTAGTGCTCTTCCTTCCCTGGTGCAGGGCTCTACACTTGCATATTTTAAGGAGAAATTCTAAACTTGATTACCCTAAAAAGAATTGTGATTAATTTGTAATTAATGAATTTAATTAAGTACAAATGAAATGTACTTAATTGAAAGAGGAAGTCATTTTCCTTTCAAATTCGTTTTGCTTCAAATGCTTATTCAGCTCAAATACTTGTAAGGAAAGATGCTCTGGTGAAAAACACAACCCTGTACTGAATGGCCAAAATCTTCCTGTTTGTCTAAGCCAACCAAGAAATTCTTCAAACATAGAAGAAATAAGTTGCTTTTAAAATACAGAAACCCATAAAGCTTTTATTTAACAACAAAAAAAAAGGGTTCAAATAAGTTTTGTCTTTTCCACTTACCCATCAGCAAATCCCATTCTGTTGTTAAATATCTGCTTGGATCTCCCTATTTTGCCATCAGTGATATTTTTAGTGTTATCACCACTTTCCTCTTAAGTCCACTTCACTTTCTAGACATTCCAGTCAGAGGAACCCTTTGGACCTCAGAGTGTGGGCACTGACAGTCCAAAAGCAGGGGACTACCTGCAGACCTTCAGGAGCTCAGCATGTCCATAGCACCTCCTATAATCAGATAATGCCAAGGAAGAAAGGGAGATAATACAAGGAAGAAAGTTGGCCTTGCCTATACACGGGTTGGAAAGTCTGTGAGTCCTTTCACTGAGAACAACATTGTCCTGACTTTTACAATCTGTGTTATTTTGCAATGGAGCACTGTTGTTCCAAATTTACAGCACTCACAAGCTAACCTGCCACAACCACAAGCACATTACAGGAGCCTTTTTGTGATTTGGTTCCACTTAGCCACGTAGGCAGATACCTGCATCCACGTGAAACTGGTTGTTTCAGCTTATTCTGTATCTGCGCGTGTCCTCGCTGCATTATTTTCTCATTCAGGTGATGGGTTCCTTCTAGAAGACCTGAACTGATTGCTGTAAAACCAAGGACAGTCAGACAGTCTTATGCACAATGCAAATTTATTTCTAATCAAAACAGAGCTGTGGTACAGACTCACTAGATGTGTGCCAGCTAGTTCTTAAAATAAAATAGCCATTTTTCAAAGCCCAATGAAAATAGCACTGATGAAACTAGAAGTACACTGATTTTTTTAATGTTGCTTCCAACCTTGCACAACCACCCTGTCCAAGTCGAAAATGCCTCTTTTATAGAAAAAAAATACAGTATCACACAATATTCAGCGGGTGGGAGATCATTAGAAAAAGCAATCATGGAATCATTAGGGATTGGAAGGGACCTCGAAAGATCATCCAGTCCAATTCCCCTGCCACAGCAGGATCACCCAGACCAAGTCACTCAGGAACACACCCGGGTGGGTCTTAAACGTCTCCAGTGAGAGCTGATACCTGAAACTTGTGTGCTGGAAGAGCTCAGTGGTCGGCTCTCTCACCTAAGTAAAGCGAGGACTGAATCACAGCCTCTGCTCTCATGACTACTTAATATGGGATGCTTAAAATTTCATCAATGGAGGCACTGAGGCTTCTTCTCTGGCAGCGGAGTGCTTAGAATGCTGGCAAAAAGTATTGCTCTCTTTTTTGCCTAATGAATATTTGATTATTCTCAGTGCAGCAAAGTAGCTTCAACCAAAGGAAATGTGTCTCTTTTTCTGTCCTCAAACTAACCACTGGGCTATTGGATAAAACTGAGCTGCCTGCCATGCCCCTCTTCGAAGAGTGTGAGCCCAGCTGTGTGTTCAAGGTACTACACAGCAAGAGAACAGGGATTTCTTACTAGAGCCTGTGATTAAGCACTTACTCTCACACATTTGCCCTTTTGTATTGACTTTGTTGGTTTCCTGCCCTGAGTGCTCTGGGTCTTTGAGCTCTGCACTGTAGGGGTCTAACTCTGAGCTGTCTGACACCTGGAAGTCAGATACTAGAAGATGCAATGTGGGGCTGTCACTGTGCCTCAAGTTCTTGCTCATAGTATTGACATCCCTGTAAGAAACACAGAGGATGCAGAAGAGCTGTGTGCCCTCAAAGTAGACCGTGCTAAATGAGAAAATTAAACTGAGGAAAAACAGAACGATAGGGCCAGCTACTTAAGTTAATTTTCTTGCTTCTGTCCCTTAGTGCTGTAAATCCACAGGATCTTTTAAGTAAGACAGTTGCTTTGCTCAGAGAGCTGTTTGCTGCTAAGGCAGCTGCTGCAGACACACTCCTGTTGCCTTCCAGTCTGTCCAGTCCTTATTAGTGTTCTGGTGTCTGTAGCTGGTTGTCCTTTGAGAACTGCATCAAGTTTGAAGACATCCTGAACTGCTCTAAGCTCCCGTGGGTCTGTGATATAACCAGTGTGTAAATCAGAGACCCGGCTGCTGGTCCTTTGCAACCCCAAATAGCAGGTGGCTCAGCGGGCTGGAGTCAGCACGGGTGGACTCACGGAATGAGACAGATTTCGGGATTACCTGTTCCTTTGGGACAGGCAGATTGCTGGGACTTTGACAGCAGATGCTGTCTCCCTAAAGGGAAGAACCGTGCTGAGAGAAAAGGCATTAGACTTGAGTTTTTTCCTCAGGAAAATGAACTGTGTCTGTAGCTGGGTCTGACCACTAACCTTCAGATTCTCAGGGACCAAAAGGCAGCTAAAAGACAGCTTGGAGGATATCCACCGCTTTTCAGGATGGTCCAGTATCAGCTTAACACGACTCTTCCATAACTGGCTGAGCATCAGGTGTGATGTTCTGGCAAGGAAGTTATCTTCTGGGAGTAAGTCGCTGTGGAAAAAACTGCAGAAGCCCAAAACACTGCCTTTGGCTAACGGCATAGGCTAGGGCTCGCAAACATGGAACTGCAGGCAGGGCAGACTTCTAGCCACCAACTGTTCCCTAGTAATTGTACATAAATTTACTTATCAAGTTCCAGATCACAGTCTGTTGCTCTACAATCCAATTTCCATAACTATTTCTCTGTGGAGCTCTGCTTGAAGAGCTGTTGACTTGGTTTACTTCTGTTTGGGTTGCTCACTACTGTTGGTACGAAGGTTACTCGACAGAGATACTGAAGTTGATTGCTGCAAATCAATCCCATAGAAAGAGTGATTTATCCACGGGCTCGAAGCTTTGTTTGTAACTTGATGTTCTGAGAAAATGTCTCCCAGGTCTGAGTGGACTGGTAGGACCTTGTTATAATTGAAACACATTTTGCTGTACTCTTCCTCTGTCTTTGCTCTTTGTCTGCCTTAGTTTAGGGATGATGTTTGATAGGGCAATTACAAACTTATCAAAAGACAGGGTCTGAGGTTTTTAAATGTGGTTTTACTGATGCTGCACATAGTGCAGGTGAACTGCAGTTTTAGACCTGGACTTGATTCGATGGTTCAGGACTGAATCTCTGCCTCTTTCATATTTCTCAGGTCCACAAGCAACTCCTTGTCCTACTGTGACTTCCTCCTCTGTTAAAATGGAAATAATGATAGAAAGAGGGAAGGAAGGACTGTTCAACTAACCTACTTCAGAGCAAGGCTTGTCTTTTACTGTGTGCTGCAAGGTCCTCTGTACAACGGGACCCTCAGCTCTACTGTAGTACCTAAGTAATAAAGATGAGGTATAGACTGAATACTTTCCATCATCGGCGTGGGTCACTGTAAGACTTCAACCTTACTGTTTGTTCTACACTGCTTGGATAAAGAGCACTGTAATTAGAAAGCAGCAAATCTTTCACACCACGTAATTAGTAAGGCTACAAACACTCCGTAATAGTTGAAGAACAGAATTGCCCTACAAGTATTACCATGCATTACATGCAGCACTGGTGATGACAATACTGCACCAGCATCCTGCATTTACTTAGCATCTTTCACCCTAAGTGCGTCACGAAACATACAGAAACGC
Source organism: Rhinopomastus cyanomelas (assembly GCA_013400115.1). Lineage (NCBI taxonomy): Eukaryota > Metazoa > Chordata > Aves > Bucerotiformes > Rhinopomastidae > Rhinopomastus > Rhinopomastus cyanomelas. Next base: position 568,402 of record VXBP01003025.1, on the reverse strand, counting down.
CGTCATTAGCGAGTGAGTGTAGAAAAAATGGAGACTTGATCTGAATTGTCTACCAAGAGCATAGCCTGAGTAAAGAAAGGCAGCAACAAGCAGAAAGTAAATAACAGCAATAAACAGAAGTGCTGTCCCTTTCTGAAGGGATTTTGTACTCACAAAGTGGTGCTGCCAAAAGAGTGTTGGTGAGTTGCTCTAGTTGAATGAATGTTAGAAGAAGCTCAATAACTCAAAGGGAAAGACCGCCAATGCTATAAGTATAAAATTGCATCTCCCACTGGATGTGAAAGCTAAATACACATACACACACAGAGATACACAGGTCATGAGGGGTTGGGACCTCCAGGGGTCATTGAGTCCAATCCCCCTGCTTGAGCAGGACCATAGAACCTTAGACAGGTCGTACAGGAACCCATCCAGATGAGTCTTTAAAGTCTCCAGAGGAGACTCCACAGCCTCCCTGGGCAGCCTGTTCCAGTGCTCTGTCACCCTTACAGTAAAGAAATTCTTCCTCATAGAATCACAGAATCATTAGGGATTGGAAGGGACCTCAGAAGATCATCTAGTCCAATCCCTCTGCAACAGCAAGATGAGGTGGAACTTCCTGTGCTCCATCTGATGCCCCTTGACCCTTGTCCTATCACAGGCACATACAGTGATGCTGTAACCTCTACCTTAAAGCATGAGTTGAAACAGCTCAACAGATGCAGTACAGACTGTCTGGAGGAGAGAAGGTTGACAGAAAAAGCCCAGCATGATTGATATGGTTGAACATGAGGTGTGCTGGGAAAGATAAGGCGCCTGATGCACACAATTTGCAAACACTAAGTCAGAAAAACCACTGAGAAAGAAAGAGATTTGAAGTTAACACAGAGCTGTTTAAATTAAGCAGGAACATCTAGCAGCTCTTATTTCTAAACTTGGAGAAAGATGTAGGTTCACCAAACTGGATCAGTGCTTCACTTCCACGGGGTGCACTGTGAGCAATTGGTGTGTACGTTTCTTTTTAAAGCTGAAAGTGTTTTCTCTTACTATAACCTTTTGGATGTCCAAAACCTAATCTTATTACCTGAGCCAATACATTTCCTGCATAATTGGTTTTTATTCCCAGGTGGGATCTAAGTGTCTGTGACACTGAGGATGCAGGACTTATCCTCTCTGGCATCAGCTGTGCGTAGGGTTCTCTTAACAAGAACACAGTCTGCACTTCACAGAGCAGCTTTTCCACTGTTCTCACAGCTGTCAAGGCCTCAGCTGGACTGCAATGTCCAGCTCTGGACACTGCTCTTCAAGATAAGGCTGAGCTATTCAGGGCAGAGGACAACAGCAAAAATGATTGCAAGCCAAAACACTACATTCGGTGAGCCAAGACTGAAAGAACTGATGTTGTGTACCCTTCAGGAGAGAAGACTGTTTGAGAGAAGCATCATACTTGGTGTGGGAAGAGTAAGGTTAGCTGTTGGGAAGAACTTGCTGAAGATAGCGGTACTGACACTCTGGAGTGGGTTTGTCCCAGGACCACATGAAGTCACTCTCATTGAAGACTTTAATAATGAGTTAAACAAGCAATCTGTCAGAGCCAGAAAAATGTGAGAGTCGTAAATGATTGCTAAATCATAGAATCATTAGGGATTGGAAGGGACCTCGGAAGATCATCTAGCTTGAACTTCATCACCTTACCGCATGCTTCCGAGTCTTTTGTTCTAATGGCTTTCTGGTGTTTTCATGCTTCCAGTTTCTTATTCAGAACTGCTGAAAGAAATTTCTTCAAAATCTGTGAAATAATTTGTGCTTGGACAGAAGCCATCAGTGGGAAGTATCTAGGGATACTTCCCTAGAAGGGACCACCTTTCTTTAAGGTGTAAAGCGGCGATGGCCTCTGAAGTGTGACATTCAGCACTACAAATACAAAGCTGTAGCCCAGACACAGAGAGAACATTAATATCAACTGGATTTCTGACTTAAAAACATATGATGTCACCTCCACACATGATGAACATCTCTGGTGTGCAGCAAAGCTGCTGGAGCAGTTTTTGAAGTCGTAGCATGACAGGCTTTTGGCAACTGCTTGGAACAAGGCTGCTCTGATAGTTGTTTGATTAAGCAAATGTGCTGTGGTAACGTCTGAAGCCAAGCTGTTTCTGCAGCTGTTTGAGCCAGAGCTACTCCTGCAGTTTTTGAAGAAAGAAGGCATTTGTAAAGAATGAAGGATAGAGACGCAAGCAGACATGAAAGAGGAGAGAGGGAAGCCTACACACAGCATCCAAACCAAAAAGATGTTTATTTTCAAACAGCTTTGTAAAACAAAACCACAATGCCCTCTTGGGGGTTTCCCGATACTGGTGCCTGCAGTGTGCAGGATTCCTAGGGCTCTGCTTGTTGATATTAAACGTATTAAATGCTAGGCTTTAAGAATGTCACAAAAGCTGCAAAGTCAAGCAATCAAAAGGTAGGAAATGCCACAAGTCAGGTTGAATGCAAATTTTACTCATCTCCCCTGTGCAGATGTCTTTGGCTACACATCCACGTAGAGTTTTTGCTTCAAGATTCAAAGCTCAGACAGCACTCAGGGGTGACAGGTCATTTTTAAATTATCTCTTCTTTTTTTTTCCGCTTGTCCTTGTTCCATAGAAGGCCTTCTGCTTTGTTTATTTCGTGATATTAAAACCTTATCTGACAACAGAATGATTAATCTCATCTCGATCTTTTCAGTAGTTCTTGTCCCCCTAGTCTCCGCGTGCCTCACAAATACAAATTCTTTTTTAATGACAGCTATAAAAGCGACAGCGTTGCTCCTGCCTTTTGGAGAGATAACATGAAAAGTGCTCTGCAGTCTGGAGTGCTCAGTTCAAGGTGTGTGATCTTGAGCCCTAATACAGCAATTCGTGTTTCCAAGTTGCAAATCCTGTTGACTTCAGTAGGCAAAGCCTCTGTCAGCCAGATTGGAGGAACTCAGGGGAGGCACCCAGAAAAAGAGGAGCTCTGTATGAAAAGCTCGTGTTATAGAGGACTATAGTAGTTGTTCAGAACTACACAGGGATGTTTAGAGAGAAGAAGGTGTGTAGTATCACTGTAAATTAAATTTACAATGTGGCAAAGCGTGAGAAGTGTGATTGGGGAATGTGTTCACCTTAAACACAAAGGAGCCAACGTACAGGCTCTTATTGCATAGCTTTAGTTTCTCCATCTGCTAACTTTTGAACACTTGGTTTGGAGTGTGAAAATGCTCCATCATACTTTTCTATGTCTAGGTAAGTTTATTTTTTTCTCATCCAAACTAGAAAAAGATTGTCCCTCATGTTCCCATTGTCAGGACTAAATGCGCATGTTTTATCAATGGTTTAAGAAAATGCAGATGACCCTCAATGAAGCTACCAGAATACCTAGGAATAGTATTTTCTGCCCTCTCTTTGGACAACAAAACAATGATAGAACATTTTGATGGAAGGTTTTCAGATTGTTTCCACTAAAGTTCTTGGGCTTCTCTACAAGGCACAGACTGAAAGAACATCCACATGACACAGATGCTTGAATTTATTCCCACAAATCGTAACCACCTCTGGCTCTACCAGTCAATGCCTCAGCTCTAACTTCTCCTTAACCTTGGTCCTTATTCAAGCTCCATTGCCTTTTCTCAGCATGTAGTAAGGAACTGAACTTCCTTCCGTTGGTCCCATTCCTTCCTAGCTTTTAATCTGTGCTGTCTCTCTCTTGATCCCTTCTGCTTTTCACCATTAATTTCTCTGTAGACTGACATCCAACAACAATTCCTCACCCAAACTGAGTTGATCCTTCAGTCTTTCTCACAGTTTCCAACATGTCAGCAACTCTTCTTAATCCTTTTTCTTTTCTGTTGCCTCTGAATCTCTTCATCTCCTTTACTGTCCCTGTCATCACAACCATCCCAGTTCCCTCTTCTTTCACTCTGTCTCTGCATTCTGATGTCCTGTTTCCTGGCCACCCTTCATCTCCAGGCAAATCAGCTTTTTGCAAGCCCTGTTTTTAAACAGAGCAGCTTCCTCCTTCTGGCTTCCTGTTTGGAGTAGATGGGAGAAATAGAACTTCGCTCCATCTTGGACCGTAGCCCACTATGACGAGCTATAATTGCAAGGAAAATCCTGATCAGCCTCAGTCTGGAACATGTCCTATAATTACAGAGTCTTTGAGAAATGCAGCTGCTGACACCTGAGAATTTGGTAACAAGCATGTACGAGCTGTTGGGGGGGGGGGGGTCCTAAAGAACTAGAGTTCAGCCAAATTTAACAACTTTGTTTTTAACAAATTTTAATCCCATGGTACAAGTCATGGTAGATCTAACAATTTACAGCAGAACTCCGTTTTGGTTTTGTCTTGGATTTCTTTCAGGTTTTTAAGAAGAAAATTATCTCAGAAATGGCTGAGTGATTTGTTTCCCAAAAAACACAAATTCATCTTGAGGCAGATGCTCAGTGTGGAAAATTCCAGTGCAAACAATTAAAGTTTGGCAAAGTTACAAATAACTGAAAGCTGAGGAGTCTCACAATGGGAAAGGTTGGACAACCTCGCTAGGCACGTGTGCATCGAGTGCTCTTCATGGTCATCAGAAAACCATACCTAGCTTTGCTGCCATGATCATGTCAAGTCTCATACCAGAGCTGTTGTAGGAACGTGCAATTGATCCAGGTTCTGGGGTTTAAAGAGGACATTATTTTATTATTTTATTTTTTATTAAGTAGTTGTAATTACAGAATCATTGGAGTTAGAAGGGACCTCAAAAGATCATCAAGTCCAGCCTCCCCACCAGTACAGGGCTGCCCAGACCATGGTGCACAGGGCTGCCTGCATCCAGGGTAGTGTGAACATCTGCAGAGCAGGAGAATCCACAGCCTCTCTGGGGAGCCTCTGCCCGGGCTTTGGGACCCGCACTGGAAAGAAGTTTGTCCTTATTTCTAAATAAAACTTCTTGTGTTCCAGTTGTGCCCAGTGCTCCTTGTCCTGTCCCTGTCACAGCTCAAAACAGGTGAGGATCAGGTCTCCTCTTAGTCTTCTCTCCTCCAGGCTAAACAATCCCAGCTCTCTCAACTTTTCCTTGTAAGAGAGATGCTCCAGGCCCCTGGTCACCTTGCTGTCCTCTGCTGGACTCTCTCCAGCAGTCCCCTGTCAATAGAGTTTGAATTCTGTGGTTTTGTACTGGGTTAAATTTTTGAAGATTGTTACAGCACAAGGAAGCGTCTCGAAGGCTTAGCACAGGGCAAACCTGAAGCCTAAGCTGAACGCCTAAGCTCTTCTTGTTTGGCAGTAGTAGTACAGCAGAGGCTGGATCTAAAGGATTAGAAAGGATTCTAAACCCAGACAGGCTGCAGCAGTTCCAAGAGCCACTGATAAATCTCAGATAGTTGGAAGAGTCTATGACTGCCAATTAAAGATTTGAACTGCATTAATTTAAGGTGAATTTTTAGGGGAGCTTTTCAAAGTAGTTATTGTGTGGAAGGTTGGCGTGGCTTCCAAGGAAAGGTTAAGGGATCCAGAGATCCACATGTACACCTGAATCTAAGTACCAAGAGAGGGGAGAAATTGTTTATTGCTCTAAACGAAACTACAAGAATAATCAGATTTAAATTTAATGAGAGAGTCCATGTAAATATTAGGGTAATGTTTCCCTGATGAAGTGAGTCACCAAGATGCCTAGGAATCCAATAGATATTCAGGTTGTTTGGACTTCCAGAACTAAACTGAACAAAGCAACATGCAAGACAGTTGCAGAAGTTGCAGAATTAGTGAAATTAATTGCTCTCATCCTCAATTACCAGCATTTTGTTATCAAAACCCAGAAAGTGTGCTCCTTCTCTTATTCTGCGGTGCTTAGCTAAGGTAGTAGTGAACTCACTGTGGCTTTGCTGTGACACGCTGAGGTTGAGATGAAGTTAACTAGGTAGGGAAAGCCTGTAAGGGTGACAGCTCTTCAGACGAGATGCACCTCACTTCATCCATCCGAGATGGACTGCTGCACCCGAGCTAATCCTGCTCCGTTCCTTCCCTTCACGGTCAAGGGAAAGTCAGCATCTTGCAGAGCACGATCCATTCCATCTGATGTGGATGTCCAAAGCAAGGCAAAAGAACGACACTCGCAGTGTATGCTTCTTGGTGAGGTCTGTCCAGGACAAGTAGCTAACCTGGGGTGACACAGGTGAAATGGCTTCCACATGTTTGTCCGGGACAGATGTCTCTACAGGCTTCTCTGTCCCTACAAGCCAAACTGCTGAAAAGGTCTGTGGGGAGCACAACCACACCAGACAGGCATTTCAGAGGGTCTGCAAAATACAGCTGCTCAGCTCCCAAACGGAATGGGAGAGGCAGACTCCTGACACTGCTTTTCTAAATTCCACCCTACTTTGAATTATGCTTCTAGTGACAATGCAAAGTGACAATGCCTATTTTTAAACTCCTCCGGTGTTTAGGCCTTGTAGCTGCATCCTGCTGCTGATTTAATTAACGTCCCCAGCCTGAGAGCAGCTCTTCTCAGCAGTCTGCACAGCCTGCATTCAAGTACTGGATTGGGGCGTACTGGACCTGCGTTCCGTTTGCCTTGTGGTCCCCCATTTTCATTTGTGCATAGAGAGCAAGTAAGCTGTCCTCACCCCAAACTGCACCATCCTCTCCAGTTCACCTGTGGGTGACTTCACGCGCTGTCGCAAAGGAGGATTGACAGCAGATGCTGGAAAGCACAGTCTTGCTCTGCCTTTCTCACCCCCAGCCATTGTTACAAGATCTAAGTCATCCAGCCTTAGTATCGGATGTCACCGAGTGATGCACTGAGCTAATTCCTCACTGGATCGACTAGTTAAACTGACACACCCTGCAGCTATACTGCTGTTAGCTGTGATATGCTGGAAGGAGACAGAGCCCGTGGCCACGTACTGACTAGACTACAAGGCTTTTCCACCCCTTCAGCTGCTCTGCTGCAACGTCTTAGCTGCAATGTAAAATGCAAACAACTTCACTAGTGACCATTCATCAAGGCAGTTACTACTCTGTGTGAACAGAAGGCTTTCAGTGTGTGTAACTGCTTATTGGTGTATAGTTACATATATTCAGTTTATCATTTCATATACATATATATATAAAATATGTATTTTATATATAGAATTGGTATATGGGGGGTTTTTTTAATATATATATAGATATATAGGTGTATAGTCAAGCTTTAGGTTTGCCATTCTGTAGATGAATTTCTATTGTTAAGGACAGTCTTAAGTCATTCTATTTGAGGTTGAAAGATGCAGTTAACTAAGTTTCAAGACATCTTGTGATACTGAAGGGATGGGTCTCATTTCTAGCTCTGCCATTGCGGTATTTTTATTGTAAGCCACAGCGGTGCCAGAGTCGGCTGCTTTAGTTTCTGTCAAGTGGGAGTGAAATAAAATCAAGATGCTGGTTCTCGTACGAGTCGCAGCAGTGCCCTTGCCGTGCTGGGCAAATTCCAAGCGGTAGCCAAATTCACAGTGATTACTGGGACATTCTTTGCAGTTCCAGCTGTATGTTGCTCGTTAACTTCCTGCTCTAAAATAGCAAGGAATGTTGCTATCAGCATCTAAACATTTATTGCTTCCTTCCCCAGCAGCAAGCACAATTCGCTGTCGGGCCTCAAAGTGTGGAACCTGCCCCTGAAACCGGTCACACCTCACTAGGTGAAGGGCATCTAGTGATTGTGCCCAAACGCAGCCCCTCTGGGTTTCAGGAAACGTGCTAACGCAATTTGCTATTATCTCTGACAGCAGGAGTTCCCTTCGGGGGAAAACTCCTGTTTGTTGTAATTCTGGGATTTCAAGAGGTGCCTTGAGAAAAGCGAATGGTTAGAGACTGGAAGGGTGTCAAGCTGGCCATACAGGAGGCAGTCTGATCACGCCCGGCAGCTACCTAAGAGCACGATTCCCACTCTCTGTGGGATTTTCTAATTTTAAAAAATTATTTCCAGTTTTCTTCTGGCAGCAATCTCCACAAACAGGAGCACATCAGACATGGAACTATAGAGCCATTAAGATTGAGAGATGGCTCCAAGATCATCAAGTCCAACTATCAATCCAACCCCACCATGCCCACTAAACCCTGTTTTCACAGAGCTACATGGGTATTTTTGAACACCTCCAGGGACAGCAGCTCCACTCCCTGGGCAGCCTGTTCCGATCCCTGACCATTCTGGCAGGGAAGACATTTTTCCTGATGTCCAGTCTAACCCTCCCCTGGCACAATTTGGGGCCGTTTTCTCTTGTTCTAGTGCTAGGGACTTGGGAGAAGAGACCAATCCCTCTCTTTCTACAATCTCCTCTCAGATTGTAAAGAGCAATAAAGTCTCCCCTCAACTTCCTGTTCTCCAGACTCAATCATAGAATCATAGAATCATTAGGGATTGGAAGGGACCTCGAAAGATCATCTAGTCCAATCCCCCTGCCACAGCAGGATCATCTAGACCAAGTCACACAGGAACACATCCAGGTGGGTCTTAGACATCTCCAGTGAAGGAGACTCCACAGCCCCCTTGGGCAACCTGTTCCAGTGCTCCGTCACCTTCACTCTGAAGAAGTTCCTTCTCATATTTATGTGGAACCCCAGTTTCCTCAGCTATTCCTCATCAGACCTGTCCTCCAGGCTCTTCGCCAGCCTTGTTGCCCTTCTCTTCAGCATTTTAATGTTCTTTTTGTATAGAGGTGTCCAAAAACTGATCCCAGTACTTCAGATGAAGCCTCGCCAATGTCCTCATCAATATAGTGGAACAATCACTTCTCTAGTCCTGCTGGCCACACTGTTTCTGATACAGGCCAGGATGCAGGTAGCTCTCACCTTAGAGCATTCAAAACCACTGTTTGCTTGTAAAAGCTTTGGCCTTAAAGCAACACCACATATATAAGTGGAAGTTAAATGGGTTCACACGTATGTGCTGTGTAAAGTTACTAAAACAGCCTTAACTCAGGATATCCTGTCCTTCTAGTTTTTGTGTTATTTAGGAATGAGAGTCAACAGCCTGGTCACCACCTTAATGCAGTTTTGTGTGTGTGTGTGTGCTGGGATTTCCCGTGGGTTTTTTAGAATGTAAGTGACCACAAAGACCCTGATGAAATGAAATAGTAAAAAAGCCTGTTTATGTAAATAACTGCTGTCAGTTGCTAATGCTCCTTTTTTGCTCATGGAAGAGAAATGAGTAGTACCCGATGTGCCAAATGCATCCTTTCCTACCAGCCAACAAGGACTTCAAACTCTTTCTGACATCATCTATGGAGGGAAAAGAGCAGGGAATTTCCTCTGAGAAACCTCTTTGGTCTAGGCTGCCACCAGTTTCTATAGAGACAGTACTCTCAAAACTCATCCTTATTTATCGCTATAAATAACCCCTCAGTTCAGTGCGAAAGCAGAACTTAGCTCTAGAACTCACTGGACATGATTTTTGAGAAATGGAAATCCAAGGCTGATCAAGGGCTTGTGTGCCATTTCATTCTGGGAAGATTGTGTCTGTTCTCACATCACGAGGAAGAGTATTACTGCCCTACGACGAGGAGTTAGGTGCTGCACAAAGCTGCACTAACAGGAGAGCTAGCGCTACCTCAACCTCTCTTCTCCTGCTGGTGATACAGTTGCTGGGTAGGATGAGAGTCCTTGGTTGGTGCTTGTACAGATTCCGAGTTCTACAGAGCTGTTGATGTATTTTTTTATAATGGCCATTTTAAAAAAGATTAATGATACCTTAATGATGGGGAAACAAGCTCCGGAGCAAAAAACCAGCTTGATTGTTAATGCTCTTGGACACAGTTCCTAGAACTATTTAGATACTAAAGATGCACAAAGGGCTGCAGAAGTCTTTCCCAGAGGATCAGCTGTATCACGGTGCAGTGTCAGAGCAGAGCCATTCCCCTCTCCCCACCTGCACCTGGGTTTTCATGTGAAGGTGGTCTGTGGAGTGCAATTGCTCTGCAGTCTAGACATGACCATAGGCACCTAGACAGGGCTTTTGAAAGCAGCAGGTGCCTTATTTCTGTTGTTTTTGTTGACAAAAAGGCCCTTAAATGCCGCTGGAAATCCTACTGACTCCTCACCGCATTCTTTAGCAATTCTGTCTCTAAGTGACGCTCAAGATCACACGAGTAGCCTGTGGCTACCATGCTAACCACTGCTGTAGTCTTTCTTCTGTGCCAATAAAGATTCACTAGAGCTACACTGATGCAAGTTCCCAGCAGGACTAAACACTTTTCCTGATGGGACAGAAATGAGAAGTGAACCCTCAGCCAGCTGTCAGGAGAGGCTGGGGCTTCAGGCAAGACTTGGGTACCAGGGAATGTTTCCACAACAGAGAGCTTGGTGTGTTTATAACTCTGGTGCTCTTATTCTGTCCTGTCCTGTCATTCCTGACTGCTGCTAAATAGGTTTTGTGTTGGTTTTGCTGCAACAAAACGCTTTCAATTGCTTTGCATGTCCCCATTAACATACTGTCATCACCAGATGCGTGGCTGTAAATGAAAGTTACGGAGGAAGAGCAACTGCTTCATTGGGCAACTTTAAATTCATTGCAGACCCTGTATGTCTACCACCATCAACACATGTATGCCAGTATGGCTGCAGTTTATAAGTTTTAAATGGATTAAGCTAAATCTAGCTGTCAACAACAAATAAAAACAAGACTATTTTAGTTAACTTGACTTTTTCAAAACCTAAAATAGAAACTGGTGGATCTATATTTTTTGGAGGCATACAGAACGGGGTGATTCTATAAGCTTCCGGCAAGGAAGTTTTACCTCATCAGAAAGAGGAGCTTTACAGATTGAAATGAGAGCCTGGAATGGGTTGCCCAGGGAGGTGGTTGAGGCCCCGTCCTTGGAGGTGTTTAAGGCCAGGCTGGATGAGGCTCTGGCCAGCCTGATCTAGGGTTGAGTGTCCCTGCCCATGGTAGGGGAGTTGGAACTGGATGATCCTGTGGTCCTTTCTAACCCAGACTGACTCTATGACTTTGCCTAGGTGATCCTGCTGTGGCAGGGGGATTGGACTGGATGATCTCTCGAGGTCCCTTCTAATCCCTAATGCTTCTATGATTCTATGAACAGCTCTTTTGCTGAGAGTGACACAACATGTTGACAGTTCTTGATTTGCTGGAGATGAAACTCTTTACTAGATTTCTGTTGTAGCCTCTCTAACACACAGCACAACTAGGAAGGTTCAGGTACTGAGCTGGTGTCTAAAACAGGTTGTACTGCCCTAGTGACTTCATTTCCCAGGATGCAGACAAGAGTGTCTACATGGGAAGCAGTGGTGTAGCACAGGTACCCAAAGCAGGGTTAGATGAGAAGGAGCTCCTTCACATGGGGGTGGCAGAGCACTGGAACAGGTTGCCCAGGGGACTTGTGTAGTCTCCTTCACTGGAGATGTTTAAGACCCGCCTGGATGTGTTCCTGTGTGTCTTGGTCTAAGTGATCCTGCTGTGGCAGGGGGATTGAACAAGATGATCTTTCAAGGTCCCTTCCTATCCCTAATGATTCTATGATTCCATGATTAGCAACCCTGAGTACGGCAACAGTTTTGATCACAGCAACATCGGTCAATTCTCACTGCTTCTTAGGAGGCAAATCTGACCTTCAGAAGCTTCATGCTGTTGCAGTTTGTTTGCTTCTACCCTTAAAGTTACCTCCTTTAACATCAGCTTGATTACACTGCTTAATGAAAAAGTACAGCTCAGACAACTTGCCGTTCTGGAATCCAAAAGCAGCTGATGAGGCTCCAATTTTCTTTTTCATGCTTTGTAGCCTGAAAAGGCTCCTTTGTTCTGTATAAAACATATTTTTTATAGATTAGGCTATTATTACTTATGTTCATATGTGGCTCTGTAGTGTGGTGGAACTGTCTTAGATGCTGCTTCAAAAATCATGATGACAAGAATGGTCATTTTCATCATTAAACTGAAGAGAAATCGACAACAAAATATTGTTGGTACACTGTACTGGGTCTGGCTGAACTGCCAGCTGGTGATAACCCACCACGTATGGCCGTAAGCAAACAGTACCGAAGCCACTGCGCAGGGACCAGAATACCTGGGTTAATGCCTTTGTGATAATACAGCAGCTGAGTATCTGAATCGTAGAAGCTTTGTTTCCTACATATTTGAGAGTCATAGCTGGAGTTTCTAGTGCCTGAGAAGGTGTGACCTCCAATTACCTATAGGTGAAGGAATCCTCTTTCTCTCTGATATGTGAGTTGTGGACAGGGATGTAGTAACAACTAAACTAATGCTCTGTACTTTGACTTAGCAACTGCTCTTTCTAATTTTCTGTTAGAATTCAAAAAAAGTCTTAATTTCTGTGAGATCACCCTTCCAATGACTTTGATTAATCGACAGACTCAAGATGAACATGGAGAGGAAGAGATGGACACCCACATACACATGTGAGGGATCTGTGAACCTCTTTCCTGAAGAAACCAGGCTAAAAATAGTAATGAACCCTCATGCCAGCACTTGAAGTCAGGTTTGTTCAAGACAACAGACAATTGTCATCACTGTTTTACACGAGTCAAAGCCAAGCATTAACTAGACATCAAGCACAATCTAAGTGTCTGTAATATGTCAGTGCCTGAACAGTTCCACACAGCAACGTATTTACAGATACTGGAAATATTTACTGTTCCTGTAGAAGATTCTATCATCTTCAATGTTGTCATTAGTCAGCTCTGGGGATGTTTAATTATCCCTTGACAATTGCGATTACTGTGCATTTAGCTACAGGAGGTCTTTCATCTATTTCATTTTAATTTATTCTTTTCTTTCCACTCCTAAGAAATGTCTTCCATCAACAGCTTTCCCAGCTCTTTGCTCACACTAGGTGTGTTTCCAAAATCAGAATGGACGAACACGTCTAGAGGGTAATAACTCTTATAACACATGTGCCTGTCTAGTCTGCCAAGGTTTGAACTCACATTGCAGTTTCTCTTCAACAGAGATGTTGTTTATAAGGGTCTCTGACACAAGGATCTGTCTCTTCTACTTGGTCAAATCTTTTAACCAGCTCTGTAGGAACTTAATAACTGTCAAATGTCCACCCCTTGCAAAACCTGATTGAAGTGAGGAATCAGGTTCTATGTTACTATCGGACAAGAAACCCTTGCACAGAATAAGATGCAAAACTTAATAGCATAGAATGTATTTTCTTAGATAAAGAATAAGAAAAAATTATCACTTCTTCATTTTATTTTTTTAATAATAGGAATTTTAAGAAGTCACTAAGATGTCAGCAGTGGAAAATAAAAAAATTGTTACCTTTTTTTGTAGATCATCATTCAAAAGGTGTTGATCAATCTAATGAAACTAGAATCTAGCCTATCTTTTATGTCTTCATGGATCCTAGTGCCCCACCGAGTGCACTAGCACATACATTAAGCGCAAGGAACAGAAATATTTAATATGCATTACTTTCCGGGAGGACCACTTAGTAAAGACAACCCAAGATTAGAGAGACAATCCCACTATGGACCTGTCACCACGTGGGTTATAATTCTAATTTACGGTAGCAATAGCACACCCTGCATGAACCTCACTTGATTCAATAACATTCTATTATTTCTAAGAGCTGCGGAGTGAACCTTTATCAATCTCCCAATACTAAACACATCAGGGTATGACAATCACTCCTTCCCTTATGGATTAAATAACAATTTGAAATGTCATACTTGGAAGTACTGAGCAATGTGCCTGCTGCCAAGCAGTGACAGCCAACCACGGCAGTTAATTTGACTCAATGGAACACTTGAAAGCAGGCGTGCTTGAGGCATGAGCATTAAGCATGTTTGAGGTTTTGCTTATGCATCTCAGCAAACTGGTCGCATATATCTACTGATATTGTCAGGCATTTGTATTTAAAAGGGCCTTCACACGCGGTGAAGCGCAACGGAAAATCATGTTGAGAGATCCTGTTGTTAATGAATTGCTCCGAATTGAAATTCCTCTCACAAACACCGTTATACAGAGGAAATATTCTTCCCCTCATAAACTTCACTCCCATTAGAGAACGTTTTATATCTTAACTACCAAATAGGAGATGCTCAAAGATTCACAAGCCTGTTCCTGATTAAAGTAAACAATTTAATTGCCTGTCTAAATCATTAGTGCCCTTCGATAGGCTGAATGACAGTTCTCACTCTCAGCAGACTGCTTCACCTGTCTCCCTGGCCTAGGTCACAGCCGTGTCCTTTGAATTGGTTAGAAACAAAAGCCCAGCCACTTATGCAAATTATCCCTGCCCATAAATTAAGAAGCAAGCTCTGAGTTTATCCCTGAATTCTTCATTGATATGCTCACACTTAGGGATTTTTTTTTGATTCTTCTTGCTTGGGGGTTTTCTTGAGGGCACCAAAGCACATCACAGAGGTGGCATCAGCTATGGCCTTCAGCAGAAACAGCCAAATAATGAGAACTGCAGGTTGCTTTCTGTCAGAATAAAAAAGTAAGTAGAGTCGATAGGCAAAGTCTTTATGGCAGAAGGTGTGGACACACAGAAGCAAATAGAGACATGACCTTTGCTCATGCTGACAAAGGTTTCCATGGCTCCTATTGTAACCCAATTGATCTGGCTTTCCCTGGATGCCCCACCGTTTACAGGGGCCAAGCCTCACATTTCTCCATGCTGACACAAGAGATGGCAACTTGGGCTGAAGCTGCACCAGGACTCTCCTGTAGGTTAGAGCTCACACAGCAAAGTTAGCAAAAGGGAATGGATTTGCATGTCTCAGCCAATTCCCTAAAAAACTTAGTGTAGGCTTTGGCAACTTCAAGGAGAGAAGCTGAACATAGAACTGGGGGCAGTAATTTCTTAAACTGCAAAAGCAAAAGCTGAATTTGCCGGAGCTTGTCTGCCCATGCCCTAACTTCCCCTTTTTGAAGTGCACAAGCAGCCTAAGAGCCAGCACTGCCCATTAAAAGGTCTTTGAAGATACCTTCAAAAACTAAGCCAGGTTGATTATATGATTACGCATTTGTGTGGGAAAATATCTGGTTTCATCTCTAGAACTACAGGGGTATACCAACCGTGGATATTTTTATCTATCAGAAACATATCTATTTGGCAAAAAAAAAAATAGCCTGCAAACTGCTGAGAGAGCTGGCAATGGGAACTACATCCTCTGCATTACTAGATCACCAGCTGAAACCCACCGTAAGTCAGTAACGGGAGCCCTTAGGTGCTGGAGCTGATGTTTTGTAACCCAACATGAAATAAGGGAGTCATTTTAATTGGCATTCTGATAAGTAAATATTACTGGCTCCAGCCTCTTCCTTTCAGCCCTAAATAAACACAAAAGTGCCCCCTGCCATTGTATCAGAAAAGAAAAAACTGTATTATTAATCTAAACATTTTCTCATCTTCTTCGTGTTCACGGGATCAGATGGACAGTTCTCATCAGTACAACACATAAAGCACTTCTTCTGTGGATGAATAATTCCATTTCTAATTTGGTGTTGATAATTCTAATTAATGTTACTAATCTAGTGCCTTTCAGAGGCATCAAGTTTCAATTAAACTTGTCTGAAGTCATCTAACTCTTTTGTGTTTTCTGCCTTGTTAAACCATCTATGAAATGCACAGAAAAACGTTTCAGGCTGTGAAGGCAAAAAACACATTGGAACTACTGGAGAACCTTCACAGTAGTGTTTGAAAGGTTTTCATGGTCTGTGTTGGACCAGTGTTCTTCAATATCTTCTTCAATGACATGGGACAGTGGGATCAAGCGCACCCTCAGCAAGTTTGCAGATGACACCGAGCTGAGTGGTGCAGTCGACATGCCAGAGGGATGGCTTGTTGACCAGAATGACCTGGACAAGCTCGAGAAGTGGGACCAGGTGAACCTCATGGAGTTCAACAGGGCCAAGTGTAAGGTCCTGCACCTGTATTGGGGCAATCCTCATTATCAGTCCAGGTTAAGGATGATAGATTTTTGAGCCGCCCTACAGAGAGGGACTTGAGGGTAGTAGTGCATGGAAAGCTGGCCATGAGCCATCAATGCACACTTGCAGCCCAGAAGGCAAATCACATCCTGGGCTGCATCAGCAGAAGTGTGGCCAGCAGATCAAGCGAAGTGATTCTGTCCCTCTGCTCTGCTCTCTTGAGACCTCACCTGGAGTCCTGCATCCAGCTCTAGACCCCTCGAGAAGGATGTGAGCTTGTTTGAACAGGTCCAGAGGAGGGCCACAAGGCTGATCAAAGAGCTGGAGCACCTCTGCTATGAGGACTGCCTGAAAGAGTTGGGATTGTTCAGCCTAGAGAAGAGAAGGCTCCAGGAAGACCTGGTAGCAGCCTTCCAATACCTGAAAGAGGCCACGAAAGCTGGAGAAGGACTGTTCACAGGAGTGTGTAGCTACAGGACGAAAGGCAATGGTTTTAAACTACAGTGGCGGAGATTTAGGTTGGATGTTAGAAAAAAGGTCTTTACAAGGAGGGTGGTGAAACACTGGGATAGGTTGCACAGAGAGGTGGTAGAATATCCATCCCTGGAGGCATTCAAAGGTCAGGTTTGATGGGGCTCTGAGCAACTCAACCTACTTGAAGATGTCCAGAGTCACTGCAGGGGGGTTGGACTAAATGACCTTTAAAGGTCCCTTCCAGACTAACACTTTCTATGATTCTATCTATTATCGTTGGGTCTGGGGTTTCTTTAATAGAAGATATTTGATGTGTTTATCAACTTCCTCACACTACACATAAACATCCTTTTTCAAAATACCTCAGAAGTAGTAGTGTTCTCTGCATAAATGTTAATGAGATTATAAACGTATCAACCTCATATCCCTGTAATTAGATTAAGCTTCTCTTGCTGAGTGCAAGATTTCCTGAAGTACTCTGTTCTTCTTGCCATTTCTACCAAAGGAAGACCCCACCCTTCCTACGTCAAGTCCTTTACAAACACATTGAAAAGCTAATCTGTGCCCAGTCAGAAACATGCCCTTTCCTTACTCTCTAACCCTCACAGGCAGCTTTCACAGTCCATCTTGAACCAATGGAACACTTGGCTGGCTCACTTGGTAGAGCACGGGACTCTGAATTCCTGGGGTCATGGGTTTGAGCCCCATGTAGGATGTGTTGAGACAGTACTGTAGGCTTACCCTGCTCCAGTAGGGGTAGTTGGTCTTTCAAAGTCTCTGCCAACCTCTAACAGTCTGTTAGAGCAAAGGCTGTGGCTGGCTACCCGTTTGAGCCACTGGAGAAGCCATCTTGAGCAGCACCTTTCAAGAGCCTTTCCAGTTGTACCCCTGAAACTGTTGGACCTGCAACTGGCAATTCAATGTGACAATTTTTGCAAGTATAAAACAGAGGCAGAATAAGACTGCAGCACTGACTCCACAGGTGTGCACGTGTCAGTTCACATACAAACCTACGCACACACGTAGGAAGAAGTGTTTGTCTCTTTGCAACTGGCAGCTGTCTGATTCCTGGGCATTAGTTGCTCTCTGCTCACAACTTTGAAGGTCTCCAATGCAAGGAAGCATGACAGCACACTGCACACTTTCCTGGTGTCCTTGGGCAGCTTAGACCACAAAGGGGGAAGAGGAACGTGGTGAAACTCGAAGCGCTGCTGCTTCGTCGTCCCTGCACAAGCAAAGCACTCCATTCCCAGAGGTTTGCCATGGCTCCACGACCTGCTTTGCCTGTAGTCCAGCACCTTTGCAAAGCTGAGATCTCTGCTGTTACTGGGAAGATCAGGATTCTGAAAAAGCAGTTTCCGTGGTGACACCTTCCCGCAGTAACAGATCTCTCTGTCTCCCTTCCCATCTCCTCAGGCTCGCTGCTCCCGCTGCTGCCTCTCAGTAGGATTTCCTCGTCATGGCCCAGCCTGCCTCCCTCCCTCCCTCCTCATCCAGCTGCAGCAGACTTCAATGCTCTTTGACTCTAATGCTCTTTACCATGGTTTTCAGGATGATTCTCTTCTTTTTCAGTCCAGGAGAGACAATGAGGACAGATACTTAAACCATTTATCTCGAGCTGTAGGCTCACCAGCATGGAGTACAGGGAGACAATGACTTCTCTATTCCACCTAGTAACTCTGATTCTGATATAAGGCAGGATGCTATTGGCCTGCCTGGCCACCTGGGCACAGTGCTGGCTCATGTTCAGCCAATGATCATTGTCCCACGTAACTTTCTGCCAAGCAGCTTTCCAGCCACTCTTCCCCAGGCACACTGGGTGGTTGGGACCCAAGTGCAGGATCCAACACTTGCCCTTGTTGCGGCTCACACCATCAGACTCAACCCATCGATCCAGCCTGCCCAGATCCCCCTCTAGGGCCTATCCACTCTCAATAAGATCAACATTTCCCACCTAAATTGGTGTCATCTGCAAATGTACTCAATGGGTCAGTGGAAAAGTGAGTGCTGGTTGGCAGTGGCTGAACAACAGCCAGCAGGATGCCCAGGTGGCCGAGAAGGCCAGTGTAGTCCTGGCCTGCATCAGAAACAGTGTGGCAAGTAGGACTAGAGGTGATCATGACCCTGTACTCAGAATTGATAAGGCCTCATCTTGAGTATTGAGTTCAGTTTTGGACACCTCAATGCAAGAAGGACATTGAGGTTCTGGAGCAGGTCCAGAGAAGGGAAACAAAGCTGGTGAAGGGCCTGGGGGACAGGTCTGATGAGGACTGACTGAGGGGACCGGACTTGTCTATTTAATATGGAGAAGAGGCGGTTGAGATATAGAAATAAAGACCTTATTGCTCTTTACAACTACCTGAAAGGAGGTTGCAGAGAGGAAGGGGTCAGTCGCTTCTCCCAAGTCACCAGCAATAGAACAAGAGGAAATGGTCTCAAATTGTGCCAGGGGAGGTTTAGACTGAACATCAGGAAAGATGTCTTTGCTGAGAGAGTGGTCAGGGATTGGAATGGGCTGCTCTGGGAGGGAGTGGAGTTGCCATCACCGGAGGTGCTCAACAAATGCGTAGATGTGGGACAAGGGAACAGGATTGAGTGTGCTGGGTGGGGTTGGATTGATGGTTGGACTTGATGATCTTGGAAGTCTCTTCCAAGCTTAATGATTCCATAAGTCTATAAAGCACTTTGCCATGTCATTCATCTCTGTTGTCCCTTCAGGGAGCCACAGAAATAGGGGAGACACCCAATGTGGGAACCAAACCCACCTAGCAAGTTGAGCCTGAATGAGGGCTCGGAATGTTCTGCCATTTCATTTATCTTCTCTGTCCCTTCTGGCAATCAGAGAAACAGCAACCAAACCACACCCAATCTGGGAGCAAGAGGCACCCAGCACCGGACCCCGGTAAAATTCTGAAAGAGAGCCCTTCCATTTGTCTCCTGGCTCCCACCTGCTGCACTGCACCTGGCACAGGAATCTGATAGATGAACAACGGCCATCACAGCCGCTGCAGCTCTGGAAAGTGCTGTGTGCTCTCCATGCTGATGAGAAACACAGTCTGCCTCTGTGTCCACAGAGCAGCTTGTGCTCCCCGTTACAGCACGAGCCAAGCCTGCTAGCTACAACCTTGTCTCGCTGCGAGCGTGTGGCTGTACAAATGCCCCCCGCTCACACGGTGCAGAAAACCCAGGCCGTGTGCAGCTTTGATCTGCTAATTAAAGATGAGGCAGCAGGCATTTCAATAGGTAGTTTTGGCTGAAGAGGAGAAATCTATTCCCACCAAACTCTATTAAAAACACCCTGCTCTACTCAAGTGTATTGTCAAGGCTGAGGTCTAATCACCCAGCACTATATTTATCCTCAAAACGCGCAAACTGGGAGGATGGAGCTTTTAGAAATTCTCACTAAGCTAATAGAAGTTTTAGAGCTTTTCTCATGTAGTGAAAAGTGGGCTTGTCTTGGGAGTGTAGTGAAGGACAGCCTAAAGATGCGACTGTGCATCACCAGGCAATGAGCACAGGCCGGCAGATCTGGTGGGCTCCTCACTTCACTGCTGTTTGGAGTAGAAGACAAACGGCTCTTAGGCATATAGGAATATATTTGGATCACATTATTCAGCATAACTGGAGTCCACAATTCCATTTAGCTCATGGACAGTGGTTCTGGCTTTCTTTTATTGCAGAAACTTTATTTTTATTTATTTGACTGATTAATAAAGTCCTCTGCTGTTGCATTTTGAAATGCTTTAGTTCTAAAGTTAATTTCAATTTTTCTTTGCTATTTTTGTATACATCTCAAGCCTAACATTAGACTATGAAAATAAACGCCTGTGTGTTTCACCATGTTTATTAGGACCCCCTTTTCGCTGAGCTGATAATGTTCTTACACAAACATGAAGGACAGGGATATAAAATCAGACTGGCAGCGTGACTAAAATCAGCCTGACAGCATGACTATTGTCCAATGTTTTAGATAAGTCAAGGAAACCAACTCCAGTTTCAGAGGTTTGAGAACACTGAAACTGAGAATGAATTTGATGACAGTGAGAGCACAATTCGATTTATCAGGTACTAAAAAGATCTACCAGTGTGCATTGTGTCACTTGGTGATAGGGATCAGAGGTTGTCCATCACACCATCTGCCTTTCACTCTGCAGCCTACCCATTTCCCACTTACAAAGAGTACAACAGCTGGGAACAAGCCAGTCTTGAGGCACAGAGTACTGCCATTGTAGCTCGGGGCATTGCACATCCCTTTCCCAACAGTCTTGCTGAAGTGTTCTCAAATACTAATGGTGAAAGGTCGTGAGTAAAAGGAGTAACAGCAGGTCTGCTAGGAAGGACCAGAGCTAACTTAGAGCATAACTGCTCATCCTGGGGAAGCCTCACAGCCCCTGTGAAATGTCCTACCTACTCAATGCCATCAAAAATAGTAAAGATGTGGAGTATTATTCATGAGATAACTCTTACTGAATTAGCGACAGCAGTGGGAAGTTCCTCGTGTGGCTGCTGTTGCATCAAGATGCACATTAGCGCTTTCCATGGGATACTGAAAAGATTTGTCCAAAATTGCCTTTCAAGCTCCTTTTACCAATACAGGCAGAACAAAGCAGTTTCTCACAAGGGCATTTTTAATTCAGGCCACCCTGGAAACAGTTTGCTTGAGTTTACAAGACTTGCAGACTTTTTCCAGGATTTTTAATTAAAAACGCTTCGAAAATTGCAAAATGTGCATTTCAAGTATTTCCAAACCACGAAGATAAAGGCTTTCCAATTTCTGATAGAAGCGGGTTTTCAGCTTCTGATAAATTCAAACATTGATGCAAATATTTGGTCTCCCAGAAGGGCCTTGGTCCGTGACTGGGCATTTTGTTGACATTTTATCCTCAGGTCAGTGGTCCCATTCTTGCTGCAGCTAAGACAACTGGAAATTGGAAACCCATTTGTCACGTTAAGCCGCTCGCTAGAATAAAAACACAGGGAAGCTGCTATGCCAAGTCTTTCCATTTCCCTAGAGAAAGTGAGATCATCGATTCCTCCATGGTGGTGATTGCCAAAGAACAGCAATAGCCAGCGGTTAGAGGATGGAACTGGAAGTCAAACCACGTTTTCTCCTCACAGGCCTGTCTTACCTGAGTGACCAGTAGTTGACAAGAAGCATCTTGTGTCCATTCCTCCAGAAGTCTGCTTGCAGACACTTCAGGTATCGAGGATACTGAATATTCAGAACACCTACACATGTATGTGAAAGTGATGCTTACTGTTCCTTTGCTTGAGGAAGTAAAGTGTATATGGCTGAGGACAAGGTTTTGGAAATTAAGCATCTCTTTTGAGGTCAATAACGGAGGTGGTCAATGGAGCTAAATCTGATTGGAGACCAGTAATAGGTGGTGTCCCCCCAGGGCTCACTGCTGGGGCCGCTCCTGTTCAACATCTTTATCAATGATTTGATGTGAGGACTGAGTGCACCCTCAGTAAGTTTGCAGATGACACCAAGCTGGGAGGGAGTGTTGATGTGCTGGAGGGTAGTAGGGCTGTTCAGAGGGACCCTGACAGGCTGTATCGATGGGCTGAGGATAACTGTCTGGATTTCAATAGAGCCAAGTGCCAGGTCCTGCATTTTGAACACAACCACCCCATGCAGCGCTGTAGGCTTGGGGCAGGGTGGCTGGGAAGCAGTCTAGCAGAAAAGGACCTGGGGGTTCTAACTGACAGGTGGCTGAACATGAGCCAGCAGTGTGCACAGGTGGCTAAGAAGGCCAATGGCATCCTGGCCTGGATTAGAAACTGTGCGTCTAGGGAGTTGATTGTCCTCCCGTACTCAGCACTGGTGAGATCACACCTTGAGTACTGGGTCCAGTTTTGGGCACCTCAGTACAAGGGAGACATCAAGGTGCTGGAGCAAGTGCAGAAGAGGGCAACGAAGCTGGTGAAGGGCCTGGAGGATAAATCTTATGAGGAGAGATTGAGAGAGTTGGGGCTGTTTAGTTTGAGGAAGAGGAGGCTGAGGGGAGACCTCATCGCTCTCTACAATTAACTGAACGGAGATTGTAGAGATGTTGGTGCTGTCTCTTCTCACAGGCACTTAGTGACAGAAGCAGAGGGAGGGGGTTCAAGCTTCAACAAGGGCAGCTTAGATTAGACATCAGGAAAAAGTTCTTCATGGGGAGAGTGCTCAGGCACTGGAATGGGCTGCCCAGGGTAGGTTGAGTGCCCATCCCTGAATGAGTTTAAAAGACACTTAGATGTAGTGTTGGGGGATGTAGTTTAGGGGTGAACTTGTAGAGTAGGGTTGATGGTTGGACTTGATGATCCCAGGGGTCTTTTCCAACCTGAATGATTCTGTGATTCTGCAATGGAGAGGTGTCTCTGCTTACTCCCAGTACAGGATTACTAAATACCATAGGTTTCTTAATTCTATTCTTTCACTTTAATCTGGAAATTCTAAATTTATGACATGAACAGCTTTTAATGGGTAGGTTTTGACTTTGCAGAAAGCGTAACCAGAAACAAAGCTGAAAGAGGTGCACAGTAAGCACTTTGTTGTAAGAGGTAAAAAAATCCACACACACACAGAGCTTTCCAGTGCTGGTTCTCCAGCTCAGATGAGCACAGAGGAATGTGGGTGGAACTTGCCCTTCTGCCAAGGGCATTACCTAAACCCTATTTTGATGGGTATTTAAGTGGTGCATAGCCCTTGTGCTCAATGGGGTGAAATGAAAAATCACAAAAGCCTTCCTTCCATGCAAGGTTGTGGAGCAACGTGTGTTGTGTTGATTTCCAGGACAGAATGAAAGTGGGTGAGTGTTTATGGGCTTACTTCATGCCCTTGTACTTGATGTCAGGCAGTCAGGCCTAGGAACAGGTTGCCCAGGGAGGAGGTAGAGTCACCATCCTTGGAGGTCATCAGAGATGATTTCAGTGTGGTGCTTAGAGATCTGGTCTGGTGTTGACCTTGGTACAGTAGGGGTATTGGTTGAACTTGATGTTCTCAAGGGTCTTTTCCCACCTGAACCATTCTGTGATTCTCTGATGGGACTGGCAGACTTTCATTTTCTTGCTCCTGCTCAGGTGGCTCAGAGAGGGTTTCCAAGAAAAAGAAATCTCAGCTTGGCTGCTTCTCAGCGGTTGTAGCCCCAAAGGGTGTAGCTTCATTTTCACGTCGTTCTTAATGAATGCCAGAAACTGCTTTAGTGCTACTTTGCAAAAGATTAAAAGAGAATGTCTGAAGGGGATAAAGTGAGCACGGGGGGATTATATTTTAATAAAATTAATCCCACCTATAAACAGGGCCCATAACAGTGTCCATCTGGACAAATCCAATTTAACTCTCTCCAAGAAGCAGAGTTAAATTCGTTCTATGTTTTTGATTAAGAGACAGAGGAAAGCTAGTACAATCCTTGTCATGATGGGTGAAGAACTGAGAATCTAGAAACATTACAAACTACAAAATGCCTCTCATTTCCAGAAGGAGGACCTTCTAAAGTTTTAAAGAAAGCTAGAACATCCCAGATAGGCAAAGACAGACAGACGTTTGTGGGGACTGATGATCTGAGTGTCTCCCAGAGACTGCAGATGAGCGAGGAGGAGCAGTGAGGAAGGAGTAGGGGGTCACTCTTCTATGTGTCTCCTACAGAAAAACAGCAGAAATTTGGCAAAACTCCACTGCTTAGATGCTTGATCAAAAAGGCTGAAGCTCTTTGCTTCCAGCATAAGAGAAAATGCTCTCAACTCTGACAGACCACTGCACAGCCTTCTCCCAGAGTAGATGCTGAGGAGGAAATTAGATCGCTCTCTTGCGCACTGTCTCTCTTGCTTTCTTAAAAAATGCAAGGCAGTTACACTTCTTGCCAAGGAGAGAGGTTAATCAGCTGAAAATGAAGTTTTCTGGGCTGAACCCTTGCATGTTGCTGCATGTACAGTATAAACACCTGTGGTCCCATCCACCAGAGGCTTTCAGAGGGAAGAGGCCCTTAGCCACCTCCTTGAGGGCTGCCCTCCTACAAACTCCCTCTTACTCATCCCACAGGCACCTTCCCTACCTTCTCTGCCATGACAGGTGGGCTTACACATGCTGAGGCAGACAGCTAGTCAACCTTATGGTTGGGAGCAGATGTCAGCGTGGCCCAGGATTTTCAGCCTCATGTGCTTCAACTGCTAGTGTGGCTCTTCAAGGCTGCTGAGTTAAGTCTGGCTGCTCAAAAGGGTCAACATGTCTAAGGAAACAGGGCCCTTGATTCTGTCCTTGAGCTTGGAGAAAAGGAGACTGAGGGGTGACCTCATTAATGTCTAGAAATATGTGAAGGGTGAGTGTCAGGAGGATGGAGCCAGGCTCTCCTCAGTGTCATCAAATGATAGGACAAGGAGCAATGGGTGTGAGCTGGAACACAGGAGGTTCCACATCAGTATGAGAAGAAACTTCTTCACGGTGAGGGTGATGGAGCACTGGAATGAGCTGCCCAGGGAGGTTGTTTGGTCTCCTTCTCTGGAGATGTTTAAAATCTTCCTGGATATGTTCCTGTGTGACTTGGTCTGGGTGACCCTGCCGTTGGCAGAGGGATTGGCCTGGATGACCTTTCGAGGTCCTTTCCAGTCTGTAATGTTCTGTGATTCTGTGATTTCAGCTGTGTGCCAAAGGAGTTAGGATCTGTTTTCTTAAGGATCTGTAGGTGAAAAGCCCACATGACTCCGTTTTGCAGGAGGAGATCTAACTGCTGTCTCTCACTCCAGTAAAGCCAGAGGATGCTCAGAGAGCAAATGGTGTCCACGGAGTGGGAAGCATTAGCCAATAGAGGTGTTATGTGTTGCTTAGGCTTGTGTTGAAGCCCTATACAACCATTCTTCTGCCAATGAGTAAGTGGTGACCTGTAGAAAACATGCACGTGGAACATGTGCTAAAGCCCTTAAAGCAGCATTTGTGCTATTGAAAGAAAACCCTGTCCCGGGGATGTGCCAATGCATCGTCTCTCGTTGGCTCAGAAGACATTACCTCTGTGCAGTGAGGGAAGTTGATGTCATGAGAAACAAATCTGACACAACTGCGTAACCTTAGCTTGATAGCCCAGTGGGTCCCACAGTGCTGTCTGTCAGAACAGAGGTCAACTTCAGTGTAAAGAAAATGTGGTGCAGAGGAAAGGAATCTCGGTTCAAACACTTTCATTCAGAGTAACATCTTCTTATTTGGATAACAAAGCTGAGAATGATTAAGATGTGACATAAATAAATCAGTCTGAGGTATGCAGGGAGTTTCTGCAACCTGTTCTTTCTATCACTGACTACAGACAGTTTCTCCTTAGAGACAATGACTGTTTGGCTGGGTATGTTAAATGCAAAAAAAAAAGGCAAACTTTTAGCAGGCAACTACCAAATTATTCCTCGTATAATCAAAAATGCCTAATTCTGTTCCCCAGGTGTCTATTTTTGGATAATCTAACAATTAGCCAAACTGTTTATGGCAAACACATGTCCCCCTGAGATTAGCTCCAGAGATAGACTTGTTCGTATCAGAATGGATTAAGAGCTGAAGCATTAGGTCTGGAGTCATGGGCCTCCATCACTGATTTTTGCTGCTAACGTGGTGTGTTTGCTCTTCTAAAGAGCATTAGCAGCTTTGTGTCTCTTAACCCTTACTGTTTTGGCTGTGGACCATGGCTAGAGCACAACTCATTCGTTACAGCTTTTTGTCTTGCTTGTCTGCCCTGGTCTTTAGCCGAGCGTTAGCATCTGAGCAGAACAGCCTCCAAAGCATGTGGATTTGGTGATAACATTGATGACGTGCTTTGAGACCAATTAGTGGAAAATACTGATAACATGTGCGTTCATGAAAGGCTGTTACTTGAACCTCATCTTACATATTCAAGGAGGGCTCTTATTCTAGCAAGAAAACAGGAGTCAGTTATTAATAATGCAAGGGTGGTTACTGAGAGAAATACTTAGCTCTTACGAGCGATCCCTATTAAGGCAGACTGGAAAAGCAGAATTCAAATGGGATAAGAGCATCTTAGTGATTCGGCTTAGGGCATTACCTTTGCAAAGAGAAATCTCCTGTATTTGTCTTCTATTTGCCTGTGGCCACACAACTTAGGTCTGAGATCTCATTAGCTCTTATGAGGTAGCATAGTCCAGCTGCGATAAAACTGCTCTAAGACTACTCTTTCACTGTGTATATTTGCCTTCAATAGGCAGATGAGACTCTGCTAATATAGTTGCCATTGCAGAGAGAAGGAGATTATTTCTCTTTACCCCTCAGAGGGCAGAGAGGAGGAGATGCAGCCCTGCAAGAGCAAGTGTGCTTTTTGCATTCAAGGCCATGGGTTAAAAATGAAGCAAAGGCCTCAAAAGAGAGACCTCTGAATGAGGTCTAACAAAACAGGTGGAGGCGTTTCAGACAGAACTCAAAGTAAGCAGCACCATACCCAGTCATATCTGGGCTCCCTTTTTCTTTGCCAACCTGGAATGTTTTTTCATCTCACAGCCATTACATCCTAGGACTGACTGTGCCCACATCCCTCTAGTGAATTCAAAGATATGGCTGCACCTGCATACATGTTCTAGACAAGAAGATGTTTTCCTTTAAAAGCATGATCCCCCCGGTGGTTTTCAGTACATTTTTAAGCACTTGGGTCACTTAAAACAGTGCCAGTTATTCTTTAACTTTGTGCTTTAGCCGTCCCAAATTCAAACTGTGCCTGAGTTTTATCTTATGTTTAAAAAATTTAATGAGCTTTAACAGTGATTTAATCTAGCAGGAGTAAGCCCTAAATGTGCTCATTGTAACATGGACAGACACGAAGGGTATTTCAGATCAAAGTAGGCAGCATGTACCTAATTACAAGCCAAAAAATCCAAACTCACAGTGGTCTGTCTTCAGCTATTTTCTCTTGCCAGAGTGCAGTGAACAATCACAGAATCAAAGAACGGTGGGGATCTCTGAAGATCACCTAGTCCAACCCCCAGCTACAACAGGATCTTCTCCCGTGATGATTATGTGACATTAATCATATGTGATATTAATCATACATGAGCACAAGTTATTGGCATCCTCCTATGCTATTTCAACATGACTATATGGTGTTTTACCACAGTTGTGTGACAGTGTTCTCTAAGGTATTTTGAAAGCAGGATGTGACACATAATTCAGAGGGGAAAAAAATAACTGAGTTTCTAGAGAGACATAGGATCTCTTAGAACATGCATTCACAAGGCTTATATAAAAAGATATAATAAGCAGGGGCAGGTCCACAAAAGTATTTCTTTAGCATCTCCTCTATCCTTCTCACCTCTAAACACAGATAAACTGACTGTTTCATAATGTGTTGCCATTTGAAAACTGTTTGCTTCCAGTTTACCGGAGTACAATGTGCAGCATTAAATTCAGCTTTTACAAGTAAGGGTAACAGGTCACTTTAAATGTATCTGAGATTCAGAAATATTTTTACTTATGCCTGTCTACAGTTTGTCTGGATTGGTTTTGATGACCAGTAAACTTTATTATCAGGTTTGTGACACCTCAGAACAGTTTCACTTTTCTAATGACCTCTGTCCCCTCCGTTCTGAAAACATGCCCCTCTCAAGCTGACGGAAGATAGAAACTTCAAGAAGTTAAGTAAAAATATTGATCTTACAATTCCCATATCTCTGCATCACATTCGGATTCCAGAATTAATATTCTGAAAACCTTTCAACCAGCAAAGAGCTACTCCATGAGCTTTATCATTCATGAAGCCAGAACATATGTTTCTCTGGAAAAGAAGTATTTCCAGCTAGCTCGGACAGGAATAGATGACTTAGACTGAAAAGAAAGGACAGTCCAATGTCAGCTGTGAAGACAGTTGTTGTTTTAAAACTGTTACATACAGATTTACCAAGAAAGCTTTTTTTAGGCCATTTTCAGTGGCACAGAGCAACTCTGTCATAAAATTTCATCTTATTTCTGCTTGTGTAACGCAGAAGTAACACCACTGCACTCATCAGGGGTTTTCTGCCCTCGTACACAGAAGACTGTGCCCAGTCTCAGAGCTGGTTGCTTTTTGCTCTGGGTACAGTCTGGCAGATGGCAATAGTAACAAGGCTCTTGCTTTTCCAGATGATAGGATCAAAAAGTAAGGGGGAAAATGTATACATATTGAAATGCTACAGATAAGGATTCCGTTTATCTTTGTCTTCACGGTGATGAAAAGCCCAGAATGAAGGGTTCTAGGGTGTTTGGTGCACTAGACCAGAACTTACAAAATCTTTGAGGAAAAACACTTCTTTCCCATCTCAGTAACATCTCAGTATGCATAGCCCAAATAAAAAATCCATGCAGAGTTTACCACAAGGTAAGCAAGTGTGATAACTTACTTTAAGGCAGTGGGAATGGCTGGTTTGCCTATCATTATTGCATTTATACACCTATCAGCCAAGTGTTCTCTCATATAAGCGTGTGAAAGAACCAGTGTTTCTGCTTCCTTTCCTCTTTCTTTCTCCTTCCCTCAAGGTTAATTTGCTGTATTTATTTGTTCTTCTCTGTATTCAAACTTCATTGTTTGGAAATGGTAATACTAAATTTTCTTCCTGCAGAAGACTGGTGTAGATGGTACCTGACCTAAGAGGTGCAGTAGTCCTTGGCTTTGTTTTTGTAAATGTAAATTTCAGCTCTTGGTTCCTGGGATTTGTTAGGCAAGTGTTGTTCTTCAAACTTCTCCATGCTATTGCTCTGACCTCCTTAAGGCTGTTGGACGAATGGCACACCCACATGCTATTTTTCAGACAGCCATATGCCTGTACTTCAGGCTGGAGATGCTACATGGCCTAATGCTAAACCCAGTTTGCTGCATCCTACTGTTCAGCAGAGTATTTTGGATGAAGAACAGAACAGCAATAACCACTAGACATCCATCCCATCCTGGGTTAACTGGTTAAGTCAGGCTTTAATCAAGACTTGTGCAGGCTTATCCCAGCAGGATTAAGAGGACGCTCTTCATTTATCAATTCATTGAGCACAGTTTTGTTACATTTTTCTTTTGAAATAGTTCCCTAACCCAAATCCAACGCAATTAACACTCACTTTACTGAACAAAAAGCCAAGACTGACTGTCCCCTAGAGCATCCCCCTACACCTGCCAACCCGTAAAAGGTCATTCAGTGAGATGAGTTAGCGTTTGGGCTTACATGTGACGAGTTCATACATTTGGCGAATGGATAGAAATGAATGGTCACTTGAACTAAAGGAATTTCTCTTCCTGCTTAGCTGTTTCTTGTACCAGATGAGTGACGCGGTAAGGAGAAACAGTTCTTGAGACCCAGATATGGTTCTTCTCCCCATGCTTCTTCTCAATATCATCCTATAAATATCGACACTTAATGCTGTTCAGCTAGCGCTAAAGTTCTCCATCTCTCTCTCCATTGTGGAAGTAGCAGCACCTGATAGTGCAAGACACAATGGCAGACTAGACACCACAGTGAGGTTCTGTGGAGTGACTGTGCCTGAGCTTAAGCCATGGCTTTAAAATACAGCGTAAAAATCATTGGCCAGGAGTCATGCAGTATATTGAAATCACCTTCACATCCACCATCTGGAGTCATTCTCTCGGTATCTAATTAAAAATCCATTTCCTTGACTCTGAGGAATATCAACCTGTTTGATTCTCAGAGGCTAAACTATTTAAAGTATAATAAATAGTAGATGAAGAGTCAGGCCACAATTCCTTATACAGTATTGCCCCTGCCACAGCAAAAGTATGCAATTTGTATTTGCCAAAAGGCTGGAAACTGTGGAAAAAGGACTGAAGCTCTCAGATGCTGTTCTCGTTCTACGAGCAGTCTGTGGCAGAGGAAGACATGCTGGAGGAGGCTTAGTCTGCTATTGAGCTTCAAAGTGATTAAGCCAGTGTTGCTCATCTACTTAGTGAATGACTTACCCACCGACTCGATGATTTGCATTTAGGTTCTTGATTTGTGTATCTTCCAAAAACCAGTGACATGACTTTCCACACATTTACTTTGAATTATGTTGATTAATTAAGGGTATTTTGCTTTAATATTTTTCTCTTTTTCATTGCTCTGGGTTTTTTCCCCCATTCCCAAAATGTATCCTCAGATATTTTGAACCATCTAAAAATTGTTCCAAGCAGAGAGCTTGAGCTTTAAGACACTCCCAAAGCCATGATTAGGGGCAGATGAGACAACACCTTTTCAAGCACAGCGGAAGTTTTTTTCTGTGTCAGTAACACAAAGTAAGAACCACCGTGGAGCTGCCAGTCTAAAGAAGTGGGACATGAGGAGGTACATAGAAAGGGACAACTAATACCATGTCTATGTCAGCAAGTCGTATGGAACTGTAGAGTGGAAGAGTTTGAGCTGAGAACCCAGTTCCTGCACTGTACACGTTTCAGGGTTTGTAGCTCATGGGCAGCAAAGCTTTGATGTTTCTGTACCCATTTCTTCAGCCTTCTTCATTACATTCATTGTTTATGAGGTGTAACTGCCAGAAAGACCTGCTTAGGCATGCTGTGCAAAAGATGCTGAGGGAAGCCCCTTTATTATCAGATAGGGTGTTTCCAACATCCTCTCTGCAGAGTCCTATGCTGAGAATAACTTCATCAGCATGAAATTTAGGAGTAAAAAGATCCCTTACTTTGTTGTTCTGAGCAGAAGTTTTTGAAGAACCAAAACCAGTAAACTAAGTGGATTTGCAGTCCAGTTTCTATGACCAGAATAGTATGAGAAAGAGTAACATTTATTGAGATAGACATGAGGACATCTTCTATTAAGACTGAAGACATTTGGAGCATCTCCAGAAGCCGTTACTTTGACAGAGCACACACACTTTAAGCTGTAAAGGAATTTAAAAATACCCCAAATCTTTTCTGTTACTTTTTATTAGCCCTAGTAAAGATGTGCAAGTCTGTGCTTTATGACATACTATTAGCAGTTTCATCACATAATTTCTTAATCAACACCTCTTCAGGGAGGTTCTGACTCTTGCTTTTGGTTTGCCTTAGCAATCTTATTTGTTTGCAGAGCAATAAATATATAGCATGATAATTAAAAGTCTACAGGCTTAACCTATGCATTTGCAGCAGATGATGTGCATAATGCTTTTGTGTCCTGTATCTAATCTCCTGTGATATTGTCTTTAATGGAAAAAAGAAGTAGACAGATGATCAATCAGGGCTAGATTCAGAAAGTCATGTGTTAACCAGACTTCTTCAGCCTGAAAGCTGTCGTGAAATTGAACCATAAAACACCCCACAAAACCCCCATTGTTATAAACAACATAAATGTCAAAAGGTATTTGACAGCACCACTGTGAATCATTCTTTATTTAAATCTTCTATATGCCAGGAAAGTTAATATCAATCAGTCTTCACGTGAGGTTCAGCCTAGGGTAGAATCCAAGCGAGCGCATGTTAAAAGGTTTAACCCAGACTCGGTCAAATAGGAAAGTGTTCCTCCACATTTCCTGTTGACATTGTCGTTCACCCATTACAAAAAAAGGATATGTCTTGCTTAACACACACATTGCCTAATTTGATAACAGCACATGAGGAGACTTGGATTTGCTGACAACATATTTTCTAGAGGACAGCTCAATTAACACGCAAGCGAAGATTGCAGGACTACCAAGCATCCACAAGACTCAGTTAAAACCCCATTATGGAAAAACACCTCACCAGAATTTTTGCAGTCCCAGATCAAGTGTTATCTTAAAAGCCAAAGGAACAAAAGAAGTAATTCCGTTTGCATATCTGCTCTGGGCAGCAACCCAAGAAAATGAGCATCGATGTGCTGGGTCTGTGTAGCCCAATATCCTGTTTCAGGTGGTTGCTAAGCAGGGGTGGAGGTACTAGGCTCAAAGCTATGAGCTTTTCTGTGGCATATTTTATGACTTTCCTGCCTAGGCTTGTGTTCGTGTCCTACTCCTGACATCAGAAATTCACATTCTTACTAGTGGTAGTTTTTCAGGTACACTCCAAGGGCAATGATCAAAAGCAGATGCCTCTGAGGAGCACAAAAGTGTAACCAGAATATAATGGTACTGTTCCAGATACTCTTCTAGCATCCAGCCATTTGAGGAAGCTTCTCGGACACAACATGAGTGCAGAAGGTGCCACAGTCCCCTTGTGAAAGCCACAAGGCTAGGGCCCATCTCAAGTGCCTGTACACAAATGCACTTAACCTTGGGACAACCAAGAGCTAGCACTCCATGCATGCACTTGTAGACCTGTGACCTCACTGGGGTTGCAGAGACAAGGTGGGATAGCTCTTAGGACAGGAGTGTTGCAGTAAATGGGTACAGGCTTTTCAGGAAAAACAGGAAGGGAAGGCTGTACAAAGGAGTGGTTAGAGTGCATGGAGCTTTGCCTTGGAGTGGCTGGAGAGTCATTGGAGACCTTAGGGCTAAAGCAAAAGACAGACCAACATGGGTGATACTGTGGCAAACATGCTACAGACTGCCTGATCAATAAGAGCAAATAGATGAAGTTATCTTTAGATATCAAGACGCCTCATGATTGCATATCTAGGTACTCAACCTCCCTAATACTTCTGCAAGGAAAACTGAGCTCTGGCAAGCACACCAGGATGTCTCTGAAGCACATCAATGAAAATGTCTTGACACAAGTTATAACGGAGCTTCTTAGAGAAGGTGGCCTCCTAGACCTCAGACTCACTAAAGAAAGGACAAGCTGTCTTAGACCATTAAATCTCAGAGTTAAAAGCCATGAGAGGGATAAACAGATAGGATCACAACCTTGGACTTCAGAAGAGCAAGTTTTGCATTATTCAGGGATCATCTCAGTAGAAGCTCATAAGAAACTACACTTGAGGGCAAATGAGCTCAAAACAACAGAACCATCTTTTAGTAAAGCTTCCTCAAAATCCAATAAAGATCCATTCCAAAGAGCAGGAAGGTGACCAAGTGTGGCAGAAGGTAGCTTGAGCGTTGGAGGACTCCTGACTGAGCTCGAATGCGAAATGAAAGTACAAAGTAGGAATGCTACCAGGAAGAGTACAGCCACATTTCTTGAGTATAGAGGAAAGAATCAGGAAATCTGAAGGTCAGCTGGAGCTGAAAGTAACAAGGAATGTGAAGGACAAGAGCAATAACTTCTGTAGAGGGTGTGAACCTGGTGCTTAACAGAGGAGGCCTAGTGATAAATGGGATGGAAGAGGCTGAGATATTCAAAGGTTTTTTTGCTTTTGTTCTCATCGGTCAGGTCTGACAGCCCAGTTCCCACTGTGTCACTGGCAATGTAAGGGTACAATTAGGGAGCTCTTAAACCAAATGAGCACATGCAGGGCCACAGGACCAAAACAGGGGCATCAAAGTGTATTGAGAAAAGACAAAAGTCACACCCATACTTAAGAAGGGCAAGAAGTATGAGGAAGTACAGACCAGTCAGCCACACCTCAATCCATGGAAAGGTCAAGAAGCAAATCCTCTTGACAGCTATTTCCATATAGAAGGAGAAGGTGGTGTCTGGAATAACAAGAATGTTTTTATCAACGGCAAACCATGTCTAAGAAACTGATTTTTTTTATGCTGAAATGACAAGCTGTGTGGATAATGAGACAGTAGTAAATGTTGCACACCTTGTCTTCAGTTGATTTTGACTTAGTCTTAAGTAGTATTCTTGAAGGCAAGATATGGACTGGACAGCTGCATGGAAGATGGGTAAAAAATTGTCTGGATCATGAGGCCTAAGCTCAGTCATCAGCTTTAAGACTTCTCAACACGGTATTGGAAGGTTGCTATAAGGTCCCTCTGGAGTCTTCTGTTCAGGCTGAACAACCCCAACTCTCTCAGCCTGTAATAGAATCATAGAATCATTAGGGATTGGAAAGGACCTCAAAAGCTCATCTAGTCCAATCCCCCTGCAACAGCAGGATCACCGAGACCAAGTCACACAGGAACACATCCAGGCGGGTCTTAAACATCTCCAGTGATAGAGACTTCACAACCCCCCTGGGCAGACTGTTCCAGTGCTCCGTCACGCTGACTGGCAAGAAGTTCCTGCTCATATTGACGTGGAACGTCCTATGTTCTGGCTTATACCCATTGCCCCTTGTCCTATCACTGGATGGCATTGAGAAGAACCTGGCTTCATCCTCCTGACACCCACCCTTCAAATATTTATAGACATTAATGAGGTCCCCCCTCAGTCTCCTCTTCTCTAAGCTAAAGAGACCCAGCTCCCTCAGCCTCTCCTCGTAAGGGAGGTGCTCCCTTGTAAGAACAGTGCTCCAGCACTCTGAGCACCTTCGTGGCCTCCTCTGGACAATTCATAATATTCTATTTATTTATTTTTTCCATTTCAGCATTCCCATGAACCCAAGAAAACACCCAAAAGGATATTTTAAAATGTTATCGTCTACATTTGCTAACTTAAACAAGATTTGGTTATCAAAAACCTATTGCTAAGGAACAATCTCTCAGTTTCCACTGCAGTGTACACATGTGAAAGCTAAAGAGACAAGAAGGATAAAAACAACTGTGTAAGAATCTTCGCAATCAAATTCCTAAATAAAATATGAGATGTTGCAAGCTCACATTCATCAGGAAATCTAGCAGACCCATCTTTTCAAAGTTATCCAGAGAGAAACACAGATGTATCTGAGGCACATTTAAGAACAAGGCCAAAATATTTGCCATAGAATATTTGTCAGCAGGCGGCTGGAGGAACACACACACGAGTGGACATGAAAAAATCCTGTGAATATTACTCAGTGAGGGAAAATGCACGGGACTGAACGATGCTGCGTACGTGTGAAGATCAATCGCGATCTCGTAGTGGCCATTTTGTGAACACGTGTTTTCTAATTTTGCAGGGAAGACTCAAAATCTGGCTGATGGCACAGCACGTGTTACTGTGCCAGGAAGGTACCCAGAACAGCAGTCAGTGAAACCACCCTTGGTTACATTTTCTCATTATCAGGTCCTGTAGCAACCTCATGGATTTATCATCTAGGATCCTATCATGCAGATGACCTTGAAAATGGTAGTCTGCTGGACCTGGATACGTTCAGTTCAAACTACATCAAGGAAGTCTAACAAATGGAACAGAGAGAGGGTGGTTCAAGGTTTGTAGCAATAATATCAACCTGGTTCTGCTGCTGAAGCATTTAGAGAACTTGATAACAGCTGTGGGTTTGGAGTCTTTTAATATTGAGGCAATTTCTTTTGTTTTCATAGAAAAGGCAAACCTTAAAATAGGAGTTTGAATGAGCAAAATCAGCTACTACGGTTTCTCCAGCTATAAAACTTGTTTATGGCTGTAAATTAATAGGTTTGCTCTCCTTCCATGATAGGCTAACAATCAGCACTTACATTTGAAGAAGTGTTGTAAACAAAATTGGCTGCTTAGTTTTATAAAAATGAGAAAGACAGCTAACATGAAGTGTTATCTGCCTCCTTCAGATCAGCATCCAGAATTAACACAGAGGCTGCCTACTGTTTTCCAAGAAAAATGGATCTGCTTACTCATTTTAATATAAAGGCAAACTATTTACAGCGGGTTTGTCCTCACTGTGGCCAGGCAATGCCCTCTTTCCCAGGAAGATGTCAGCCACATTCCACGTAATAGTCCTTCTTTCTGTGCTATTCTGTTCCTTTAGCAAGAGATAAGAGCTGAATTAGCAAAAAGGCAGAAGAAAACTCCTCGTATTGGAAAAGTACCTCTTCACATTCCAGCAAAGCCAGAGTGGGTGTCACAGACAGGCATCTGCAGTTTCACACCCTCACTCCACAGGTGATCAAGTGTTTGACCTGTCAAGCTTCAGAAGGTACTTTGAAATCCTGTGGGCCATAGGCAAGGCAATGGATCCAAGGGTGTCAGAAGATTCTGTTCTAATGATTTTTAGAAGTTACTACATTCATTAGCCCAAAATTAACATAATTTGTAGAATGTACTTCTCATTAAAAAGAAACCAACTAACTTTTTCTGGGGTTATAAACTTTGCTGACAGTGATTATGTGATGACATCATGTAATGAGATTTCTGCAGGGAATTTAACTTAATCATGCATGGCAATCTTGCATCGTGTTCTCATTGCAGTACGTTCTGTTGAGAACTGAAAATCAAAGGAGCTTACACCAAGCAGATGAAAAACATGACAAGACTACATAGTCATAAATGATGAGCTGTCACCCTAGTGTGGAGGTTACTTGTGTATTCGTCAGGGAGCTACAATGAGCCCCTTGATGGTCAGTATTTTTGGTAAACATCTGAAGAAAGCACTAAACCCTTCTGGTAAGTGTTGCAGGAAGCATGAGCTGCTGCAGCATGCCAGCCCCTTGGCCAGACTCATTATCTGCTTCCTCTGATCATGTGGTATCTTGGGTGGAAAGTTCTGTGAACAACAACTTCCTGTACTACCAATGTATTTTCTCCCTTTCAATTTTACTGTCTTAAAATGGAGTAACTCTGCTTCTCCAGCTCAACAGATTTTCATTCCCATATTCTAGCTCACAGAATCACACATTAGGGATTGCAAGGG
Source organism: Rhinopomastus cyanomelas (assembly GCA_013400115.1). NCBI lineage: Eukaryota > Metazoa > Chordata > Aves > Bucerotiformes > Rhinopomastidae > Rhinopomastus > Rhinopomastus cyanomelas. The sequence goes on along the minus strand of VXBP01003025.1, from coordinate 531,570 downwards.
ACCTCGAAAGATCATGTAGTCCAACCCCTCTGTCACAGCACGATCACCTGGACCAAGTCACACAGGAACGCATCCAGGCGGGTTTTAAACATTTCCAGTGAAGGAGGCTTCACAACCCTCTTGGGCAGCCTGTTCCAGTGCTCTGTCACCCTCACTGGGAAGAACTTTCTTCTCATATTAATGCAGCACCTCCTATGTTCCAACTTACACCCATTGCCCCTCGTCCTATCAATAGATGACACCTAGAAGAGCCTGGTTTCATCCTCCACCCACCCTGAACATATTTATAGACATTAATGGTATTACCCCTCCGTCTCCTCTTCTCCAATCTAAAGAGACCTAACTCCCTCAGCCTTTCCTCATAACGGAGGTGTTCCACTTCCTTCATCATCCTCATCCTTCTATACTGGACTCCCTCCAGCAGCTACAGTTCCCTTCTTGAACTAAGGGGCCCAGAACTGGACACAATACTCCAGGTGTGGTCTCACTAGAGCAGAGTAGATTGGGAGAAGGACCTTTCTCGATCTGCTAACGACCCCCGTTCTGATCCACCCCAGGATGCAGTTGGCCCTCTTGGCCACAAGAGCTATCATCTTTTTATTTGTAGCTTGTTTCTTAAACCTTTCTTCACTTCTATTTTCACTTGTTTCTCTGTGGTGAAAGTCATTGTTTTAATCACAGAATCATTAGGGACTGGAAGGGACTTCCAAAGATCATCTAGTCCAATCCGCCTGCCACAGAGGATCACCTAGACCAAGTCACACAGGAACACATCCAGGTGGGTCTTAAACATTTCCAGTGAAGGAGACTCCAGAACTCCCCTTTTCCCCTCTGTCACCACCTTCCCTCATACCTCGCGCTTAGCCCTGCTCCCGGCATCCCAGCCCCACAGCACTGCTCCTCCTGTCTGTCCTGATGATCCTGGTGCAGCCCATGTTCTGCCGTCCCTGTGAGCAACATGTGGACTGCACCTATGGGAAGGACTGCATGGCCATGTGCAACAAACTCATCAAGCAGTGCAAAAGCGACATGGTGCAGCCCAACCTGGCGAAGGTCTGCGAGTTGCTGCAGGACTGTCTGCTCTACAGAGCACCACTGGAGCTGAAGGAAGAGCTGTAGAAACAGCTCTGAACTTGCATGAGCCTCAGTAGCTTGGCCAGCTAGATGGAAGTGCATCACTCCCTCGTGTTGAACAACCTCAAGATCTTGCTCTGGAAGAAGATTTCAAACAAGAAATACTCCTAATGGCGGGGGGTGATGCAAGAACCTGAGGTCTCGGAGTAAAGCTTCTCCATCCTTTCTCTGCCACCCAGGGAACTGAGCACAGCTGCAGTCCCTTCTCCTTCATGGCAAACCCAACATCATGACTTCCACCACCCAGCAGGATCATCAGGACAGACAGCAGGAGCATCACTGCAGGGCTGGGATGCCGGGAGCAGGGCTGAGTGTGGGGTGTGGGGGAAGATGATGAACAGGGGAAAAAGGGAGTTGTGGAGTCTCCTTCACCAGAGATGTTTAAGACCCGCCTGGATGTGTTCCTGTGTGGCTTGTTCTAGGTGATCCTGCTGTGGCAGGGGACTACATGGTCTTTTGAGGTCCCTTCCAATCCCTAATGATTCTGTGATTCTATGATTCTAATCCAAAAGGCAACTGATAAAATACAAACTACTTTCCCTAATTTTGGATAGACAGTTCTTCCCCTACTTCAAATGCATCTTCTTCATTAAAATATTACTAATCTACTGAACTGCTCTGATACTCATTTCTAATCATTTCACCATCTTCTTGATCTTTCATAATAAAACTACATGTTTTTTCCTCCAATTTTAAAAGAATGTAGTCTTTCTCCCCTCTTTCCACTCTAAGTTTATGCTGCAGTTGCAATTCTGCATCTCTGCTTGCAAAGGTACAAATATATATCTGTGCTTCATCCACAAAATCTTGGCTTGTCTCTCAACTTCAGCATCTTCTGATAGCTATCAGCTCAAATCCAGTACAGCAAAAGGGTGTCACATACTCCTCTCTTCCCTGGCCAGTCCTTACAACTTCCCTCATTTAGCACTGCTCTCAAGAACAAGTTCACCAGGCTTGCCAGACCGGCAGTTGTTGCAGACATCGTCTGAGGTACAAAAATCAGACTAAGCTTCCACATTCCATATTATTCCAGAGCCTGTAGATAGCTAAAAAGCTGTGATTCCTTCCCAAATTCTCATAATTTTAACCTTCAAACAATAAAACCTTTCTTCTGCTGCTCCTAATTGAAACAGTATTCATACTACTCCTATCAAGACCTTGCTTCTAGGCTGCATTTCAGTTCTCTCCACTGTCTACTCCTTTGCTACCACATCCAGAAGGAATTCTCTCTTTCTTTTAAAATTTGCCCTACAGGCATATTCCTGCTTTTCAAGTCATTTCACTCATTCTCACTATGTTAGTTCCTGTCTCCAACTGACCAATTACTCCATCTTTTTTCCAATATCTACTAAATAAATTTACCTATGTGAGTTTTCTTTGGTTTTGCTTTATTGCTCCATAGGTTTGAAAGGATATTTCTGCAAATGACAACCACATCTGCCCCAGTGTATGTGCTAGGTATAGAGAGATCACTCAGCAATTACCCTCACAAGCAGAAAACTCAACTCATGGAAATTAATTTAATTTCTTGCTAAACAAATGTTTGAGTAGGATAATGAGTAATTAAAAAAAATACCTTCAAACACTTTTGAAACCCCACCCTCTCTTCTGCCCAGGCTCAGCTTCACTACATTCTCGGCCTCCTCCCTAAACCAGAGCCGGGGGACAGGCAATGAGGTTCTTGTCATCACAAAACAGGAATCCTGCTCCAGCAAGGAATCCCACCCATGGGAGACTGTCCTTCACAGATTTCTCCAATGTGAATCTTTCTCGTGACCTGCAGTTATCAGGAACTGCACCAGCGTAGCTGCTTTCCATGAGGTTCAGTTAGTCAGAAAATACACTGCTCCAACCTGTGTCCCCCATGGGATCACAGATCCTGCCAGAAAGCCTGCTCCATCATTGCCTCCCCTCTTCAGGTCCACAGGTCCTGCCAGGAGATTGCTACAGAAGGGGCTACCTACAGGGCCACAGCCTCCTTCAGGCATCTGCTTGCTCTGGTGTGGGACACTCCATAGCTGCGGGTGGGTATCTGCTCCAGCTAGACCTCCATGGGCTTTAGAGGGACTGTCTACCTCACCATGGTCTTGACCACAGGCTGCAGTGGAATTTCTGTTTCAGCATCTCCTCTCTCTTCTTCTACAGTGACCTTGGTGAATGCAGAGTTGTTCCTCTCACACATTTTCACTCCTCTGCCCTGGGTGCAGTTGCTGCTCCACAGGCTTTTTTTGCCCCTTTTTAAATACATTATCACAGAGGCAGTACTGCCGTAGTGATGGGCTTGGCCTTGGGCAGCTCAGAGCCAACTGGCATTGGCTCTATTGGGCACCAGGAAAGCTTCTGGCAGCTCCTCACAGAAACCACCCCTGCAGTTCCCTGACTACCAAAACCTTTCCAGGCAAACCCAGCACACTTCTATTCAGGTCAGTGTTGTTTATATTAAGGTCATATTAATAACACAGGAATGAGTCCTGATGTTTTCATACATATTTTCCAGATTTTAGCTCCTATTAAAAGATGGACTAAATATACTTTAGGTTACTCCTTTATTATTATTAACTACTTTTAATTTTACTGATACTTCAGAGAAGTTCTCTTAATGGATTTGCTTTCAGATGTGAATAATTTTGAATTTATATTAAAATAGTGAAGACAAACTTCCTTTCTTTCTTGATATGCAGTTTCATACACGCATTTCAAAACAAGCTCACTAAAAGGGACTGGATTCATCCCCTTTGCAAATTCCTTAGCATGACAAGTCTAAGATAAAATAATGCAGACTAAAATAGAGTTAAAAAGACAGACTTAAATCTGTTGCAGGATCACAGAACATTAGGGATTGGAAGGGACCTCAAAAGATCATCCAGTCCAATCCCCCTGCCACAGCAGGATCACCTAGATCAAGTCACATAGGAACACATCCAGGCAGATTTTAAACGTCTCAGGAGAAGGAGATTCCACAACCCCCCTGGGCAGCCCATTCCAGGGTTCTGTCACCCTCACTGTGAAGAAGTTCCTTCTCATATTGATGTGGAACCTCCTATGTTCCATCTCACACCCATTGCTCCTTCTCCTATCATTAGATGACACTGAGACTGGTTCCATCCTCCTGAGACTCATCCTGAACATATTTATAAACATTAATGAGGTCACCCCTCAGTCTCCTCCAAGCTAAAGAGACTCAGCTCCCTCAGCTTTCCCTCATCAGGGACGTATTCTACTCCCTTCATCATCTCTCTGCTGGACTCTCTCTGTGTCCTTCTCAAACTGAGGGGGCCAGAACTGGACACAATACTCCAGGTGTGGTCTCACCAGGGCAACATAGAGGGGGAAGGAGAACCTCTCTCGATCTGCTGCCCACCCCACTTCTGTCTTTACTGTCTGATGCATCCCTGTTTGCCTGTGCAGACAAACATACTATCCTCTGGTTTGTGACTCACTATTATCATCCAGTCATCTGTGATAGGTTCCTTTTGTCAGTAACTGACAGTCCATTTAAAGTTTGTGGAGAGGTATATAGACAATATTAAAGAAGTGTAAAATAGAAACATCAACTTGGAAGCTGAATAGATAGCAAACAATTTGTTAGATGCTCTGCCATTTAGAAATCCTGCCTTTCTAGTGTCAGCATCTAACCAAAATCTTAGGAGAGTGGTTCACTGTTCAAGAAAGTGTCGTCCCTTCATGCCTTGAGTGTTGAGTGATTTATTTAGCTTTTCAGGGGCTAACAAGACTTGTGTTTCTCCCATTGCTGTAATGTGGATCAGCTTGTTTCAAAATGCTACCTTTAATAATTAATTAACAATAATGAATAATAATAATTAATGCTTCAGCAAGGTTTATTATCAGTTTCACGTAATTCCACAATCTAATCTATTATAGCTAAGCTAGTCATGCTCACGCTAGTCAATAGGAAAGATAATTTATACAGAATAATTCATCTGACCTCTTTTCGATATCTACCATGTGTCTAAGTACATCATGTCTGGAAGTGACATTTCCTCTCTTATTGACAATTAAATTAAAGAAAACAAAACCTCAAAGATAGACACTGTTGACCTCTAGTTTTGTCAAACGTACACTTTTACAGATACATCAAAGATGAAACTCAGACATCTCACTCTGACACATTAGGTCCACCACAATTTATTGGTGTGATGGATTCTTTTTACATCCCTTTCCTGCAATGTGCTGGGTATCTAAATTTACAGAATAATAATGCATCCCTCAGTAGGTTACCTAAAGTAAAGCTTTTGCCACCACGTTTTGAGATGAGCAGATCAGCTGTGTTTGATAGTTTTCAGGATGTTTAAGAAAAGTAGATACTTCATAGAGATTTGAACTGGTCTATTCTAGAAATTGTGCCCAGGATATGCTACAAACACAGTTCTTGAAGGCAAACCTTGAATCATCTCCATCATTCTACATCCTCAAAAAAAATCTGTTCTTAAAGAATTCAGAATTAACTGGAGCTGGTTGAAAGTATTGAGGACTAAACTGAACAGGATAAGGATTTGAGGTCCTGCTGTTGCAGGCGGATTGGACTAGATGAACTTTCGAGGTCACTTCCAATCCATAATGATTCTATGATTCTATGATTTGTCTACCAAACATCTGTGAAACCAGCATGGATTCTAGTTGTGGGTATTTTTATTCTAATTTTATTTTTTAAATTACAAACCTGAACACAGAAGGAATAATATGCTTATATGATATCCACAAAAGGATTGGAAGAGAAAGTGTTAAGAAGCAGTAGACTGTTATCTTCCTGATGTGGACGTGCTGGAGCGAGTGCAGAGGAGGGCCATGAGGATGATCAGAGGGCTGGAGCACCTCTCCTGTGAGGCCAGACTGAGAGAGTTGGGGCTGTTCAGTCTGGAGAAGAGGAGGCTCCAAGGTGACCTTATTGTGGCCTTCCAGTATCTGAAGGGGGCCTACAGAAAGGCTGAGAAAGGAGTTTTTAGGATGTCAGGTAGTGACAGGACCAGGGGGAATGGAGCAGAGCTGGAGATGGGTAGATTTAGAGTGGATGTGAGGAGGAAGTTCTTCACTGTGAGAGTGGTGAGAGCCTAGAATGGGTTGGCCAAGAAGGCAGTGGAAGCCCTGTCCTTGGAGGTGTTTAAGGCCAGGCTGGATGAGGCTCTGGCCAACCTGATCTAGGGTGGGGTGTCCCTGCCCATGGCAGGGGAGTTGGAACTGGATGATCCTGTGGTCCTTTCTAACCCTGACTGACTCTATGACTTGGTCTAGGTGATCCTGCTGTGGCAGGGGGATTGGACTGGATGATCTTTCGAGGTCCCTTCCAATCCCTAATGATTCTCTGTTAAGGTGGGATTCACTATTATTAGTGACACAAAAGCTATACTCTACCTCTCTGAGCTGTCAAGGCTCCCTCTACAGTCAAGAGAAAGGGACTTGCTCTTCCCAACAATGAGTAATCAAATAGATGTAGAATAAATGTCAGAAGGGCATCAGCTGAGGCCTTTCTGAAGTTCCAAAATCTATCTCTTGATAGTAATGGAGACTTATATCACTAGGTCAGAGTAAATAACTTCTTTTAAATACCTGGAGTGAGAAGAAATCAAGCCAGATCAATTTTTTTGTTACTCATGAAGTAACTGTTAACTTGTAAACACTACCAGCCTCTGGCCAAGGATAAATATGGTGATAGCTTTGATAGCATTTCACAAATCAAATTACAACAGTCATCTGGATGTTATGGAAATCTTTGTAGGCTCAATTCACCATGTTTATTGTAGAAAATGTACACAAAACTTAACCAAAAAAACCCAGTAAAGTAACTTCAGTTAATTTGTATGATGCAGAAAATGGGGAGTATAATCACCGTGCGTTAAAATTTAAATTCTACTTTCAAAAGAAAAAGGGAATTTTTTTAATAGTCCCTCCTATTTTACAGGCTGCGTAGGAAGGTTGTGAATTCTCCTTCTCTGGAGATATTTAAAACCCACTGGACATGTTCCTGTGCCACTTGATCTAGGTGATCCTGCTCTGGCAGGGGGTTTGGACTAGATGATCTTTCAAGGTCCTTTCCAATCCCTAATGCTCTTTGATTCTGTGATTATGTGATCTTCAGCTAGAGAGCCTTTGTCTAAAGTATCGTGGAATGATAAGAGAAATTCTCGTGATCCACGTAGTGCATTTTTAGTAAGTGACTTAGCCTTCGCTTGTTACTCGAAGGAGTCTTACTCCATGAAATGCCAATTCAGTTGCAACATGGTATTAAACAACGCTGACTGTCGATAAGGATGTTTCCCCAAAACATGCCTACCTTTGATCCAGGCCCCTGTCAGAACAGTGATCTAATAGAACAGGAGGATGGAAGAACTATTTACAGCTCTGACGCTGATTGTCTATGACTTTGCATAAGTCACAGTTCTGTAAAGTCAGAGAAAATGACTAAGCTGAGGGGGAAGGGAGGAAGCTCCTATCCACTTTCAAAAGTTAAACTCTGCTTCCTCTGGAAAGTGGACTGAAAAAAATTTCAAGCCCCACAATGAATCTAGCTCTTAGGAAAAGTCTATTCCCCCTGATTAAAGATCAAAATAGTACAAACTCATTTATCTCCCAGCACTACTGGAACAGCATGACCATAATCCATTAGCTGTTTTTACAGCTGTACTTTGGTTCACCTCTGTTACTGTTTGTTGTGCGATAGCTTTTATAACTGGCATTAGGAATCAACATGTTCCGGTGGGTGGCTTGGAACTCTCCAAAGGATGTACAGAAAATTTTATTACGTGTAGGCTAATTGCTTACTTGGTTACTGAAAAATCATTATTTTCAACAATGAGCATTAATGTTGGCTGCAGGACTGACTCTCCAGAGAGGATTCTTACACCTGCAGAAAATCCCATTGATGTTAATGGGGCTTCATGTGTTACAAGAATCGACCCAGCAGATGAGCTCGCAAAGCTGGAAAGTTAAAGCAGTAACTTCCAAAACTCTGACCACAAGCCAGATACTAAACATGTAGATCATAAGAAACAAACTCTGTTTAATGAATCAAATCCACTTACTGCACTTCTCTCCTTTTTTCTCTGCGGTGACAGAAGGATGGAGCTGGGCTCTCCTCAATGTCATCTAGTCATAGGACAAGGGGCAATGGGTGTAAGCTGGAAAACAGGAGGTTCCACATCAGTATGAGAGGGAACTTCTTCACGGTGAGGGTGACAGAGCACACAAACAGGCTGTCCAGGAGGGTTGTGGAGTCTCCTTCTCTGGAGACATTTAAAACCTGCCTGGACACATTCTTGTGCAACTTTGGTCTAGGTGGTCCTGCTGTGGCAGGGGGATTGGACTAGATGACCTTTCAAGATTCCTTCCAATCCCTAGTGTTCTGTGATTCTGTGAATACAGTGCTGACAACTACCAAGAATACCCTCCTAGTTCTTTCTAAATTCAGTCCTTACTGGACAGGTTCAGAATGGCCTAAACTGGGAGATGTCGAAGACCTTTGTGGGCAAATGAAGCAGGTACAATCTCCTTCAGAGTCAGTACTTTGATTTTGTAGGATATGTTACCCTCCCTTCCCACTCCTGATTTTTCCTCTGAGGAAGGGAAATAGATGGCATGTTTTCCTTAGCTGGACCAGCTGCCAGAAGAACTACAGAACTGGGTCACTTACATTGACAAGCCAGAAGAATTCAGCCCCCACTTTAAATTCCATGTGTCATTGTTGAATGAAATCTGGAAATCGCTGTTACAGTCAAATGAAGATTACTCCAGTTTCCTCGTTCGCTTACAGCAAAAGTAGGATTTTTTACAAGAAATTCCATTAAACCTTTAAAGCAATTCACAGACAGGCACAGACATAGGAATATATATACAAATGTATGTACAAATGAGTCATTAGGTTAACTTGCCAAGGAAAAGTGACTGTGCAAATGAAGCAGTTATTGTTCTAAGATTAGAGATTAGAAAAGTGTGGATATCATCACCTTCTTTTTCTTCTTCCTTTCTCAATTCTATGATTCTGCATCTTCTTTGTTGTCTTTTTCATCTTCTCTTCTTTTTTATCATGATGACATCACACCATCACACCTGACATAAAAGACCTATGCTTCCTCAGTGATTCTAGGGTTACAACTGCACTTAGAATCATGGTCTCTCAATTACTCAACAAAGCTATGAAGAGGCTTCAGAATTCAGTCAATACACTTCAACTTCTTGTTTGTTTCAAAAGGCCTCCCTTTCATATGTGATGAATTATTTCAGTGTTATAATGGTAAATATTTTTGGTATAAGTAATTTTTCCAGTAATTTGCATGCTACTCACAGTGCCAGAATCTGTGGAAGACTTCAGTGTCAACCTGAGACACAGGCACCCACACGAAAAGGTGTAGAAGCTGACTCAGTGAATGCAGCAACTATGATACATACCTGACACTTGTGTATGTTGGCAGCTATCCCAAGCCTATGCCTCAACTTCTGCCTTGCCCTCCCAGATGTGTCGTCACTGTCAATTTACTCAAATGGATTCTCTATTTAATGCCATTTTACTGTGCACAGAGAACACTACATGTCAGGTTTTTATCAAGTACCTTTAAGATTTGATTGATGGAGATAGAGAAGTAAACATGGTTTAGAAGTTGTGGCACTTATGAAATACCAGGAACGAAATGTGATATGGTTCAGGGGCAAACAGATAACTGTCTTGTGAAAACTGTGGGTGGTATGAGAAGGTAGCTCTCTTTGTCCTTTGTCCTTAGCTACAGTCACATATTTTTCAGGAGGCAGTATAAATGTAATAAATGTAATGTGGCTGGTCTGGAGACTGCATGCGTTAGGATGCTACTCAGGCTCTTAGTGTCATCTAGTGATAGAACAAGGGGCAATGGGTGTGAGCTGGAACATAGGAGGTTCCACATCAATATGAGAAGGAACTTCTTCACAGTGAGCACTTGAACAGGCTGCCCAGGTGGGTTGTAGAGTCTCCTTCTCTGGAGGTGTTTAAAATCTGCCTGGACATGTTCCTCTGCAACTTAGTCTAGCTGGTCCTGCTGTGACCTTCCAATCCCTGATGTTCTGTGATTCTGTGAAATCTGCTAGCCAAGGGCACAAAACTAACCACCAGTGCTAGGGCTTGTGCTCATCTGATCAGAGACTTAAACAGGTAAAACCAGGTATTCATTCCATTCAGCCTGACCTAACTTACACTTAGAGTCACCCACATGCTCTACACAGTTTGTATGCTCTTATGTGTCTTCCCTTTTCAAGTATACATTTGTTCATGATCTGCCAAGCGACTCAAAGCACATCTTTTTCCCTTGTCTTATCCATCTTACCCACAGTTGTTCCGGATCCAAGTAACAAAGACTTGCACAGCCTCTGTTCAGATATAGAGGCATTTCAACACTTCTGCAGTGGAAGTCCATTGCTAGGGTGTGTGGTACACTGCAAAGGCACTGCTGATGTTCAGAGATCACTAGACGTGAGGCAGCCTCATGGCAACAGTCTGAGATGCTGAAGGAATGTTATCCAAATGGCTGCTAAAGCCTAGTAAAACCAAGTGTACATCTGAAGATAGATAATTCTCTTCATAATGGAAAGATCATCAGTATTAGAGGGCTACTGCAATAAAAAGGCACCGCACTTACACATCTGAGTTTGCATCTCATTGCTGTCTCACGGTGTGGGCTATTACATTATTCCCAAGGAAAACAGAGTGTGTTAGAGCATATCAGCAGGGACTACAAAAACAGTTAGTAAGTTTCTCCTCATCCCAAGTCCCACGTCATATCTAGTTACACAATTGACAAAAGGAATGTAACTACACAAACTGCCTAAATACCTAAAGTAATTGTCCTCAATGAGTATTTGTAAGGAAGCTGAACTGTACTGATTATATATTTTGTTGTAGTCTATGTTGCAGTATAGGATCCAGCTATAGTTTACAGTGAAAAAATGACACTGAACAAGACTCCCTAAAAAACCAAACTGACAAATAACGTCAAAATGCCGCAGTCATTGTAGTATTTCTTCTACATTTTGGCCCAAATTTTCATGGCAATCCTTCTTAGAATAATGAATTCAAATTTTATAAGGAAAGCTGTATGTTAAAAGATTCTGAGAAGAGACAAGAGGACAGGTAATGGCCCAAATAAAATGCTTTGTGCTACAGTAGTGGGTCCAGTTACAAACCCACAAATCTTTGCACATAGGTTGGTATCAGAATAAATAGGTGGCTGATGGTATCACGCTGAAGCCATCAGATATGAATAGCACTTGGACAGTGTGAATTTGAGGCTTACTGTTTTTAAGAATATGTCTACATGTTGTTTGAATTCTGCAGGAGCTCTTTCAGGAATATTTTCCCAGAAAATGATGTTTTAGGTTTAAGAGCCAATATTTCAAAATGCTTTATAATCAATGTGCATAACTAGATTGTACTGAAAATTATTTTGCTTAAAGAAGAATTAAAAGTACAGTTTAAGTTTAAGATCATTTACTTCAGTGGTCTTTCCAATCCAAAGAACTTATTTTCATAATCGAGATGGTTGATTTACATATGTAAGTAAATTGAAATTTGCAATAGTAGGGATTGAAGCAGAATTATTGGCAAAGCCTTTGAGTCCTTGGACTAAGACACCCAATATGCAATGTCTATAGTGTTCCACCCACTTTCATGGTCTTCTGAAGTCTATATACACAACTGAAATGGGTGTGTGCAGGAAAAAAACAATCTTCTTCTGCATGAAAATTTTGAGACACTCAGACTGGGCATTCCTCAGATGTAGCTATCCTCAGAAAATAGCTGCTTTTATTACTGACAGTGCTTTACATCCCATGTGGATAGTGAAGCTGTTTGGAAAACTGAGAGACTTTGAAGAGGGGAAGGTGGAGAGGTTTTCTCAACCCCCAGGAATGAAATTAAAATCTCAATTAATTTCTATTGACTCCTCTCAATGCATCTCCTATGTATGAGCTGTTTCATATTTACTTCAAAGGGGTTAAGGTCCTTTTCTTTAAAATCAAGTAAAGAATCTAGGTCTCCCCCATACAATTCTCTTGCTGCAATGATCAAGAGATGTTTGCCTCAGGGCCCGTCAGTTAGAGTAATCTTTCCTGTAGTCCCCCTTGGGCTTTAGCACACAAACCTTTCTCATGGTGACAAAACCAGCATAAAGTATTTTTATACTCCCCTGCCCTGGGCCATTCATTCTTCCTTTTGCATCGGAGTTCACTGCTCAGTTCACTTGCTCTAATGCATTTTTGTGTAGTTGATTTAGGCTTCTTAGGTGATTATGCTTTTTGGTAAATCATAGCCTGCTTGAGCAGAAGGGTTGGACCTAATGGCCTTTGAAAGCCCCTTCCAACCCTAAGAAACTGTGTAAGATTGTGTGTGATACGAATCTGTGAGGTCACACCTCAAGTACTGGGTTTGGTTTGGGGAATCTTAGTACAAGAAAGTCATTGAAGTGCTGGAAAAGGTCCAGAAAAGGGCAACAAGGTTGGTGAAGGGTCTGGAGAACAAACCTTGTAAGGAGTAGCTGAGGGAGCTGAGGCTATTTAGTCTGACTATAACTTCCTGAAAGGAGATTGTAGAGAGATGTGGTTTGGTCTCTTATCACAAGTAACAAGGGATAGGACAAGAGGATTGTGGCAGGGGAAGTTTAGTTTGGACATTAGGAAGAACTTCTTTATTGCAAGGATCATTAGGCCTTGGAACAAGCTGACCAGGGAAGGAGTTGAATTGCTATCCCTGGACATGTTTCAAAGTCATGTAGATGTGGAGCTTAGGGACAGAGTTTAGCAGTGGGCTCAGTACAGTGAAGTTAATGGTTGGACTTGATGATCTTGATGAACATTTCCAGTGTAAACAACTCTACGATTCCATGATATGTGTTAAGCAACTAATGAGGCTGCCTACAACAAGAAATACTTTTTCAAGTTTAGTTCATACATTCTAGGAGCACACTTTATTTCTTATGGAGAAATAAATTCTCTTGCAGGCAAGTAGAACACTAAGGAAATCTGCTTTTCTATTGATTTCTGTCTTCTGTCCCTAAACATCCATGCCATAGTAACACGTCTTTCCCCAGTGGCAACATGATGGAATTACCTACCCTGCTGCCAAGCTCAACTACATTTCAAGGGAGCCTGAGATCTCTATCGCTTTGTTAAATTTGTTTGAAACTATTTAACAGGTTTATAGATCATTAAAGTGACTGCAATAAGAGATATTCATAAGCTATAACTTATTAGGGTACCAAATATAAGCACTCTTTCATTTCCAAAATCAGGAATTTCCTTAGAGTGCCTTACAATCCACAGCTACATCACTGATAACCTTCATGTAAAGGGACTTCTTCTCCTATGCAGACAAACACCAGGGATGCAGACAGGTAATAAGACTCAAGTTGACAAGATCTTAAGAAGCCAGTATGCTTCTCAGGAAACTATTTCTCAGATAAAATTCAGTAACAGGCAGTCTATGTATGCTCGTCTAAGCAACAGCAAGTAAAATAAGTTAGCATGCAAGTCTTTTTAAACAGAAATAAAGCTGTTGTGACTAACAGTTCTACAATGTTTCCTAAGTAAAACAACTATTTATTACTAATGAATATTACTTAATGGAGTATTTCCTTCTCACCATTATAGCGTTAGATGACTACAAAGCAGCTTTTTTCTAAACATCAGTGAAAAAACCCGCATTACGTATTCTTAACTTTTCTCTGAGACCTAATAAATAGATTACTAGTTGTTAATTGATTCCTTCTTCTCAATGCCTGTATTTTTCATTGTTTCAGTCAGGCTTAAAATGCTAAAATTGTTTCATTGAAATGCTCATGTGTATTTCAAATGCGGGTGAAAGACTTAAAATTTGGCAGCAGAATTGCCTCTGTGTCAGGGATGAGCCTTTTTTAATCTCCCTGATGAAGTGCCGCGATGATAAGCCTTTTTATGAGAACCACTCTTTGGACATGCGCAGCACACAGCCACACTTGGACAGCCACAGGCTCTTAAGAGTCTTTCTGCACTGAGGTGCTGAGCTGGACAATCCCTGCCACTGCTGTTCCAGGTGGCCGCAGAGCACGGCAGGAGCAGGCATTGGAGCTGAAAGCAAGAAAACTCCTCTCTGTGTTCAAAAAGAAAGTAAAAAAGCAAGTACAAAGAGAAAGGAAAAGCAAATAGTCTGAAATGTGGGGGTGCCTTGGGGACCAGCCTAGTTGTAATTATTGGCAAATTGAGAAAATTAAATTAACCTCAAGAGTGGGAGATTTGGGGCTACAATTACTAAGGGATGGAAGGCTGAGACAGAACGAGAAGTTGAAGGGGAAACTGGAGCAAGAACTCTAGGCTGGAGGAATGAAAGACTGGGAGATGGGAACTAGCAAAGGTGACAAGGAAACAGGCAGAAAGGTGGTGGAAATGCACAGTGTAACTGAGAGAAGAGGCTGTGATCATGTGTTTGAAGTCAATTTAACAAACAGGGAATGGGAAGCAGGGACAGTCTGAGAATGTCCAAGCACAGAGACAAGGGCAAGAAACTGGTTGCTAGCCACAGCCAAAAGGTTAGAATGGAAGAGGGAGGTGGGGGCTGCAACTGAAGACATGTATTAGTTTGACAATGACAGAGGCTACACTAAGGTTATAAAGAAATTGGAGAAGACCAGCAAGACAGATCGAAGTGGATGGACACACTAAGCTCCCAGCTGTGGTGAGCAAAGATCTCTGCCTACTAGAGTACACCCTGTCGGCACTTAGACTTGAACCCAAGTTTCATGGCTTTCTGCTGTCAGTGAAGTGCTTCAACATCACTATTGCTTGGGTATCTCACTATGTGGGTTTAAGTGACTATAAGATCACATGGACTCTGAAAATTATGGACATGAATTACCATAGAACTGTTCAAGGCCAAGTTGGACGGGACTTTGAGCAACCTGGTCAAGTGGAAGGTGTCCCTGTCCACAGCAGAACAGTTTGGAACTAGATGATCTTAAAGTCCCTTCCAACCCAACATGTTCTATAATTCTATAATATCCAACCTCTTCCAGCTAAAGAGACTCTTCACAAAGCCTCCATTTCATTCTTCTGCTTATACAAAAATCTGTCTTGGAGCTTACTGGACTCAGATCCAGACCAGGGATTGGTACGGACCACAGTTCAGTTGTTCCTGTCATGTGATCCCTCACACATCTCTTTTGATAACAGGTTGCACCTCTCTTTCCTTCAATTTCTCAGTTTCATCCAAAGTATTTTCATCAGTTCCCCATGCATCCAAATCTGAATCCTTGGGATCTGTGCCGATGATTAACTTTTGCATTTAAACATCACTGGCAGCTTTTTTCTGCGTGAGCCCGATCTCCTCCTTTTTTCAAATCTTTTCTTTCCAATTCTCTCTCTAAACAATTTACTTTTGATTCTGACCTTTTGGAACAGTCCTGTGCCCGAAAGAAATGGTCACCAAGGACAGCACACATTACCTTTTTCTGTGTCACTCCAAAGCGTCCCAGGGTTTTGGTTCAGCTTGTCCAGTGTAGGACCTGAGGGAGACAAAACACAAAACTACCCATCAAGTACCATAGTACCATCAAGTACCAAGGGTGTCTGGTAGATCCTTGCCAAGGAGGTGGGACTGCTGCACCTGCCACATAGATTATGGGGTTATCATCATTAGCAGGGTTAAAAAATTGTGTCAGATAATGTAGGTTCCTACCATTTCAGTGAACAACAGTTAATATTATTGGCCCTGCTCTGGCAGGGGGGTTGGAGTTAGATGATCTTTCGAGATCTCTTCCAGCCCCTAGCATTCTGTGATTCTGTGATTAAGCTACAACATGTCTATATGGTCCACCAACAGAGGGGAATGAGGGCATCATTTTAGGGTTGGTTAAAGTGCGTATAGGACCAGATATTAAAAAAAAGAATTGGGAGTGGAAGTGGTCCTTGCAGCCCTATCTGTCCCTGCTGCAGCTTCGCCATTTACCTTTTGCTGGAACGCATCATTGGGCAACAGCACAACAAAATCAGACCTGCTTGCTAATCTTTCTGAAAGCTATCTCTGCAAAATAGTGTTTGATTACATCTGGAAGCTGCCATCAGCTCTTACTGTGGGTCCATACTCCTTACCGTTGAAGCAGCTACAGGCAGGCAGAAGAGAAACATCAAATGATGACAAGACCTCAGGGTTTTGTGGTGCTGGAGCGATACTCAGCAATGGGTCATGGGGTGAGTAATCAATCACACTTCGATATGTGTGTTGGGCTGGGGATGTGAACCCCAGGGAATTAGGAGAATTGTTTACTATTCAGGTACAAAGATTATCGGGGTGGCAGAAGGGGTGCAGAAGGCTGCCTGTATCCCTGCACAGGGGAACCATCATGGTGGCAGTGCATCCCGAGTACCTCACGCCGTCCATTAAAGGGTTACCAGACGCTTTAGAGATTCACCTCCAGGCTCTCGGGGAAAGGATTCAGAGGGTGGTAGAACGTAATCGGCGAAACACTCAGAACCCTTCCGCACACGTAATGACCTGGACACAAACCTCAGGCAATAGGGCGAGATATAGCATAGCCTGAGACAAGGAGCAGCGAGAGCCGGAGGGTCTGGCGGACCAGTCACGAACCTAATCCCGACCTGCCCCCGACAGCGAGTCTGAAACCTCCCGAGGGGATCCGGATCGACCTCACGATCCGGGGGGAAGGAACTGCGGCACAAAGAGGTAGCGCCGGGTGCGTGTGGGGCCGTGCGGCACTGACTGCCCGCGGGGCCAGATTCCGTCCCTGGGGAAACTGCGAGTGGAAAAGGAGGGACTGCAGAGAACCGCGGAGAAGCGCAGGCAACACTTCTGCGCCCCTGCGGAACGAATCGAGGGGGTTAAAAAACTCCAAGTGGCGTTGTGGGGCAATAAATACCCGGCTGCAGTCTGGTTGCTATAAATCTTCTTTTTTCTGAGAGCTACTGCTGCCTGGTTTTGTGGGTGCCTCTGCAACAGCCACACAGGGAGCTCCTCGAGTATTGGTTGTGTCTTTAATCCTCAATAAAAATGAAAAAGAAAAAAACCCGGCGTTAACACACTATGAAACGTGTGAAATAAGCATTCCGAGATAAGGAATTATAGCTGCCGTGTGTCAAAATAAAAAGTAGGTAACTGTGTAGCTAAAGGCAGTAGCATCGTGATAAAAATAGAGTTCCAGTAAGGCAAGTTAAGAGTTTTTGACTTTGCAACTTTCCTAATGTTCTTTTAATGCTTTCTCTGCATGTGTAGTAGCATACGAGCTGTTTGGAAACACTTAAGTGTTTTAGAAGGGCTGAGGAAAAAGGAGAAAGGGACTTGTGTGTTTTATTTGTACACGCAGGCCAACTAAAGGCCTTATAGCTGAAAGAGAGTGAAATGAAATGCACTTACATCATGCAGTTTTCCTGCAATAAACACACCAAGGATTCTTGACTATTCCCTTGAGTGCTTATTGGCACCTGCAAAGCAAAAAGAGCTCTTTGTATTGGATCTGTTATAATGATTTTGAACCACTACAAATAATGCAAAAGTACTTTCTTTCTCACTCTGAAGGAAAAGGAGAAAAGTCAGTGCTGACCAGAGTATTTAAATAGCTATAATATAAATCACTTGAAATGCCATAGACAGAGTTTGTGTTGCTCTGCTTAGAATTTGATTGAATTGTGTAAGTGTTAATAAATTTTTAATAGTTAACAACGGGGAACGTGAGACTTTCAAGACATTGTTTGATTATTTCACTCAAAATCAACAAACTCAGAGAGGAAACACTTTATTTGTAAGATCTATCTTTACTTGTGCACCTGCACCAAGTGAGTTTGACTGGAACTTGCTGGCAGCTGCACCGGCAAGAGCTGACTTCTGAAAATTATCTTCTCAGGCTGGTAGCATTGGTAGATCAAACCTGATTTCACCAAGGGTGCTGATAGGTGATGGCAGTGCTGTCTTGCTGCTCACAGCCTGGCTCGTAGCAGAGTACTGAACCAGCGACTTGCAGAAACAAGTTAGTCCAGACATGAGTGGGTTTCTTTAGAACAACAAGACACTCTCCTTTCAGTACTCATGCTTTCACCACAGCCAAGCAGCTTGTTGAGCTGTAATTCAAAAGCATGTGCTGCATCACAGAACAAGTTAGCAAGACCTCCAGGGAAAGCATCAGAAAAAAGAAGCGTATAGGGTTTTTTGCCCAGTCTCATTGTTTTTGTGAATGCATTGTGCTATCTGCTAAAATAGTTTGAAACTATCACCAAACATACCCTGCCCACCTGCACTTGGAGATCATGGCTGAAAAGAAAAAAAAACCCACCAACAGAATATTTCTCAAGAGCAAAATGAGCATTATTCACACTCTGGAAAACAGAACTAGCAAGGCTACTGGAGTAAGTGAATAGCAGCTTGGTAGCATGGGCAGTGATGTGAAACTCTACTCCATATTTCTCAATTCAGTCTATATATAGCAAAAGTAAAAAGTGGAGGGAGTCTTAGTAACAAATGATCTATACCAAGCTGGATTTGAAAGGGACTTTTTAAACAATTAATTCTTTTGTTGGGTTTGTAAAAAGAACAAGAGACAGTTCCTGTAACTCACTTGCACTTAGAAATTAGACTAAATTAAAATATGCCTTCTTTGCAAAATCATGTAATACAGTAGCAATGTGGCCTTCTTGGCATCATTATTGAATCCTGAAGTGTAACAGAGTTACTCTAGAATTTAATGGACTGTGTTCCCGACAGCAGAACTACCAGCTCCCATCTAAAGAGCCAAAGGCCAAAGTGAATATGAATAAAGTATCCAAAACTTTTATCCTTTGAAACACAGTTGAAAAAAACCCCAACTTTACTTATTATTTGTCTTTGGATTGAAAAGATAAAGTTAATTCTTCACTATGAGGGTGCTGAGAGACTGGATCAGGTTGCCCAAAGAAGTGTTCAAAGCTAGGTTGGATGGGGCTATGAGCAAGCAGCTGTAGTGGGAGTGTCCCTACCCATGGCAGAGGGGTTGGAACAGATGATCTTTTAAGGTTTCTTCCACCACAAACCATGCCAATTCTATGAATTTCATGCAATTTAAAGGAGACCTCTGCAAAGGATAGAAAACAAAAATGGAGACTTAAGGAGCCAAGAGGCACTCAAAACTTAGAAATTATTGAAAACTCTATTTGCAATGAAATCTGACTGGGTCTGTTAATCTCTTACTTATTAGTCTAATGCTCAGAAATACTTTGTGTTGTTGATTGCCAATAAGCCAAAAATGTAAATTTCTTACCAGCTTTTACCCTCAGTAGGCACTTAACAGTGAGAAATTCCCCAGAGGAACACGATTATTTTTCCCTCTTAAAAGAATCACAGAATCACAGAACATTAGGGATTGGAAGGGACCTTGAAAGGTCCCTCCCCCTGCCATAACAGGATTACCTAGAATAAGTTGCACAGAAACATATCCTGGTGGGTTTTAAATGTCTCCAGAGAAGAAGACTCCACAACCCCTCTGGGTAGCCTGTTCCAGTGCTGTGTCACTCTCACTGGGAAGAAGTTCCTTCTCATATTTATGTGGAACCTCCTGTGTTCCAGCTCACATCCATTGTCCCTTGTCCTATCACTAGATG
Source organism: Rhinopomastus cyanomelas (assembly GCA_013400115.1). Lineage (NCBI taxonomy): Eukaryota > Metazoa > Chordata > Aves > Bucerotiformes > Rhinopomastidae > Rhinopomastus > Rhinopomastus cyanomelas. The sequence goes on along the minus strand of VXBP01003025.1, from coordinate 511,851 downwards.
ACACTGAGCAGAGCCTGGCTCCATCCTGCTGACACTCACCCTTCACATATTTCTAAACATTCATGAGGTCACCCCTCAGTCTCCTTTTATCCAAGCTAAAGAGACCCAGCTTCCTCAGCTTTTCCTCATAAGGGAAATGTTCCACTCTCTTCCTCATCTTCGTGGCTCTGCACTGGACTCTCTTCAGCAGTTCTGTGTCCTTTTTGAACTAAGTGGCCTAGAACTGGACAAAGAGGCAGTGGACTGTTTTCTAAATTAATAACCTTTTATGTTTGCTTTTATTTCTCCCCAAAACATCTATAATTCCCTCACAAGTTTTACACAGACATTACATTTCTTCAGCTAGCCTGAATCAGTAGGGCATTAGTTTAAATGTTGAAGACTGTTGATAGAGGAGAGGAAGATCTCTGTACGTGCATAGCTGTCTTGCTTTAAGGTATATGTTCTGCTAAGAACAAAAATTCTTTTCTTTATATCCTAAAATGAGAAACCAATTCTTACCTTGGGCAGCTCTTCAAAATCCAAAGATCCTAAAAGCTATGCAAACAGTGTTTTAAATATTTTTCAGCGTGTCAGGAATAGCATAGAGGATGGTTATTAACCTTTACCTTCATAAATTCCCTCCATCCCCTGAGTTTTCAAATTAGCTGATGGGTTTAAAGGTTCTCCTCAACCAGCTGGACAGAAAGCAAACCTACTTACCTTGTTCACTGCTACATCTTTATAATCAGGAACATGTTTCATGTTACTGAGAAAGCAGCCATGATGAAAGCTAGCAAAGACTTCTCTGGAACAGAATAAATAAGAAGATGGAAAGCAGACATGAAAAAAAAAAGATAATATATATGTGTATCTTCAAAAACTATTGCATTGTTTCATCTTTGCTGAGGACATACTTACAGCTGTTCTTCAGCTTTCTGTAAGTAAATGAGGATTGTATTTCTTTAAGTCACATTTCCATGCTAACAGTGAGCACACATTTTCACTGAACTTACAATATCTGATAAATGTGAAAGTATGGTAACCAGTTGTCTTTCATTCAAGTGCTTTTGTTTATTTTACTCTTGCTACATATTGTTTTCTTCTTACACAGCTAAATAGGAATGTGAGTGTGACAAATACGGGTGTGTCTTTGAATAATTCTTCAGGCTGCATTTGGATCTGTCCTTAGTATGAAGTTTCTATACTATACATAAGGCACCTGGTACACAACTTGCACACCTTAAAGTGCATCTTCACTTCCAGTCATGTGTTAGGCATATACCTCTGAATACCTGAATTAACCTTCTGTGGATGAGAGTATTCCCATTATGGAGCAGGACTTCTCTTAATATCCCCACTGTTTTTAAACTCACTGCTGTAAACTCAGGTTATTTCTGCTGAGATACTCTTTCAGAGTTGTTGCTGTCCATTGTCAGATGTTGCCTGCCCTTGGTGATGGGGGGACAATTGTAAGAAACTGTTTGATGACTATCAGCATGACTGTGTTATTCCTGCATATCTCTATGAAGTGGATTGCTTCCAGCTGGACTTTAACCAAAATTGAGCTAAACATGTGTTTAGGGTCCTTGGTGTTTCTAAAATCTCTGTTTATTCTCTTGCTTTATTCAAACTACTACATAAAGATGCCTTCTTTTAAGGGAGCTGCTTGTCAATATCAAAAGAAAAACAGGTGATTGGAAAACAATCAGATCTACAGGATGATACGCATTAATAAATGAGAGGAAGTGCTTGCCTCCTTACTAAAACGAAAAGCAAGACTGCACAGAAACCCAGGATCAGGCAAGTCAGAGAGAAGCCAGAGGTGAAGTCACTTCAGTAAAACTGACAGCAACACATTTGGATTCTGCTAAAAGCTGATATTGACTCTATTGTCTACTCTTACCCTTAAAATTCTCTACAGTGAAATATAAAAAAATTAAACAAAAAAAAAGCCAAAACCCCTTTCGATTTTATTACTCCTTGAATACACTGGCATTCTTTGCACAAAAAGAAATACTTCTCTTTAGCAAAATTGTTTACTGACTCTTAGGTGATGCTTTATAAAGCTTTGACCCTCTGAAATCAATGGGAGTTTTATCACCTGACTAATGAACTATGCCCATAAAGCACAAAAATCCAGGTTGTCTTATTATATTCACTGAAGATTTTCTTTGCTATGTGTGAAGTTCCTCATGAAAAACTAACCTAGAGAATAGGATTTGAAGTAGGCCTTGAGCCTTGGACTTTTCCTGCTTTATAGAGAAGCAGGAAGTTTCTTCTGTGACATCATCTCGTTTCCTTGACTTGTTCCACATGACTAATTCTCTGAATAGATCCAGAAGATGAGCAGTCACTGTTCTCTGCTTTGGGCTTAGATACCTCTAATAAAAATATAACTGATCTGTGTTACACTTTTAATGACTGACAGGGCTTTTCTCCATGGCTTTCTGCTGAGCTTTCAGTAAAAGTGCATTCCCTTGGGAAGAGTTTCAGCCTTTGTAGGTGCAGAAAATCCTTTCCTGCACTTTAGAGCCATTTCCATATACAGAAACAATCTGAAATGGTTCTGAGGTCTTGAGCAGATATCACTCTTTAGTCCTCATCTTTTCTGAACCTTGAACATTTGCAGAAGAGAAACCCTTACAGGTTCACAAGACACCAACAACAATTGCAACGCTGTTTTTTCAAATCTCCTAAAATATTCCTTAAAGAGGTCTTCTCTGGTATATCTATTGCATTGGAAAACCTTAATACTGTGATGTGATATATAAAGATGTTCTATTTTGCACTCTTGGGATGACTACTTCCTGACGACGTTACTTGTGATCAATGGAGTCATCCCAGATTTCTTTTCAAACATATTTACGCTACGCAGTGTCCGTGCATGCCTGTACCAATCTGAGATGGTATCCTTGGGGAGCACATTCAATGATACGTTGTACTCTCTCTGTTACAGCCAATACAGATGTTGATGCCCACACTTCACTGTGCTCGACGCTTTCTAGCACAAAACACGTTGACTTTGCTACCCGTGTTAAACCGTTTGGAGCACAACTTTTCAACGTACGCCTTTGGATGAGTTCTTTACAAGAATATTTAATCTGGAAAGATTCAATTTGTAGTTGGGGTTTTTTCCTAGAACAACATCCAGGAAAAATATGCTCTTCTTTGAATAGCTTTTGTAATTTCATATTATTTGGATGTGCCAACAATACAACTTGACAACTGCATCACTCCTTGAGGATCAGGACACTCACTGGAGTGTCCTAGCATCTCCTTTGCTCACTTCTTTTCCTTACTGCTCATAGTGATGTGAAGATTACAAAAGGCAGATGCAGAAAAGTTTTAGCAGCATGATTTCCTTCCAAACTACAGAAGTGATAATTTCTGGAATTCTGGGAGCCAAACTTGGTAATTATACCAACATTGTTGGCATTTATTTAATTTTTCAGTTTGATTAAATATGACCATTTTGGTTTTTTAACATTTGTTGTTAATAATAATGAATATTATACTGCAACATAAAATTATTAATGCCAAAATAAAAGATTAGCATTTTGTCTGTGTTACTGCTTCACCTGCTAGAGGAAAAGTAATTCTCATCATAAAATTGCCTAGGCTGGAAAAGACCTTAAAGGTCACTGAGTTCAGCCATTAACGTAAGTCTACTGAGTGCACTGCTAAACAACATCCTTAAGCTGTATATCTACATGACTTTAAACACATCCAGGAACAGCAATTCAACCACCTCCCTGGGCAGCCTGATGGCCCTTTCAATAAAGCAGTTTTTCCTAATATCCAATCTAAACTTTGCCTGACAAAACTTGAGGCCATTTCCTCTTGTCCTATCACTCATTACTTGTGAGAAGACACCAGACCTCACCTCTCTATAGCCTTCTTGCAGGTAGTTGTAGACAGTGATAAGGTCTCCCCTCAGCCTCCTCCCCTTCAGACTAAACAGCCTAGCTCCCTTAGCTGCTCCTCATAAGGTTTGTTCTACAGACTCTTCAGCAACAGATGTAGAAAGACTAGTAGAGATACAATCGCCTTGTGTGAAGACGATTTACACACTTCAAGATGACATAAAGGCTTTATGGCAAAACCTAGAAAAGTGTTTACTAAAGAATTACCCTTGTCTGTTGAGAGCAAAACTTGCCAGCTAGATTGCCAGCTAGCAGCTGCTAAAATTTAACAGAGCAAATGGAGTAGAATGCTGCCTATCCTAATACAGGCGAACTTCTGGAACAAGGCCTTTTGTTCCCGTGCTGCCAGGCCAAACAACAAGGCTATTGACTGCATATGCCAGCCTTTGTTAGTGGGGGCTACCTGAAAAGATGAAAATTGCATGAATCTGCAATTTCAGACCCATTAATTCTCAGCTGTAAAACCTCCATCTGTAAACTGACCCAAGAGCAGTGCTCACGTTGACTTAAGCTTCTATGCTAAAGGATGTGATCTATTCCTAGGAAACAGATTTATGTCCAGTGGATATTCTGACTAAGTCTCAAGAAGCCACAGCATAGTTTTAATCTTTCATATCATCACAACCATTACAAAAGGTCATCAATTCATCTAGGGACCACTCACGGACTCAGTAAGCCCTACAGACAATTTCAGAGGAAAAAAAGGCAACAAATTAAAGGCATCCAGACCACTTCCACTTGGTCTCACTTCCGGTAAGCTCTATACTGACATGAACATTCTCCCCCAAAAAGAAACTGTTCACAAATCACCTGCAAGGAAAAATTACTTTTCTTTCTAAAGATTCCTTAGCATTTGCACCCTTTCCTTTGGAAAAGGTAAAATTACTTTTGTTCAGCCACAGCCAAGCTTGCAGTCTAATGATGAATTAGACTGCAGACATTTTGGGTTTGATTCCCTATGCTGGAAGGCATCTTGTACAGCTCTGTGAAAAGTTTCTCAAGCACCAACCTTAACCTGTTACCATGATATCCTTATATATGAGTAGAACTTTTGGTAAGAGGTACTGGTAGAACTACGTTAACATGCAGTGAACTGGATAAACCTATTTTATTATGACAATAGAAAGTCTAAAGTTCATTCACTATGCCAAAAAAACCTTCCTCTGGACATTAAAGGGAGATTGAACACTGGATCCCACATACCTACATATATATTCGCAGTACTGGGGGAAAGATGTAGGGCCTGTCCAATTCCAAGAGGAAGACATGGAACCCTCCAAGAGATAAAGAGATGATCCCATGTCTGTTTCTTCATCATCTTCTTCAGAAGATAATTTCCAGTCCTATGAACTGTCATATGAAGGAAAGGAAGGATTGCTACCTGAAATGTTCTGCCTGCACTGCTGAGACATCACAGCAGTATTCAATATACCTTTATCACCATGTTAAATTAAAATTACTCCTCCAGACACAGAAAAAATACAAGGCTGAATCTGGAAACTGAAAGGAAAGCATAGACAGATCTTTGACACATTTTTAACCTGTAAAAACTCAACTTATTGGTAATGAAGCACTCCTATTGGTCTAGATTTCCTCTGCATATTTTACTTACCTTGTTCATTCTCACTATCTACAAATGTATTTTCATGGAATACAGCTAACAGTTTACCACCCAGACTGACATTATCTTCACTTGACAACATTAGTGATAGGAATTTGAAAAAAAAATTGTAAGAAAAAAAGTGTTGGAGATTTCGAATATCTGGAAAACTCAATCTGTAAATACTACACTAATTAAAAAAGAATGAAAGAAAAGCACTCCATGCACAAATATCCTGCATTGGTCTATCTACTTCATTAAAAATCTGTAGGATTCTCTATATTCTCTGTAAAAACAGTGAATTTCAGCTGTGTCTATTCTCCACAAACTTACTCTAAAACTGTATTTAGTCATGAGAAGGGAAATTACAGATTCCAGAGAAAAGAAGAGAACAGCTGTTTTTCGGACATGGTACCTACCTTTGCATCAGTTTTCAATATACTGCTTTCTTAGCTTATGATGCCTCCTTTCAAAACAATCAAAGAACATGAGGGATTGGAAGGGACCTCAAAAGATCATCTAGTCCAATCCCCCCGCCACAGCACAATCACATAGACCAATCCCACCTTCTGGTCTGATTTTAAACGTCTCCAGAGAAGAAGACTCCACAACATCCCTGGGAAGCCTGTTCCAGTGCTCTGTCACCCTCATTGTGAAGAAGTTCCTTCTGATATTTATATGAAATATCCTATGTTCCAGCTGAAACCCATTGCCCACCAAAATAAGGACAGCTACATTCCAATAGTAAGATAGAGCTACTATGAACAGAAAGAAGGTGTTAGAAGTAGCTAGCAGTTTCCATTTCTGATGTGGAAGTAAACATCTAAACTTCACTGGTGACCACGAGGGTGAGCAGAAAGGGCAAACAATGTGATCGCAAAAGATAGTAATTATTTTAGATTTCCAGTTTGGGATTTTTAAACATAAACTTTTCTTAACGTAATTAATATTTGTATACCTTTTCTGTCTGTGTGTGTCATCTAATCACCTGTTGATATTGCATCTTCCATGGTTTGCGTCATTCCAGCCACAGGTGATCTAAGCATATGTAGGAGAAAGGTTTACAAGGGATGCAAAGCTACATTAACCTTATGTCTGTTGACAAGGGGTAATGGATGCAAGCTTGAACACAAGTTTCACCTCAATCTTGGGAAAAACTTTGCAGTCAGGGTTAATAAATATTGGAACAGGTTGCTTAGGGAGGTTGTGGAGTTCCATTTTTCTGGAGATGTTTCAGACCTATCGGGATGCAGTTTTGTGTAGTTGATTTAGGTTTTTTAGGCAGTTATACTTTTCATTAAATTGTAGCCTGCTTGAGCAGGAGGGTTTGACCTGATGGCCTTTGAATGCCCCCTCCAACCCTATTAAACTGTGTAAAACTGTGTGTAAATCACTGACTGCACTACACCCATCATCAGGGCTATGTCTGTTTCTATGTACTGATGGAAATTCTTGTTACCTTCTCTCAAGTCTCTAGTGATGTAACAAGAGGAAACAGCTAGGAGAGTTGTGCCATGGGAGATTTAGACATTAGGAAAAACTCTTCACTAAAAGAGTGGTCAGGTATTGGAACAGACTTTAGGCAGGAGGTGAATTTGCCATCCCTGGAGGTGTTCAAAAAACAGGTAGATGTGGTGTTTCAGGGGATGACTTAGTGATTTGGGTTTGTAGGGTGGACAGTTGGACTTGATCTTGAAGGTCTTTTCCAACCTTGATGATGCTATGACTCTGTGATTTTAGAGAACATAGTTTAGTGTTGGGTTGATGGTTGAATCTGATGATTTTGGAGGCATCTTCCAACCTTAATTATTCTATGATTATATGATTTTATTACTTATGATTCCAGTTTCACATGATGCAGAACTAAAGAGGTGGGTGGTAAAAGAGGCTGGAAAATGCAGGAAGACAAAAGCAGGCCCTGTAGATAAACACAGATTTTGTCCCATGAGATTATAATTTAGTCCTATTTCTGCCACAATTCTTCTATTTGATACAAAATCATTTAAAATATAGCAGTCATGGGTGGCTTCAACATTTATATTTGGAAATTTAATTAAAATATTAGGTATCCAGCTGGAGTTACTGAACCATCTAGTATTTACTTACACCTGTAATAAGTAAGAATTCTACTTGTAAAAGAGGAGATTCTATATTCTCGTGAGTACTTAAACATAGGCTTCTTAACTGAACAGCAGAAATCAACATTTGCTTTAATTCCATGCCTCAGTTTTACATGGTTAGAATATAGGTAACAATGCAAACTCATTCCACACACAAATGTGGAGAAAATTAATGATTGTTAAAAAAAATGAAAACAGTTCTTAATGGTTAATGCTGTTAATATTAAATCATTGTGAAAACAAAAACACCAAAGTATGTCAGCATTCTTTGAAAGCAAGATTTTGGGGAAAGAAGCTACATCCTTAATCAATAAAGAGCTACATATTATAGTACCTACAAAACCTACCAAGAACTTATTACTATAAGCATAGTTACCATTCTTCCTTCAGTTATTCACCCAACAAGATTGAAGTTGGAGGCAGAGAAACTGAAGAGGTCAGAAGTGATGGGCAAAGCAGAGTGTTGGTGGGTACCTGCCAGCGACAGGGTGCCCAGGGCCTTTGAGTTCTGTGCCTGGCCCCTCTCTTGTGGCTTTTTGTGCAGTCCACTTCCTCTCAGGTTCCTTCTGGTGATGCCAAGAGCCCTTTCTGCCATCTATTGCAGCTCGTAGCCTCCTGTGTGCCTTTTCATGTGGCCCACAGCCTTCTCTGTGCCTTTTGGTGTGGCCTAGTGCCTTTCAAGTGTCTTTTGATGTGGCCCTAATCCTCTTGAGTGCCTTTTGGTGTGCCCTAGAGCATCTCCTTTGCCTTCTGCCTTGCCCAGATCCTGTCTTTGGACTTTTGTGGAAGCCCGAGCCCTTCCCTATGCTTTCTGGTGTGCACTAGAGCTTCTACTGTGCCTTCTGGCCTTGCCCAGAGCCTCTCAGGACTTTTGGGAAAGGCCAGAGCTGTCCTTGTGCTCTCTGTTGTGGCCCAGAGCCTTCCCTGTGTCTGTTAGTGAGGCCTAAACCTTCACCTGCAGTGTCTTCTGTTGTGACTCAGACCCTGTCACGTGCCTTTTGCTGTGGGTTAGAGCCTTTCCTGTGCCTTTTGCTGTGGCCTAGAGCCTCTCAGGTGCCTTTACTGTGGCCTAGAGTGTCTCCTGTGCACTCCATCCCCCAGAGTGTTGGGGGACAGCTGTCAGTTAGATGGTGCAGCGGGCTGGGACTTTACTTGCCACAGCTCGGGGCAGGGGGTGGGGGTCCATAGAGAAGAGGTGGAGACTGTGCTGCTTGGGCACGGCTTTGTGGTGGGGAAAGGAGCAGCCTGTCTTTCTGCAGGAGGCTTGTCCTCAGCAAGCCCCCAGAGCCTGTGTGGTAAAGGAGGGCATGAGCCTGTGGGCCATGTCCAGACCACCTATGTGGCAGGAGAGGAGGAAAAGAGACCCTCCACCACACAAAAGACACACGCTTGGCACCCCTGTGCTGCTAAGGGCAGTAAATGGCACTGAAGACTGGACTGGACTTAGGACCTTCTTTTCCTGTGGCCTAGAGCCCTCCATGTGCCTTTCCTTGAGGCCTAGTTAATCTCCAGTACTTTGTGGGTCTGCCCAGAGCCTCTCTTATGACTTTTGTGAGGCCAGAGCCTTCCTTGTACATTTTAGTGTGGCCCTGGTGCCATTTGGAGTGATCCCGCACCTTTCGTGTGCCTTTTGCTGTGGCCTAGAGCCTCTCAGGTGTTTTTACCATTGCCTGGAGCATCTCTTATGCAGCCTATTTCCAGCAATCGGCACTGGGGATTGGACTGGACTTAGGACAAAATGCTAGCTGCTCTGAGACTGACATCCTGCCACTTAGGACAGGGCAAGAGCTGAAGTGCTCACAACTGCCTTCACTGTATTTCTGGGAGATACCGGCTGGAGGTGGGCCCGCTGGCTTGCAAGGCTGCAACAGCAGCCTGTCTGCCCGATAAGAGGTGTTGGTCAACCCAAGCACTTCTAATGCATCCTTTAAGTTTAACAGAAGTTGCTGACACCTTTCCTCAAAGAAGAAGAGATTAGTGGTTCACTAGCACCCAGGGTAGTGCAATGGCAGAGGCAAAAGACCTTTCTGCCTGGGTGCACTCCAGCCCCCAGTGCTAGATTGGCTGTGAGATGGCTGCTCCTTTCCCTGCCAGAAACCAGGCAGCCTGGAGTGCTCAGCTTGCTCCCTGAAATGCCTGTTCATCAATGCACGCAACATGGGGAATAAGCAGGAGTTAGAATTCTCTCTGCAGTCAGGTGATTATGATCTGGTGGCAATTACAGAGACCTGTTGGGACAGCTCACATGACTGTAATGTGGTCATGGACGGCTATGACCTTTTCAGGAAGGACAGATCAGCATGGCGGGGTGGTGGAGTAGTACATGAGACAGCACTGGAATCTATTGAGTTCTGTCCAGGGGCAGATGAAGAGAGAGTTGAGAGTTTGTGGGTGTGGATTAAGGGGCAGGCTGCCATTGGTGACACTGTTGTAGGTGTCTATTACAGGCCACCAGATCAGAATGAGAAAGTTGATGAGGTCTTCTACAGCCAGCTGGCAGCAGCCTCACAGATACAGGCCCTAGTTCTCATGGGGGATTTTAACTACCCTGATGTTTGCTGGAAGAGGTCTTTGCTGGTCTCAGCCAGCCACCCACAGTCCAGGAGATACCTTCAGTTCATTGCTGACAATTTCCTGATGCAAATGGTAGAGGACCCCACTAGGAGAGGAGCGCTGCTGGATCTTGTAGTCACCAACAAGGAGGGTCTGACTGAAAGAGTGAAGGTTGAGGGTAGCCTTGGGTGCAGTGACCATGAGATGGTGGAGTTCAAGGTCTCATGTAGTAGGAACAAAATACTGAGCAGAATCACAACCCTGGACTTCAGGAGGGCCAACTTTGGCCTTTTCAAGCAATTGCTAGGGGAAATCTTTTGGACAGGGTACTGGCAGGTAAAGGAGCTCAGGGCAGCTGGTTGACATTCACAGACTACTTCTTTGAAGCACAAGAAAAGAGCATTCCAACAGGGAAGAAGTCAAGGAAGGGAGCCAGAAAACCTGCGTGGTTAAACATGTTGCTGCTGGGCAAACTGAAGAGGAAGAAGAAAGTCTGTATGTCATGGAAGGAGAGGGATGGCCACTTGGGGTGATTATAAGGCTCTAGTGAGAGAATGTAGAGATGCAATTAGAAAAGCCAAGGCCTCCTTGGAATGAAACCTTGCAAGGAATGTCAAGGGCAACAAACAGGACTTCTTTAAATACATTGCAGGTAAAACTAAATGCAGAGGCAATGTAGTCCCCCTGCTGAATGAGGTGGGTGCCCTGGAGATAGAGGATACAGAGAAAACAGAGATACTGAACACCTTCTTTGCCTCTATCTATACCTCTGGGGGCTGTCCCGATATCAAGCCCCAGACTGCTGAGGCTCCAGAGGAAGCTGAGGCAAGAGAAGAGCTTGTCTTGGATGATGAGGACCGAGTTAGAGATAAGTTGAGCAAACTGGTTGTACATAAATCCATGGGCCCTGATGGGATGCACCCACATGTGCTAAGGGAGTCGGTGGAAGTCATTGCTAAGCCACTCTCCATCATCTTTTCTAAGTCATGGGGATCAGGAGAGATACCTGGGGACTAGAGGATAGCAAATGTCACTCCAATCTTCAAAAAGGATAAGAAGGAGGACGTAGTCAACCTCACCTCCCTCCCAAGAAAGGTGATGGAGAAATTTATTCTAGATGCTGTCTGTAGGCACTTTGAGGACAAGAGGATCATTAGGGATAGTCAGAATGGCTTCACCAAGGGGAAGTCATGCTTGACCAACCTGATAGTCTTTTATGAGGGCATAACCAGGTAGATAGATGATGGCAGAATGGTGCATGTGGTCTATCTGGACTTCACTGAGGCATTTGACACAGTCTCCCACAGCATCCTTGCAGCCAAGTTGTAGCAACGTGGACTGGATGATCGGGTAGTGAGGTGGATCATGAACTGGCTGCAGGATAGAGAGCTGGGCAGGGAGAAATTTAATGAAATATAACAAGGATAAGTGTAGTCCTGCATCTGGGCAAGAACAACACCAGGTACCAGTCTAGGTTGGGGACTGAGCTGTTGTAGAGCAGTGTAGGAGAAAGGGACCTATGAGTCCTGGTGGCCAGCAGGATGACCATAAGCCAGCAGTGTGCTCTTTTGGCCAAGAGGGCCAACAGCATCTTAGTGTGTATCAGAAGCGGGATGGTTAGCAGATGGAGAGAGGTTCTTCTCCCCCTCTACTGTGCCCAGGTGAGACCACATCTGGAGTATTGTGTTCAGTTCTGGGCCCTTCAGTTCAAGAGGGATGTGGAGCTGCTGGAGAGAGTCTGGCGTAGAGCAACGAGGATGATGAAGGAAGTGGAGCACCTCCCTTATGGGGAAAGGCTGAGGATGCTGGGTCTCTTTAGCTTGGAAAAGAGGAAACTGAGGGGTGACCTCATTAATGTCTATACATCTGTGAATGGTGGGTGTCAGGAAGATGGAGCCAGGCTATTCTCAGTGTCACCTAGTGATAGGACAAGGGGCAATAGATGTAAACTGGAACATAGGAGGTTCCATATAAATATCAGAAGGAACTTCTTCACAACGAGGGTGACAGAGCACTGGGACAGGCTTCCCAGGGGTGTTGTGGAGTTTCCGTCTCTGGAGACATTTAAAATCAGACCAGAAGGTGGGATTGGTCTATGTGATAGTGCTGTGACAGGGGGATTGGACTGGATGATCTTTTGAGGTCCTTTCCAATCCCTAATGATTCTATGATTCTTAAACTAATCTAGCAGTCAATGTTTTGCAGATTGAGAAAAGTAGTGTCTTAGTTTCTGGAACTAGAAGACTCTTCACTAGACTTTTGTGTAAAGAATCTTGTTTAACAGTTGTTCCTTTGTGTGATCCCATTTTTTTCCTCATTGTGTCACGGAATTAAACTCTTCTTTCTGCCTGAAATGATCTCTTTTAAACTGCCTCCACTACAAAATGGGAAACATCTCTCAGCTCTGTGTGGGAAGTATAGACACAGGTTGCAAGAAATGCTTTTTTTCTAGCTTTTTCATTTCTTCATTTTGAATTAAGCATCTCAGACCACTTAGAAGACAAGGGACTTGGCCAGTATGGAGTTTTATATCATCCAGTTGCCTTACATCAAGAAAGCCTGCGTCACAGAAACATGATTAGGATTAATCTCATCTTTCTTCAGGCACTTGCAGAATAGGTGCCACACTTTCAATCAGTAAAAACCCGGTCTACACAGTAAATCTAATTTAGATTTCCATTCATCTGACCAGAGATAGGCATCTACTTTACGATGAGATGAAGTAAGCTGTGAATTCCAGTGACTGTGCGGTCTAACTTTTTGTTGATGGTGAAAAAGTAGCCAATGTTGATTTGATCAGATGCTCATGCCTACAGCATAGATCATCCCATTCAGCCACTTCAATCCCACTTTTTGAAATCCTTTAGTTTGACATCGGCTGTATCTCAACTACTAAACAATTTCCAAGCTCTATTTCAAAATACTAAAAGGCAGATAATCACCCTAATATAACCAATCACAAATTACTGAGTCACTCATCAAGTAAGTGAATATGTGTCTGCACATGAGATATGCCTCTGATCCCTAGGTTAAAGAAAATTGTGGAGATGTAGATACTTTTCATCTAATACAGATTTCTGTATTTTCAGTACTGCAGATTTTCAGCCAGCTGTGGCCTACCACCACACGTCTTTCAAAATCAGCAGTGCTGCCATCTTTGAACATTTCTATAGACGCTACAGTGGCACCTCATGAGGTCAAATTGGAGTTGACCTTCCAAATGGATTAGATTCCATGATCTGTACCTTGACCATAAATTAGAATTAATTCTGCTAAACAGAAGAACAACTGTCCTCCTGACTTTACCAGAACTGCCACTATAGCCAGTTGTTTAATTCAAACTGGAAGCACCACACGCGTATAGCAAAACTTACTGACAGACTGCCATCTTCTGATTCTTTCCAAAGCTGGATTAACCAAGGCTATTTCAAGTACCACTAAAATCTGTCAGAACTCAAACTGGCTTGGCTTTACAGTATTTCTGGATGGTGCCTCTACTGCATTTCCTACAACTTCTTTACGGGAAACATTACTGAAAACATGGTTACTAAAACCATTTAGGAAGCTGGCAGTAAGATGGGTTTCAAAAACCAAAACAGTGTTAAAAATTGACACCCGACTCCTGCCTCAGCAAGGAAAGAGTGACACAACTTAAGAAATAAGGGAAATAGTGGTTTAAGAAATAAGGGAAATGGTGGTCTAGACAATTCACCATGCACCTCTTGGACAACTTGATTTTTTTCCTAGAGGAAGCAAAATGAGAGCAAGCTATCATGGAACCTAAGGTAGCAATATCCACCTGCAAAACCTGGGCGCCAGTCACAAAACCAGGTACCTCTCACGCGTGGGAAATACAGCATTGTTGCCTGTCATTTTTTTAATTGAGTCTCCTGAAAAATCAAAGCAACAAGGACAAAGCAAAGAATTAATGGCAACGCGAGCAATGAATATGTGTAATGAATAATGTGTAAAAGAACTTTACTAAAAACACACTGGAGTTTAACTGTGGAATGCAATGCGGAAATATGGTTGAAACATTAAAAAATCACAGAACCACAGAACATTAGGGATTAGAAGAGACCTCGAAAGATCATCTAGTCCAATCCCCCTGACACAGCAGGACCACCTGGACCAAGTAGCACAGAAACATATCCAGGCAGGTTTTAAATGACTCCAGAGAAGGAGGCCTCACAACCCCCCGCCCCGGGCAGCCTGTTTCAGTGCTCTGCCACCCTCACTGGGAAGAAGTTCCTTCTCATACTTATATGGATCATCCTATATTCCAGCTTACAGCCATTGCCCCTTGTCCTATCACCAGATGACACTAAGAAAAGCCTGACTCCATCCTCCTGACACCCACCCTTCACTAATTTATAAACATTAATGAAATAATTATTAACTCGGAGCTTTTGTTGTTTTCCTGAAGTACCAAAAACACAGCAGCATTGATGAACTGTGTTCATTTTTAGTCATTGAGAAGATCTAAACATCGAAGACATTATTTGGTTGGATGGGGCTCTGAGCAACCTGATGTAGAGGTGCCCCTGCTCACTGCAGAGAGGTTAGACTAGATGACCTTTAAAGGTCTCTTCCGACTCAAAGTACCCTATGATTCTATGACTTACCGTAGTGAGAAGACCCTTAGGACAAATTAGGGTGTTCTATTGTGCCTTGCAAACAAAGTAACCTCTTCAGCAACCACTGCTACCATCTCTTCACTAAAACATCACTACAGGCTGCTTTAAAAGATCATCCTTCAAAGGGCTTAACACCAATGTTGAGTACAGCTATGGGTATGCTGAGTCAGCTGATAAAGGATTCAGACCACATCTTAGGAACCACGACTGAATGCTTACCTCCAGAGGCAGGCAGAGTTCCTGAATCTTAACCATCTCAATTTCTCACATGGGCCTGTCCTTCTCTGAATGATACCTGTTACCAATCCTGAACCCACCTTTTTCACCACGTAGATTAACTCTAGCTCTTGAAGACCTCAATAAGTGACTTAAATGCAGATCACTTCTAACCTTTACATAGATTAGATAAGAAATTAGGGAAGTATGAAAAGTATAAAAGTTGTTAGATGTTTTGTTTGCAGAAGTGATGTCCATCTAGCAGTCCACTACCAGAAATTCAGTGATCCAGAGCGATGTTGACCTGGAGGATATGATCTAGTAGAACGTTGAGGAGTTTCTCAGCTTCCTAGAAATGTTTTTGAAAGACTTTGTCCAAAAATAAGAGGTAACTTGATAAAAAGTTGGCTGAGTCAAGTGGCTTGTTTGATCACGCAAACACGATTAACTCTAACTTGTTTGGAGAAAGAGTATGGCTTCCCACGTGGCATGGAAGAAGAGACACTCACTAGAACAAAACCTCAGTGGGACAGAATGCACAGGAAGGCTCTCCTGTTCTGACACTGGTTTTATTCCATCCTTTAGCCTCTTTGAGATCAGGAACACCATCTTGTAGAATTTGCTCTTGAAGGAGCATCTCATCACATCTACCCTTGCACAAGGATGCCCTCAATTCATTAAGCTGATGATTTTACTACATGGTATCTTATTGGCATCATTTCCAGTGAAGTGTCCCCCATACAACATGCTGAGGTGACAAGAACAGGTTGTGTGATGTAACCCCTGTTAGACTCCCAAGAAAGTCAACAACGGGGCTTCCTTCTGTTGACTAATCGTACAGGGGACCCTTGGTGGGGCCTTCCCCACTGGGTGAGCAGGTCAGTTGTGCTGTAACTACATTCGCGCCGTTGGCAATGGCCATTGATGGCTGCTTGGTTCCTTGCTGGATTTAGTGCCCGTGTCCTTCACTATCCCAGGAAAGAGGAGCTCACACAAGAAACTTCGGAGAGGTGCCTGCGGACACGTCACCGCATCGCTCGCACATGCGATGGTGGTGGGGCAGGGGCTGGGACGGACCGCGAACTCCCGGCACCGGCCATGGGGCTCCGGTGGGCGACGACGGGGACAAGAGCCGGGCAAGACCACGGCGGCTCAGGGAGCGTCGAAGGCTNCTTCCCCCGGGCGTGGCCCCTCCGCCCCTAGCGCGGCGCCGGGCTCAGCTGAGCAGACAATGGGAGATCAAAGCGCGGGGAGATCGGGAGGAGGAGAAGGATGGTGCCGGGGGCGGCTGGAGCCGAGGCGGAGCAGTTGCGTGTGCCACTCTCTCTGCACTCGATTAGTGTTCCTGGGGAGGCAGCGAGCGAGCCGGGCCGGAGGGGTGGGGGTGCGGAGAGCCTCCGCCGCCGCGCGCAAGTGCGTGTGCGCGAGTGTGTGCGTGCTTGTGAGTGTGTGCGCGCGTGAGTGTGTGCGTGCCGGCCCGGCGGGGCGTGCGAGCGGCGGCGTGAGGGCGAGGGAGCGGGCACGAGCGGGGAGCGGGCGAGTTGCGCAGCTGCCGTACGCGCAGCCCCGCCGCCGCCAGCAGCAGCACCTCAGTGGCATTTGGCGAGCGGAGCTGCTAGTTGCGCTGGAGAGAGACGCGCAGGGAGGAGGAAGAAGACGAGGAGGAGAGGGAGGAGGGGAAGAGGAGGAGGAGGAGGGAAAGGGAAGAGGAGGAGGAGAAGAAGAAGACGAAAAAGAAGAAGACGAGGAGGAGGAGGCCACACGGACACCAACTGAAACAAAGTATTTCCAGACCAGCACCCAACTCCACCTTGTGAGGCTCCCAGCATGGCTTCCGAGGAACTCTACGAGGTAACAAACCCCGAGCGCCGGCCTTGCCCCCGGCCCCGGCCACCCCACCCCGACCCAGCAGCCTTTTTGTTGCTGTGGGGAGCGCCGGGCTCTTGTCACCCACACTTGCCGCGGCTGCCCCTTCCCTGTGGGCCCAGCGCCCGCGGCTCTGCCGTGTCCCCGCGCCGAGCCTGGCCACTCGCCCCCCCTGCCCTCCCCAGTTTTGCTGGAGGAGGACGGAAATGTGACTGAAAGGAGGAGACGGCAAAGTGTTACCCATGGCCTGCGCTTCCCCCGCCCGCTCGCACAACACTTTGGCTCCAGAAGGAGGGCGGGGGGTGCGCGATGGCGGGGGGCAGCGCTGACAGCCGCCACTTTTGCCGGGAGTGAGCGCGGCCGGGCGCTGAGCACAGATGTGTGCAAGGGCGAGTTACTGCCCCTGTCCGGGGGGCACGGTGGGGCACGCGAGCTTTTCTATCGGGTCTGGGTCTGTACCAAAGTCCTGTGCTCCCATTCCGTGCCTCGGCCATGCAGCAAGCTGCGGTGATGCAAAATATTAACGTTTCAACTCCTCGGCTCTTCGTGCTCTAGCGATCCGGTTGAGGGTGCGAGGGATGCCAAAAGGAGTCGAAGTTGGGGCTCTGACACGCCATCCTTCCCTCGGCGTGTGGGAGGTGGTCAGAGGGTGTGCTGATGGGAGCAGAAGGTTTTGGGGTGAAGAAGAGAATGAGGTGACAGCCTAACTTTGAGTTTCCTGTCTTGTGTCTATTTCACATCCTTGCCCTTAATTGAAAAGCATGATGGTCCTCTTGGATTGGACTTCCTTGTTTTTGTTTTTACAAGAAGTCATCCCTGGAGGTGAAAAGCCATTGTTGTTTTGGAACCGTTCTTGTATTTTGGGTAAAGAAGTGGCCACTCAAACCCAAAAATGCTTTACCTCCTGATTATTTTGCATCCAGAGAGTGTTCTGGGAAGGAATATTTATGTCCAGAGGCTGGAAGGCTAAGGTCAGTGGGAGACAGACAGCCTTCAGGACACTTGACAGAAGATGTCTTGCTGTACTGTTGGTGCACATTTATCTCCTGTTAATGGGGCTATGTCTGTGCTGCTGTGAGTGAACAGACACATGGAAGCCTGTGAAAGGTGACCCAGGTGGGCTTATATTTAAGGAAGTTGACTGCCGAGTGGAGGTGCTGAACTGATAGACTGGAAGACTGAAGGCCTGTATTCTCAAGACAGAAAAATCATGGTTGATTTTTTCGACAAGTTTCCATGTTATATGGCTTAAGCAAGTCTTGAAGGTATCATCCATGGAAGCAGGAGAGAAATTTAGGGAGTATTCTGCATATGAAAGGATTGACAAAAATTGCTTTGGCTTTGGAAAGAGTTCTGTTGGGTTTGTGGACCTGGGCCAATACACTATGCGGTGGCAAATATTTACTCTGTGTGTCGCAGTATTTGATCAAAGATGGATGATATCAGTTTTGATGAGCATGATGATGGCCAGCAATACTCTGTTTGCTGGACACTTGAATGAGGATAAGAATAACCACTGTTCATTGCTCTTCTTGGCTGTCTTGTTTTCAAAATGTTGACATGTGAAACGCTTAGCAGTGTGTTGAGCTGAGCGTGGCTGTCCTCACTGGGCAGGTGGTGTGTGATGTCTATTGGGAGAAAGTCTCTTTTGCAAAATGTCTGAAGTGATCAACTATGTTTTTGTTTTGGTCAATCACATTCTTTAACTGTGTATGTGCAAAGTTTAATTGAGGTGCTGAAATTATTAATGCTTTTGGATTTGGATGTGGTCTTGCTCTTTTGTGTTTGGCTTGGGGTTTTTTGCTAAATGGCTGTTCAATTTTTACAAGTTTTGTCTTGAAATGAAATTTATAGCCAGCCTGAGAAATCATAAAACAATAAATAATTTAAATATAGTGAACAATTAATTGGGGAAGTACATCACTGCAAGTTGACCTGAAATGTTGAATATTAGGTAATTTAAGCCCTTCTGCGACCTGCCCATGTTACTGACTGAGGATTTACTTCTGTTTCATAAATATTTTCTTTTTAGTTCATACTGTACGATATTTTTTGAATCTGGTGTTTTAATATCTGTGCCGTTTGTTGTACCTCCATTTTCCCCTCAGAATCTTTATAACGTGTCTTCATTGGGAAAGTGTATAATCTATTTGCAGTTATTAGACCAAGTACAAATGCCAACTCTTCCTGCTTGTATGTGTCATGGTTCTTCCAAACTACAAGTGATAAATCCTCTTATAAGCAATAAAAGTGAAAATAAGTTCCTTTTTAAAAAAATCAAACATAATCTTTATGAATTTACTTGTTTATAATGGACTGGAAAGGTGTCTTTGTTGGGCTGTCTATATCCTGTATGGCATTTGTTCCCAGGCATTGTAGAGGCTGTGGCAATGATTACCCACATTTCTTGAAGAAGATCTAAAGAAAATACGAAACTTTTATTGGAAAACATTCAAGAGACACTTTTTTTCTAGATGGAAAGTGAAACAAGTAGCTGTATTTGCTAGCAAAGGTTTGCTTTGCTTCACTGATCAATTCCCACCCCTTGAAAGACTGTTGCTTATTCTAATCATCCTCACTAAAGTACATGGAAATAGAATACTGTCTACATCTTTCTTCTAAGAATTACTGGTACTGCTGATGGTATCCATAGCCCACTGGGTCCATTTGCATAGCTGTAGTTATGCTTGGGCTGTGATTGTTATAGGTTATGTTACAGATTAATGTATTGAAAGGCCTGTAGTCCAAATTTACACACTTTAATTTTTTTTATAGAATGGAAAATGTATTTTTAACGTTCTTCAAGTGTGTTGTGAATACATACGCATTGTTTTCATCGCAATGTCAAGCATTCTCAAGGTGATACTTCACTTCCACTGACGATTCAGTGTTTTTTGTTTCAGGAGCAAGTGGCTGAAGTTCTGTGACCGTGCATTAGTGTATACATCAAGTTTAGCCATCTATAAAGTAGACCCAAAGACACACATTCAATGACAATTTTAACTTAGCATATACAATAGTGGTCACAAGTAAAAAAAAAGTGGTCCTTTGGGCTGTTCTTCAGCTACTGTGCTAGTTTCTAGAACAGCAGAGTATAGGAGAAATGCTGTTATTTAGTTGTAAAATTTGCTGCTGCATGGGAATTACCCACTTAAGACCAAAGTTTGTCTCAAAGCCCTAGTAACGTTGCAGCGATCAGATGATCTTCATGTTTTGTGTGCATTTACTGGAAAGTTTAAACATTGGGTTGGCTTGATTTAACTGGAAGGGTAAATCCATTATCCACAGTATGCAGTTGAAGTTGGTTGTCATTTTTTATGGCTATTTGATGAAAGTTACTATTAACAACAAATTAGAATTGTCTTTTTGGGCATTTTTGTTTGGACAGTTTTTTCCTTTCACTAAAATGGATTCTTCTTAGCCAACCTTTCTGGCAGAAAATCTAAAATACCTTGGGATCTATATTCTGCTACTTGTTTCTGATGTGCTGATTCCTAAGATCTTGATTAAACATCTATGATACTAGTTTAGAAAGAGGGTCTTGCAGTCATTGAGCTCTAATGCTTGAATCATTCCAATTGTATTTGGACAGCAACTGATGCAACTGTTACTTTTTGTTTCAGAAGAGGTAAAAAAGATTTGTTTGACTAACTGTAGCCAACTAAACAAGAATTGGAATTTACATCAGACCTTGCTTTCACCCCTTATGAACTGTACATCTTCAAATAGACTTGGGGCTTTGCTGTTCATCCCACTTCGAGACTTCTTTAAATCGGAGCTCAAATGCAGGAATGGAGCCACCATGTTTAGTGCAATAAGCTCACCTCTTTCCTGGTCCCTAAAACTTTTCACCAGTTTTTCATCTTCAGAGCTTTAGACAAAATTGAGGAGGTCTAGTGCCTCATCTTCTCTTGTTGCCACAAGGGCGCGTAAGGAGCCCTTAGGGGTTCTTCCCTGCCCTTTGTGGTGGTGTTGGCTGTAGTGGGGCACCCAGAAGTAAAGCACCTGTGGCTAAAGGAGTGGAATTCTGACTGAGTCCTAGGTNTGCCCTTTGTGGTGGTGTTGGCTGTAGTGGGGCACCGTGGAATTCTGACTGAGTCCTAGGCAGAATCACAAATGATTCACAGATAAGGAGGTGGTTTAGAAGTTTTGATGCACAAAACTCCTTTGTATATGTATATGTCAGAGACATATACGTCATACATGTATATGTCAGAGGCATGTTAAGAATACAGGTATTTTTAACTCTTTTTCTGTGCAAGTTGCTTTGAATGCCCATGCTGGTCAAGGGAAAAAATGAAGGGAAGGATGGGGATGCCCTATCCACAAAGCATGCAAGGCTCTGGATGTCACTTTCCCAGTCTGTCTTTGACAACAAGCTGTGATTTACTTTCTTGAGTTTTTGGTCAGTTGGAGACAGGCTGATGTGGTGCCAGTCACGTTTAGAGTTACAGAATAATTACTTCCAACTTACAAGACTACTACAGCAGAAAAGTGCTTCCACTATGCTGATGTTGAATGAGCATAAATTATTTGGTGCAAAGTACTTACTGAGACTTGCTACAGCCCCCTGTCCTTCAGGAGGTTGGCATCACTAGAAGACCATCAGAAATGCTTCTCATTTTTAGTGACTCCTGCAGCACATCTGACCTGCACCATATTACTTCTTAAATATGAGGTAAGAGGATGTGTAGATCCTTTGTATAACTAATATGCAGGCTCTTACTCCGAATTTGGGCAATGTCTTATTTTTGGGCATCTGTTGGAAGCATGAGCTTCACAGATTGCATTTCACAGAATCACAGGACCTCAAAAGATGTCAGAGCAGGACCACCTAGACCAAGTCGCACAGGGACATATCCAGGCGGGTTTAAAACATCTCCAGAGAAGGAGACTCCATAACCCCCCGAGCAGCCCATTCCAGTGCTCTGTCACCCTCACTGAATTTGCAAGTTGAAAGTGGATGCCCAAGTCTCTCCCCATTCAAGTCTTCTGTACTTTTGAAGTTTTGTATGGTTATATGTCATATAATAACCTTATTTATCCATAAGGGCACGATTGTTGGGTTTTTGTTTATCTTAGGTTATAGTCTAAAGCTCCATCAGGGGAGGTTTAGACTTGACATTAAGAAAAGATTTTTCACTGAAAGAGTGATCTGGGTTTGGAATGGGATGCCCGCAAAGGTGGTTGAGTCACTGTCCCTGGAGGCATTCAAGGTTAGGCTGGATGAGGTGCTGAGTGGCATGATCTAGATGGTAGATGTGAGGTTTACTTGGTTTATTTGGATTTAGGTTGGACTGGATGATCGTTGAGGTCTTTTCCAATCTTATCATTACTGTGACACTGTGATATTGTGATCATTAGTAATTTTCATATTAAATGTACCATATAGTCTCTGACAGTATATTGTTGGGCTAAAAATGAAAGTTGTGTATTTCTCGTGACCTGATGTATTCTGCAAAGCCGTAGTATCTAAGAAAAGCTTTTATTTTTGTAATTTTTGGTGGGCTTTTAATATTTGCACACAAGAATTGTGTGTTCTTTGAAGTACTTTCTTTGAACTTCTTTCCATAGTACTTAGAGGAAAAAAAAACTGGCATGTTACCAGTTCAGTACGCTGTAAAGGCAGGAATATTTACTGTTTTCATAAACACCCTCAGAAGATTTACATGTGTCCCTTAATGGTGACCTGCTGTAGATCTTTTTCAGGAACCTATGAATATATATAAATACATAACAGGGATTTGTATAAAACAGGGTTTTTAACTGTAGATTTTCATTTTTAAATTATTTTGAGGACATTTTGTTAGCGTGAAATGCCACATAAAGGAATATTTGCCAAGTGTCTTTTAACTATATTTTTGTTTTGTTGAATCGTGAAACAGAGGAACTACTGTAACAGTTTTGTTGTGATTCTTTAGTGAGTTTTCTCATTTCATAATCACACTGCATAAAATAAATTAGTACAGCTATGATCAAGTCTTCCTTCTGAGCTGTATTGTATCTGATTATCTGATGGGGGGGTTTGTTCTGTTCCTTTTTTTGTTTCGTTGGGGTTTTTGTGTGTTTGAGAAGATAAGGTGTGTGTTTTAAGTGGCCTAACCACACTTGTAGTTGTGCCTCTCCAACTTTTCTGTCCCCACAGTTTCTGAAACTTTTACAGCTTTTAAGTAAATCAGGTCTTAATGTTCAGTCTTTGCTGATTGTCATAGTAGCTTTGGAAAAACTAAAACCGTGGGGTTTTTTAGTATCATGGATGAACAGGAAAGGAAAGACATCTACTTTTTTCTTTTTCTTTAAAGTGACTTTATGAATTTTCATTTTGCAAAGACATTTAAGTACCTCTCGAAACATCTCCATTTCCTGTAAAAAAACCCTGGTTTGTGGAAATTTGGTTGGTTTAGGGAACAGTAAAATAATTGCTTTAGTTTTAAGATGCCACAGTTGAAAGCAAGTTATGGGAAGTATGTTGTGATATTGTATAAAAATGTTAGATGTATGTTTTGTGAACATAGGGGAAACGTTGAGGTACATTCTTAAAGATCGTTGCGATGAATATATTTTAACTTTAAAGTACTTCCCTGACCCTGTGCTCTGCTGAGTGTTGTATTCAGAAGTTTATAGTTTTCTATGTACTTTCCCTAAAATGCAGTTCTTCAGTGAAACATCTGTATATTGGTAACATTTTTATTTCCAGTAACAGTTGTGGGTATATGAAGGGTACTAAACAGTTCAAAGTAACTTTGGAAAAGTTAGCCGGATTAAGTTTGACTAGTTTGTTGTGGATTGATTCCAGTGCCTGATTTCCCCTAGTTATATGTGTAAAATATAGCTTGTGCTAGCAGAGTGACTCTTCCGTCATATTTTAGTGGCTAGGTCACTTGTAAGGTTAAAACTAACAGAACTAGGATTGCATTTCTAAGAAATAATGAGACTATATGTACTGACACAAGAGATCCATCCAGTTCAGCACCCTGATTCCTATGGCAGGTCTGTAATGTCTTAGTTTAGAAGGAAAAAATAAGAAACATGGCACAGTGATAATCACTGGGAGTTTCATGGCTGGTTTTGTTGAGAGCAGAGCAGTTTTAGGCCTTGGTTATTAAACAACAGCGGTTAAGACCCGAGTTCCCCAGATGTTCAGAGCCATCCTGCGTTCCCTGCACGTCTGCCGGAGGGTTGTAGCTGCAGGCAGGAGCAAAGGTGGGCACATTGGTGTGAACAGTGATGCAGTGCAAGTGAGCAGAGTCAATATAATTGGGCTAAACTTCCATAATTCCTCTTCAGACAATGCTTATAAACACTCACTGGGATCTTGTTCAAACAGTAGATGGCTAAGGCACTTGTACAAGTGTTTTCTGAACCATAAGCACTGAATGTGTTGCTGTTACTGGACAGTGCAGTGACTGGAACTTTAATTTTCAAGAAGAGATTGTTAGCTTTTGTGATCAAACAAAACAAACACCTGCTCTGAGTCAAATTCAAGTCATCAGCAGCATATGCTCTAGATAACTTGCAGAGTCTTCAGCGGAGATCTCACGTGCTCAAGGTCTGCAACCCAAAATAGGGCCTAGATAGCTGCCTTTTATGAGTAGGCTCTTGGTCTAGAAAGTTTGTAGAGAGCAATATTGCCACAGACTAAAACATATTGTAAGAGTGCTTGTAATAATAATTCTAGGAATTAATCTCGTGATTTGAAATTAATGATATTTTGTGAGTGTAAGTATATTAACCTTAGTGGACTGTACTGTAGTATAGTCTTTCTAAAATCAGGGTGATTGATGGAAAACATTTGCTGAAAGAGTAAAAAAATTGGGGATTTTTTTTCTGGGTAAGCCCTTTTGCCATACAGTAACTCTGTACTGTAGCTCTTAGATGGACTCTCACGTTTGGATGAGGGATTGGCATGCACTGTCAGCAAGTTTGCTGATGACACAAAGCTGGGTGGTGTTGCCGACACCTCTGCAGACTGTGCTGCCATTCAGCAAGACAAGCTGGAGAGCTGGGCAGGGAGAAATGTAATGAAGTATAACAAGGGTAAGCGTAAAGTCTTGCATCTGGGCTTGAACAACCCCAGGTACTAGTATAGGCTGGGGACTGACCTGTTGGAGACCAGTTTAGGAGAAAGGGACCTGGAGGTCCTGGTGGCCATCAGGATGACTGTGATCCAGCAGTGTGCTCTTGTGGCCAATAGGGGATGTGGAGCTGCTGGAGGGAGTCCAGTGTAGGGCAATGAAGATGGTGAAGGAGGTGGAGCACCTCCCTTATGAGGAGAGGCTGAGGATGCTGGGTCTCTTTAGCTTGGAAAAGAGGAGACTGAGGGGTGACCTCATTAATGTCTACAAATATTTGAAGGGTGGGTGTCAGGACGATGGAGCCAGGGTCTTCTCTGTGTCATCTAGTGATAGGACAAGGGGCAATGGTTGTAAGCTGGAAAACAGGAGGTTCCACATCAATATCTAAAGGAACTTCTTCCCAGTGAGGGTGACAGAGCACTGCAACAGGCTGCCCAGCATGGTTGTGGAGTCTCCTTCACTGGAGAGGTTTAAGACCCGCCTGGATGTGTTCCTGTGTGACTTGGTCTAGGTGATCCTGCTGTGTCAGGGGGATCGGACTAGATGATCCTTTGAGGTCCCTTCCAATCCCTAGTGATTCTATGATTCAAAGCTGGCACATCTTTTTCTCACTTGTTTGAGTCACAGATAAGGACCAAACTTGATCTTTGATTAACAGTGCTTTCGAAGTACACAGAAATAGAGAATAAAAGCTATACGTTCTTAGTGTACTTTTCTGTGGAATTAGATCATAAATCAGAAATTATTCTAAGTTCATGTATTCAAAGTAACTTGACTGTCAGTTGAGTGAGCTTTTGCAGCTAAACAATTTCTAAAGATTCCTGAAAGTGATGCTGTAAAGTTTCTTCCCCTGGAGAACCGATGAGTCCATGGGAATATCTCACCACCAGCCTTTGTGGCTGAAGGCATAACTGGATGTTCAAACATTCCAAGGGGCAATGGAAGTTTTAGATTAGCTCAGTTTTAGAGGAGTCAATCAGTTTTCACTTTTTATAAAGGTAGATCATAAGTTTCAAAGTTTGAAATTTGACTGTTGACACATGCTGGGTTGTTTACAGCACATGTAGGGAACTAGAGAAGGTTAAAGCCCAACTTACCAATTGTTTTCAAATTTGTTCTTTGCTTTGGTTCATGAGCTTAATGTTATATACTTCATATTTTGATTTGATTGTACAAGAGTATGTATTGAGTAGGAGAATGAAAGACACTTGATCTCTGTTTCATATTAATTTGGAAACATTATCCATAAGAAAACCTAATACCGAAGTCTAGGATGAGTTTCTTTTCATGAGACTTTTGGGAGGCATGACTTCCAGAGAATTAACATTGGGAAAAGCTGTATTTTTACCCAGGTCAACAAGGAGTGATGATCAATAGCAACAAAGAGTTTTTTCTCAGATACCAATGGTAAATAAATACAGCTGCATTCTGTGTCAAAAGATTCATTAGTGTTTCACATTTTATTTCACTCCTGCTATAGGTGTCTCTCTTGTATCAGAGCAGCATGTTAATTTATTTGATTTTCATCTCTCTCACTTTGTAGTCATCAAGTCTCCTGAGACTTGTGCTTATTTATTTAAACTGACTAAGAAGAAAATACAACTTTTTGAATAAAAAAGACACAAGTGGTTGTATTTGAGGGTGCTTCTTTGAGACACATGCCATTGTAGGAGTGTTAAATCAAGGAAGCCAGTGCATCAAGCAGTTGTCAATTTGACAAGTTAGTCCATGACTACAGAAACCAAAAGGATGTGAAGGATGACTGCTTCACAAAGCTTTAAAAGCACACAAAGGTGAGATCTTGCTCATTTTTTCATGAGCAGGATACATGTGATATAATTATATGCAAAATGTGCCATTCTTTTCTACTTTCCTATCAGGAAAGGTTTAAAAGCAGAGTTACTTGTCATTTATTAATTTTTTTGAAAAATGCATATTGAGATAAATCATTAAACCACCTTGTCTTTAAAACTAGTTCTTTACAAGGACCATATTCAATGTTAAGTTCAATTTTGCCCTGAAACTGGTGCAGTGCAGACCAAGCATACTGAATATGATGGTGTTTTGGACGTTATCTCTGCTGCCATTAGTGGCAAAACCTGGGTTTAGAGGTGAGATAGAATAGTCCCATAGACTGGGACGTCTTATGGTTTCTGTCCACGTGAATGTTAGGTCTTGTTCCACTTATAGTGAGAAATGAAACTTTACCATTATTCATATATACCTATTCCTACTCTATTTTTGTCTATTTCATAGAATCACACACTCAGAATCACTCTGGTTGGAAAACGCCCCTGGGATCATCAAGTCCAACCATCTACCCTACCTTACAAGTTCACTCCTAAACCATATCCCTCAAAACCTCATCCAAACAGTCTTTAAACACATTCACGGATGGCAACTCGCCCACCTCCCCGGGAAATCTATTCCAGGGCTTGACCACCCTTTCTGTGAAAGAGTTCTTCCCAACATCAAGTCTAAACCTACTCTGTTGTAACTTGAACCCATTCCCTCTTCTTCTATCACTAATTGCTTGTGAGACGAGACCAGCACCAACCTCTCCACAACATCCTTTCAGGTAGTTGTAGGGAGCGGTGAGATCTCCTCTCAGCCTCTTCTTCAAGCTGGGGCTCTTTCAGTCTTTCCTCATAAGATTTATTGCCCAGGCCCTTCATCAGCTTCGTTGCCCTCCTCTGCACCTGCTCCAGCACCTCCACATCCGTCTTGTCTTGAGGTGCCCCAAACTGGACACAATAGCCAAGCTGTGGCCTCACCAGTGCCAAATACAGGGGGACAATAACCTCTCTACTCCTGCTGGCCACACTATTTCTAATACAGGCAAGGATGCCATTGGCCTTCTTGGCCACCTGAGCACACTGGTGGCTCATATTCATCTTCCTGTCAGGTAGAACCCCCAGGTCCCTCTCGGCCAGACAGCTCTCCAGCCACACCTCCCCAAGCCTGTAGCGTTGCAGGGGGTTGTTGTGGCCCAGGTGTAGGACCTGGCACTTGGCCTTACTGAAGCTCATACTATTAATATTGGCACATTGCTCCAATCTATCCAAGTCTCTCTGAAGAGCCTCTCTACCCTCTGTCAGATGAACATTCCCACCTAACTTGGTGTCATCTGCAAACTTATTGATGATACACTCTATGTCCTTATTGAGATCATCAGTAAAGATACTAAACAGAGATGGTGCCAACACTGAGCCCTGAGGCATACCACTTGTGACAGGCCACCAGCTGGATTTAACTCCATTAACCACAGCTCTTTGGGCCTGGCCTTTCAACCAGTGTTTTATCCAGCAGATTGTGTGCTTGTCCAAGCCATGAGCAGCCAGCTTATCAAGGAGAATTCTGTGGGGAACAGTGTCAACGGCTTTTGCGAAAGTCCAAGTAAACAATATCCACATTCTTTCTGTCATCCAATAGTTGGGCCATCCCATCATAGAAGGAGATCGGGTTCGTCAGGCAGGACCTGCCTTTAATAAAGCCATGTTGACTGGGCCTGATCCCCAGGTCGTCCTGTATTTGAAGTGCGATGTCACTTGGGATGATGTATTCCATGGCCTTCCCTGGTACCAAGGTCACACTGACAGGTCTATAGTTTCCTGGATCCTCCTTTCTGCCCTTCTTGTAGATGGGTGTTACATTTGCCACCTTCCAGTCCATTTGGACCTCCCCAGCTAGCCAGGATTTTGAGTAAATAATGGAAAGTGGCTTGGCGAGCATATCTGCCAACTCTTTGAGCACCCTTGGGTGCAACCCATCTTGTCCCATAGACTTGTTTATGTCTGAGTGGTGTAGCAGGTTCCTTATATAGTCTCAAACCTGGTCTGCTCCCAACATGAGTGGTGCTTCCTTCTCCTGGTCACAGCCTTTGCATTCTGTTACTTGCATGGTGCGGTGTGAGTTCTTGCCAGTGAAGACTGAGGCATAAAAGTCACTGAGTACCTTACCCTCCTCCACATCCCAGCTAACCAGGTCACCTGTTTCCTTCTGAAGGAAGCCCACATTTCTTCTAGTTTTCCTTTTGTCACAGATATTCCCATAGAAGCTTTTCTTGTTGTCCTTGATGTCTCTGCCAGATTTAACTGTATCTGGGCTTTGGGTTCCCTAACCTGATCCCTGGCTTTGTAGACAATCCTTCCGTGTTCCTCCCAGGCTACCTGACCTTGCTTCTACCTTCTGTAGTCTTTGCTCTTATGTCTAAGACTGTCCAAGAATTCCTTGTTCACTCATGCAGGCCTCCTGGCATTTTTGCCTGACTTCGTCTTTACAAAGAGGAACAAGAAAGTATTGATTGGATTGTAGAAGGATGTGATAATTTTATATTCTGCTTTTCACTAAATAATTCTCCTTTTTCAGTCATTTGTCCTCTGTCAAATGTTTGAGGTTTACCTTCTCAGTATCTTCCCAATACTTGTCTCTTGTTTTCAGTCAAGCCACCAGAAAAATCTTTTTCCATCCAGCTTGTTCAGAAAAGGGCACTTTCAATATGGAATTAGTTATCTGCTGATGGTGAAGTGTGGATGATTTTCATTTTTCTGAGCAAGATACTGGAACGTTTTTATGTAGTGGAAGAAAGGCATATCCTGCTCAAACCGCCTTATCTTTTGGAGAAAGATGTGTAGGCTCTTGGGGGACAATGGAGGATCTCATCATTGGGAGACACGAATGCTCTCTTGAAAAATGTAATCCCTCTGTCACAGTTAGTGTAGCACTGAGCCTATCACTCAGACCAAAGGTTTCAGAGTTGATTGCTAATCATTTTTTCATCTCCCTGACAAAGTTTGAATCCCTGAGCCAAAGCACAATCGAAATAAAGTATTCTGTTCTTATTTTATTCCCAGGTAAATATTGTCAGAACATCTTAGAATAAAGCAGTCTGATTGGGTCTTACTATGCCAAAAGTATATACCTCAGGTAACCCTGTCTCCCATTTGTGTTGGGGATTGGTTTGGTTTGATTTGATGAGGCTAACTGCAGAGAGATATTTAATTAGCATGCAGTGTTGTCTTTTATATCCTCTGTACTCAGTGATAAGAGTTATGCAGAAGGCCATTCAGTGCTTCTGGATTCACAGTATCACAGTATCAGATTCACTGGGTCTGGTTTCAGACAGTGAAATTCTTTTATAAGGTCATCAGCCTTCATTTTCTTTCTTTACAAAGATGAATAAAAAGGCTAGTTGGGTTAATTCAATCAGTTAGGTTAAATATATTTAAATGTGACCTCCTGAATACCGAGGTGGATTTTTTCCTTTTTCTACTGTCTTTTGAACCTAATACAGGATAATACCCAAATTTCATCACAGCCCTTTCCTTGGAGTTGTAAACTGTTAGTGTGTGAATGTTGTTAGAGATTGTGCTGTTGAAATACAGTGTTTGGGCACAGCACTTGAGCTATTGTGGTATAAATTAAGTTTTGTGATCTGAGTTACTCTAACTGTTAAACCATAATTAATATATTTTACTTCATTTTACATTAAATCTCAAAAGGTGTTTGGGTGGCAGTGCTTTGTGTGCCTTAAGCAGATCCTTCCTCCCAAGCACTCAGCTATTCCTTCTGTTGAGCCACAACAGCAGCTTGGCCATGTGTTAAGGGGATTGCAAAAGCAATCTGGCATAATTAAAAACCCACAACTGCCTCCAGAAATGTTGGTCTGGTTGGGACATGGACATACTCACGTGATGACAAAGCAGGTGTAGAAGGCCATTGGAGCTATGGAGCCACCAAATGATGTCTACAAAAGAACAGCCTCCATGAGTAAGTCCTGAGACTGGGGAAAGAGATTTGTGTACCATACAGAGTTAGTGTCTGTTTTCCTCTCTTTTCTTTTAGTGGTGAAAAGCTGGGTTTGAAACATGGTACATATTAAGGAGGGAGATTGTCTGCTCATTGTCCACTTTCAGCTGGGACTCAGAGGGTGCTGCTGCCAACAGTTTAAGCAAATTTAAATTTTGCAGGCCTTGCTTGCTCCTACTGCTTCCTCCAGCATTTCCCACTCACTCTTCCCCCTTCCTTTGCCCAGGAACTAATTTGTGTGGCTGGGCCAGGCGATCGCCGTTTGAGGAAGGCTGTCCACTGCTTTTGTAGAAGTAGTTTTCTGGCAGTTTTCTGACTGACTCAGATTGAAATGTAAGAGGTGCCACTTCAAGTAAAGGAGTAGTAATATATGACATGGTTGAAGGGAGATGGGGGAAAAACTGAATAGATTGGGGGGGGGGTGAATGCAGCAATGACTTGACTCTGTTTAAAAAAACCCAAAATCCATCAAACTGCATGCATGCTCAGTTTGAGCTGCCTCAATTCACCAGGTTGATGGGCAGTGTGGCTGCACAGACTTCTTACCCTTGGCTTGGGCTGACTTGCAGAGCCTGTGTGCCCTGGTTTTGATTTCCCAGGGTCTTCACAATAAAGCTGAGGACAATATTATAGAAAAGAAAAATAAGTTTTGTTAACAAGTAACAAGAAACAATTAGGAAAAGGTGAAAAAAACACCCATAAACCAATGGCAAAATGGACCCAGCCCTCCCCTGCGGCAGACACGACAGCCTCACCACTCAAAAACCTACAAAGATTTCTCTGCACCTTCCCCTCCCTGCAGGTGGCTAGGAACACCCCCCTCCACCCCAGGAAAGAGAAAAAAAAATTGAAAGGCTTTTCCTATCCCACCCCCCTTTTACAAATGCGTATAGTTTTAATGGGAGAAGGAAAGGAAATAGGGGAGGGAGGGAGGGAGTAAGGAAAAGGAAATGAGGATTAAATAATATTAAGACACGGATCAGGAATGAGGGAAATGGAATTAAAAATGCAAGAAAGAAAAGTTAGAAACAATCAGGGAAGAAGATGGAGGAGGACTGTCTGTCACCAGGTCCATGTGGCAGAAGGCAGATCTGAGCACCAGGCATCCCAGCGTGGCTCAGACTGGGAAAGAGGCACTTCAGCCCTGCTCTGTGCCATTTATAGTGCCATGGAGAAGGGATATCCATTGGTTCTCACATTGGTCGTGTGATGGAATCTGGTTGGTTCCTTAAGATGTCATGTCATGTAAAGGGCCTGGAGATTAACCCACACACCTGTCACCTTGAGGTCATGCTCATGCAGCACCTCTGAGAGAAGGGCTGCGCTGAGTGATTGAGTGACCCTGTGCTGTGTAGTTGTAGTGGCTGGTTGTGGTTTACATTGTAATGTGTAATGTTTGTAAGAGTTTGGGATTTCAGTTACTTCTTACTGCTGCAGAGCTGGCACTTAGTAACAGCTCTCTGAGATTTCTTTAAGTGTAGCACTTACCAAGCTTGCTGAAACTTTCTGGTGTTTTTAGTGTGCCCCACCAGGCAGCCCTGTAAGACTGTTTTCCATGTCCACCTGGATTATTTTGTAATTATGCTCTAATGCTGTCGTGCAAACACAGTGTGAAGATGGGAAGACATACAAGCATATTTAAAGGTATCATTTCTTTCTAAGGATTCTCGTTATTCGCGTTTGTGGCCAGTGAACAAGCAGTGTGGAGGACAGGATATCTTCTTGTTGAGCTCACACTAAGCTGCATCTAATTTAAAATGCAGATATACATAAAGATTGGTTTTAACCCCTTCACTGGAGTTTTAACTTTTCAAAGTATAAATGCTGTCAGTATCTTTTGGCTAGAAAAACACATTAATTACTTTCAGTTTCAGTTTCATGGGCAGGAACAAATTATTTTCACTTTGAATTTGTTTACGTGAAGGTGGGAAAACTGATAAGGAGAGTAAACTGTGTTGCTCTTTAACTCTGCCCAATATTTAAGTAAAAACTAGTTAGGAAAGAATAATATCTACTAATAGTAAAAACTTTAAGGCCAATGCTGTATTGTGGGAGGATTTGGGAACCAAGTAATTGAGAGAAAATTTAGAAAAAAGCCGAGCAGTTTAAGTGCCCGAAATCCAGCATTTTCAGCTCTCTCTGTGTATAGGTTCTTTATTTTGTTTGTATCAAGCAAATATAGTCTGTCAATTGTTTAGGTGACTAATAATTAAGAAAAGTATAATTTGTAAAAGACTAGACTATGTATTCAGCATTTTAAAGACAATTTTCTTTTTTGAAAACAATTTACTTATTGCGAGTGTAATCTGCATTTGTATGCAGATTGAAAACGTAAGTTAGATTAATCATTGTTCAGGGGTTTATCACAAAAACATTTGAAAATTAAGATTGCGTGAATTAAGAGTCACATGACTCATTGTTTTAACAGGTGCCTGTAGCAAGAAGTTTAAAAGTTATACCTTGCTCCTAAACCAGGACAATTAATGGGATTGCCAGACACTGGCAATGATCCTTCCTTTAGCTGAAAAGAAAACTAAAATAAAGTACAAAAGACAACTATGATCAGTCTTATTAAAAACATCTGTTGATTGTCACCTGAAAAATCAATCCAGTGTATTCATATTTATTTACTCACCAACAATGTATTTAAAGCAAAACCAAACAGAAATGAATATTTGAGATTACTAATGTGAAAATCAGTAAGTCTAGTAGACTTCCTCTGTACCAGTTTTTCACCGAGTGCCACACTTCATTATGAGCGAAACCAAATTAGAAAATCAAGTAATTATTAGTGCTCCTTCCTTTTTTCCTATGTCTTTCAATTTTGACATTGTTTTCACAGCAGCCTGGGTTAGGCACTGGTTTTTCTTACATCCAGAAAGCAAAGAATAAAACTTTGCATTCAGTTTTTTATTATTTGCAAAGCGAAAGCAACTAAACAATATGTACACTTAAGGATATAAAGTGAGAGGAGACCTCATCACTCTCTACAGCTACAGAACCTCAAGAGGTTCAGCAAGTCCAAGCAAGAGAGCAGACCTGAGAAGAATGTTGGAATGCTGGTAGATCATAGAATCATTAGGGATTGGAAGGGACCTCAAAAGATCATCTAGTCCAATCCCCTGACACAGCAGGATCACCTAGACCAAGTCATAGAGTCAGTCAGGGTTAGAAGGGACCACAGGGTCATCCAGTTCCAACTCCCCTACCATGGGCAGGGACACCCCACCCTAGATCAGGCTGGCCAGAGTTTTATCCAACTCAGCCTTCTACCTGACAGGAAGATGAATATGAGCCACCAGTGTGCTCAGGTGGCCAAGAAGGCCAATGGCATCCTTGCCTGTATTAGAAATAGTGTGGTCAGCAGGAGTAGAGAGGTTATTGTCCCCCTGTATTTGGCACTGGTGAGGCCACAGCTTGGCTATTGTGTCCAGTTTTGGGCACCTCAAGACAAGACGGATGTGGAGCTGCTGGAGCAAGTGCAGAGGAGGGCAACGAAGCTGATGAAGGGCCTGGAGAATAAATCTTATGAGGAAAGACTGAAAGAGCTGGG
The DNA here is from genome assembly GCA_013400115.1 of Rhinopomastus cyanomelas. Taxonomy (NCBI): domain Eukaryota; kingdom Metazoa; phylum Chordata; class Aves; order Bucerotiformes; family Rhinopomastidae; genus Rhinopomastus; species Rhinopomastus cyanomelas. The sequence goes on along the minus strand of VXBP01003025.1, from coordinate 477,518 downwards.
GCTATTTAGTTTGAAGAAGAGGAGGCTGAGAGGAGACCTCATCACTCTGTGCAACTACCTGAAGGGATGTTGTGGAGAGGTTGGTGCTGGTCTCGTCTCACAAGCAATTGGTGATAGAACAAGAGGGAATGGGTTCAAGTTACAACAGGGTTTAGGCTTGGTATTAGGAAAAAATTTTTCACAGAAAGGGTGGTCAAGCACTGGAATGGGCTTCCCAGGGAGGTGGGCGAGTTGCCGTCCGTGAATGTGTTTAAAGATTGTTTGGATGAGATTTTGAGGGATATGGTTTAGGGGTGAACTTGTAAGGTAGGGTAGATGATTGGACTTGATGATCCCAGGGGAGTTTTTTCCAACCAGATTCTCTGATTCTGTAAGGTCTGAACTTTCTTTTCAATACAGGCATGCTTTTCAGGGCTTTTACGTGACAATCTTTTGTTAAATGCCTATATTCAAAGAAACTATGTGTTGTTATTTCAGAGTGAATACTTAGGTGATCATTAATAACATTTTCCTGGAATTCCTCATATGTGCAGGTCAACCATCACACTTCTGAGAATAAGAAACTCTGTTCTGTTCTGTTTTAGTGTTCTGATAAAAATGATATGGAAATGTTTTCCATGAAAGCAGTCAGGACTGATGCTTACCATTGCTTATTTGAATCTGCTTTACCCAGTGCATGCTTTATCAATAATATGTAATAACTTTATTTTTAGGAAACAACTGGTTTAAATAATGTAATGAAGATTTTCTTGAAATAGAAAGAAAACAGTTTTGTCTCAAAAGTTTTAGTATTTCAAACTAAACACCACCCAGGGGATTTATAATTCTTACTATGAAAAGTCACCAGGGATAGGCATGAAACTGTCATAGCATGTGAAGCAGAGGTGAAGATTCAGAGATATGGAGAGAAAAACAGCCTTGAGTAGTAGTGGCTATTAGCTGCCACAGTGGAAGGACAATTCATAGTGGTTTATGTAGGCGCTAACCTGAAACCTTTTCTCAATAGAGAGCATGAAACAGTATGAAAATTATTTATTGAGAGCAAAATAGTGCTAGTAATCACATGCATCTACTGGATAGGGACATTAACAGTTGAGAAGAGACAGAATTAGTGCAAAAAAGGCCCCCATTCTGTGATTCTTTACAAACACTGTTGTTCTCTGGCAAAAATCTGGATGTTGTGTTCACAGTTTACCATTACTTACAACAAGTATTTCTTTATTCTGGTAGAAACAAACTAGTTTTTTTCCTTAGACTGCAAGGGTCGGGAGAAAACCAAACAAATAAACAAACCTCAAACCCACCCAAAATGAAGACACTGGGGTTTGTATTCTGTTTTGTTTTGATTGGCGTAGAAGTGTATGTGAGATAGGATAGGCCATGGTATAAACCTGAATACTAGACTGGACAGGTTAATCATGAGCACAGAAAGAACTGTGCAAAGGTTGAAATAACAACTGCCTAGCAGAACATGGAAGAAAGTAGAATCACTACTTGCCAAACTGTTCATGATGTCTAGAACTTGTCTGAATTTCTTTATTTTGAGGTTGAAAGTTTGTTGTTATAGTAAACTTTTGTTAGGCACCTCCTGCAGTGCTGCATGGCCATCCTTTTTAAGACCTAGCTCTGCTCAGTCAACGTGGCCTATATTAAATGCATTTCAGACTGCTTAACTGGCAGATCGTAAAGCAGTAATAGACTGGACAATCGTTTTGGATTTTCTAGAAGTTTTTCACAGCCCATTACTCTTGAGGATCTGGATAATGGTCTAGATTAAAATAGAATATAACCTCTGGTAAAAGGTATATGTGCAAAACAGACGATGGATTAGTAAATGTAGAGGAGGGTCTGTTCTTAATGGGGAATCTTTCAATGAATGTTAAAATATCTAACTATATTTGTCTAGACAAGAAGATCGTACACATAGGATGGAGAGTAGTGCTTTAGGTGAGTGATACAATACAGTAACTAAAATGTATAGTGCAGTCCCTTGGCATGGATATAGGGGATCTCAAGTGGAATGAGATGTGCTTTTATTGTTGTCTAAATCAGAATCACAGAACATTAGGGATTGGAAGGGACCTCGTAAGATCATCTAGTCCAATCCCCCTGCCAGAGCAGGACCAACTAGACCAAGTCACACAAGAATGTATCCAGGTGGGATTTAAATGTCTCCAAAGAAGGAGGCCTCAGAACCCGTCCTGGGCAGCCCATTCCAGTGCTTTGTCACCCTCACTGGGAAGAAGTTCCTTCTCATGTTTGTGTGGAACCTCCTAAGTTCCAGCTTACACCAATTGCCTCTTGATCTAGTGAGATAATGTTAAAAAATTAATCCTGCTTGCACTTAAGATTCAGAAAAACTTGTCAAGGACAATTAAAAACCAAGTAGATCAACAAGCCCTGGTGTTTACTAAAAGCTTGGGGAAGCTCAATCTATTTAGTTTAGCAAAGAGAAGTCGGGAAAGTGACTGAAGGCCTGTAAGTACTTGTATGGGGAAAGACTTAAGAAGGAGCAGCCCTTTTCTTATGCAGATGGTATCACAGAATCACAGAGTTAGGAGTTGGAAGGGACCTCAGATGATCACCTAGTCCAACTCCTCTGCCGGAGCAGGTCACACAGGAGACAAAATGGTATGACGAAATACAGGAGCTGAAAGCTGAACTCAGGCAGTTGTCTATCAGAATAGTTAATTTAAAGATGTTCTGGATGTGTAAGCAATAAAAAGCTGTGAATTTTCCCAAAATCACATATTTTGGAAATACGAGATTAAAGCTCAATGTCAAGCATAATATGATATCTTGATAGAGGAATTTTGGGCTGGAGTGATGTTATACAGAAAGGCAAACTAAATGGTCACTGCTCACACAGGTCATCTACAAAATCTTAACAAAACTATTTTCAACATCAAAGACAGTCTGTACTCAGCTGTAATGTGCAACTGTTCTTGAAGGGAAGGCTGAAAACAAAAGGTAATGGGAGAGTTGGGAATGTGGGGCCAGGACATAGTAAATATGTTTAAATTTAATTTTACACATAAAATGAATTAAGTATGAGATTTATTAAATCAAAATACGTGATTATCCAAGCAATACATACATCTTCTATAGAACATTTTGAAAGATTTTAACATGATAATTGTATGGATTAGCAACCAGCTGGGAACAATAGCCTGCTATTTGTAAAGGAGAGACAATAAAATTCTCCTAGACAGGAACGTATCTACATTGTTAACAGATGACCTGAAAGTTCAGCTCATTGAAAAGACAAATATTTTGACCAGGAGAATAACTCTTCCTGTGGAGCACTATGAGTTGCTGTGCGTAAGCTGTACAGCTATTTTTAACAATTGCACAGATACTGAGCTTAGTCTTCAACTTCACTTCATAAACAGTGTTAAAAAGACTAAGTAGGTCTTTCTCTTTGATGAGTGTAGCAGCAAATATGTCAGAAACTGGTTTTGTTGCAGTTTTTCTTCACTGTGTGCAGTTTCTATATTGCTTTTACTAGTTCTGATGTAGATTTTTTGTTTCTGTTGTCACTATCTGGCACATTCTGTTTTGTTAAACTCCAGAGGCACTGCTGCATCAGAGGAACTGCAGGCAAAACCGAGAGTTGCATGTAGAATGTTGTTATGATCAAGGGGGGAAAAAGTGAAGGCGCTATATAAAATCCTACTTTCTGTAAATGGCACAGATACAGTTTTCCAGAAGTTTATTCTTGAACACTTCTGTTGTATAAAAAAAATTGATTGCAGTTTTACAGTAGAATTTCTGTTCTACATGTAGCTTTTCAGCCTGTCTGGATTCTTTTAGATGATTGTCTTGCACATCTAAAATCTTTGTCAGAAAATCCACCGGTGTATGTGTCTAGGTAGATCTATGTGGCACTCTGTGTGTTACTCTTTGTATATACACAAGTGTGTATTACTTGTTTCAGAAAGAAGGCCATCTTACCTATTTAATTGCCATGTCTGCCCTTGTAATGTGGCTTTAGCTTCTCACCTTTTTAAGGAAAACATTACCCCAATAGCAGAAACAATTACGAATTGCACCGAGTGCAAAGCTCTATTAATTTGTTTTCTTTTCCACTTTTGCAGTCAGTCAGTATAGTCACTGTATTGATCTAAATGGTGAAGTTTGGTCAGGTCTAATCTTTATTCTCCTTTCCACCATTTTTCTTTGCCCATGCCAGTGGGTGTGTGAGAAGAAGGAAGGCAGACATGATATTGTGAGAACTTGGTGTTAGACCAGGCTGCCTTTGAATATTACTAATGAAAATTAAGTAGGAAGTGTAGCCACACACATGGACATTCGTTATGTAGGGCCACATTTTGGTCATTCACCATAACATTCTAAATACATAACTGGACACTTTGCAAAAAACTGTTTGATAAAATAAAATTGATGCAATATAGTTAACAATATCCAGTCTACTCTGTGGTAGAGCTAACTGGCAATCCATGTGTTACCATAAAAAAATAGATATTTCAAGTTTGTCTCCCGGCAATTATGAGAGAACTATGTTTTCTTGCCTGAGAAAGACACGCTTGTATAAATAACCTGCATTTAAGTTAGACCCTTGTTCATACACAAATGATAAATCTGGTAGAGCTCTTTCACTCCTGCAAGGAGGAGGACTTATGAGCTCTCTAGAGCAAGGGCTAGAGCATCTTTGCTGCTGTTTCTTTATAGATTTTTATATGACGTTGTAACATAGGCTATTATTTGTCATGAATTGAAACACTCAAAATTGAGAAAATGCCAGATTTATGTTGACCTGTGTGTTCTTAATTCTTTTTATCTAATTTGTGCCTTGATCCTGTGATCAGGAGAGAACACCATTTGCAGTTGTAATTAAAACAGAATGAGAAGGTGCCCTTTCCTATAAAGTCAGTGGGAAGAGGTACTTCCCCTTTGGTGCTCCAAGGGGAAAAGCATAAATCATGGTCAAAAACCATGGTGCTGACTTGTTTAGGTTCTTCTGTTTGTCCTTGATTCTCAATGTGATGTGTGTTGATTTCCTGCCTTCCCCCACCTAAGCTGCGTGTTCCCTCTGCTAACACTGGCACTCAGGATTTCACCGAACTCAGTTTGGGGAGTTTATCCATCTGATTATATCTCCCTCACTAATGCTTACTTTTTTCTCCCCTGTTTTGCCTAAGGTTCATTTTAAATTTTGGCAGCTCCGTGTGTATTGCCTGTGGAAAAGTATCCTTGGACATTTCAATCTGCTGAGTTTCAGAAGCTGCTGGCAACTTCAGAGGTGTTGTGACTTCTACAAGGGACTGCCATTTAAAGCAAACTTTAATGTTATTTCACTACTAGCTCCCCTATAATGAAATATAATTAAAGTACCATGTAAAATTATATTAAGGGTAATTGAAATTACTGCTAGCTGAAGTACCAGTAGTTTTATGTTAGTAGTTGGAAGCATCTGTAATTAATGATTTCATTAAAAACCTGACTTTTTGAAACTCTAGAAATTTACTGACCAAGACTACCTGTTGTTTTATCACAAAAGACCAGTGTCAAGTTTTGATTTTATTCCATCATTTGTTGCATATCCTTTGTTGTTCAATTTTTTTTTAACTTGGAATTGAATATTTTTTGAATATAAATGGAATATTCTGTTAATTTTTTTGCTCTTTGGATAATGAGGAAAAATAGGGGCTAGGAAGAGTACTTCTGATGAGCATTTCTTTGTTCCCATCAATAACTTTTGATGACTGTAAGTATAAACCTGAATCTAGTTGCATAGGTATGGCATCAGTATTTGTTTCCGTAACAACACTCCTGTCATTTGGAATAACTTTATTTGATTTTGTTTACACAAGTTAGTGTGTTTGACACCACGTGCATGGCATCAATTTCCTGGACTCTTGCCTGATTCCTAGAAACCACTGGCCCTTGCCTTTCCTCACATTTCTTGAAAAGTACCCGTTCTTAAGAGATTCATGTATTTCCTGTTCATATAGTTTCTCTTTCTGTCTCTTATCTGGCTTCGAAAACACAACCAATCTACCTACATTGTATTTACAGTCCTCCTTCTTCAGAAGCTTCGTCAATGGAAGAGCAAAACGTTCATCACTGTCCTCTGCCAAGGGTTACTGCTCTCTGGTCTGCTGGCTTAGCTGCTCAAGGGAGATCTTCCTAATCCAGTTCAGTCAAATTGAGCCATGTTAGGAAAGATTTGTTATTTGTATTACTTAAGCTGATCTAGCTTATTTTGACTGACATGTTTAGAGAGTTCTTATATGCACAGCTCAGCCATAAGATCTGAGAACTGTTAACCATTGGCAAGATGTTATGATGAGCTGGGGTCATGAGTGGCAAAGAAGAGGTCTTGCCCAACTGTGCTCAAACTGGCTGAGGTATGGTCATCTACAGCTTGAAATGTTGAAACCTGCCTCACATTTTTTAGGCCATTAAAAAAGAGAAGACTTCCAACACCGGTTCCTCTTTGAGTGCTTGCATTAACCACAATTTCACCTGGAACCACCTGGGATGTAAGAGGCTTTGATTGTCCACTTTTGAATGGCTCCTGCCAGCATTATTTCATAGTTGAACTAAAGTACAGGTCTCCCTCTGGTGCCTACTTTGTAAAAGCACAAGATTTTATAATTTAGCTGAGCAATTGAAAACCAGCTGCATGAAAAGAGAAAGGTCTCTTTGTTGTCCTGGTAATACCAGTTCTGAGAGTGCTAGCAGTAACATCAGACAGTAGACTACTTTTTTCACCTGGTACATAGTGCTAATCTACACATAAATTCAGAACTGTGTATTCGCTGTCAGCTGCAGTAGTCCTTGTGCGCTGCACCTCCTCTAACAGTACAATTACCTCTTTAGGAGGTATATTTATAAATAATGTTAGAGGGTTTTTGTCAGTTTCTAATATTTTTTTACTTTTTTATCAATTCCTTTTAGCTGTTTTGAAAAGTGTTTGACTACACAAAACTTGGTCTTTCTTATACAACTAGGAGTTTTCTGCCTTGACAGTCTTTAAATTACAATGATCAGGATCTAAGTTAAAGTACTTTCCCTGCTGATGAAAAGTCTAAACATCAGAGGCCACCACACATGTCTCCAACAAAGCAGTAAAAACTGATGTCATCCTTGAGGAAGAATATAATAAGCCCTACTATTTGCAGCTATCTGTGTGTAAATGTTTCTGTTCTTACTCCCAAGATCACCCAACACAAGTGTTTCTCATAAATATCCTGCATTTTCTGTACATCAAAAGAGTTCCATACCTTGTGGACTTGGTACCTTTTGCATGTACCTCTCTGACTCTGAGAACACCTCAAGAAACCTTGGTATCTGCAGTCAGTTTTCAAACAACCACAAGGAATGTGTATGATTCAGTTTTGCATGCTGGTATTTCCAGAAATTAGCCCTTGAGAATTGGCACTTTAAAAATGCTCCTAGTACAGTTGTAGAGGAGCACTGTTTAATGTTTCAGATCTGATTTTCTCATCTTTTGTTGTGAAACAATATATATGTAAAATCTTTCCTGGGATGAGAAACAAATCAACATGAAAGACTGATTTGGTCTTCCAGAGCATGAGTAAGGTGCAGCTGATACTAAGAAATTATAAACCAAAGGCAGTCCCCTGTTAGTTTACTTCTTTTCTACAGTCTTAAAAGAACAGCTAATGCTGCGTTTGAAGCTTGCCTGGGGCGTCTCTGTAGACATCCTTTAGCACAACAGCTTGCTCTGCTGAGGTTTAGGATACCTTGTTCTAAGGCAGAGGAACATGGGCCTGTGTGGAACTGGAGTTTATTGTGGGAAGTCCCATCTTCTCATTATGTCCATTGCTGTCTGTATGTGGGATAAGCTGCTAACCCTGAAAAGAAGCCAGGTGGTCTTTGGATTCACTTTGTGTTTTACTGCGTTTTGGAAGACTGCAGAGAATTATTATCAGATTCATTTGGGGTTATATAAGTGCAGAAGTGGTGTGAGTCTTTAATCTCTCTGTATTTCTCTACTCCTTTGATGTAAAACTAGTGTTTCCAATCTGAGTGTTAGGTGGTAGGTTTCATATGTGTTGAGTACCACAATAGAAATGGTGGGGCAGGAGGCTACAATTGGGTTTTGGTGATTTTTTGCCTTGTGTGCTTTCTTCCACTGTGTCCATTCACTTGTTTTTATGGCTGAATGGGAACTAGATCCAGAAATCCAGGTAAAACCAAAATATTATCTTGGCTTCCTTCTTAGCAGAATTAGTTCTCCAAATTAATACAATGTGCATCTGCACAACAGCTATGCCAGCACAGAAGTAGGGGAGATACAGGAAGGAACTCCAAGAAAAAGGGAAAAGTTGTCCATTTTCAAAAAATTTTTTAGAAGATTCTTATAAGGAAGAAAGCAAGGTCGAGCAAGTAGCTGGTCACCCCATGGGTAACACTTCCCTGCACTTCACCATTAAAGGCCTTCTGTTAATTCAGTAAGATCATATTCAGTCAGGCTGTAAGTGCTCTTTGTGTTGTCCTCTTCTCCTATATTTTTCTAATTTTTTCATAGAAAACAAAGAGTGTTGCAGACACATTTCACACTGTCTTGTTCAGTTTCCAACAGGATAAATTGACCTCTATATGCTTTGTATGTGTGTTGTAATTGTGGTGCTGTCCAAGACAGGTCAGTGACCTCTTCTAAGAACAAATCAGAGTACAAGATTACTTGTTCACTGCTTGCACTTAGTATCTCCTTAAATTCTGCCCTTGGGTTTAGACATCCTGTGAAACACAATCTAAGTCCCACTGGTAACAGGCGTATTTGGAAAGGTGGCAAAAGCTTGTTTGCAAGGCTCTAATTTTTTCAGTGGTAAAAAGAATTGTTCTGTCCTACAGATTCAGGCTTTTTGTAAGGCTTGTGAATCTTACTCCTCCGTTTCCTTCCCAAGGAAACTTCCTTTCTTGTTTGTAATTGTTTTGTCTTTAAGATTTTGTTTGCTTATAAACTTCCAAAGTGTCTCAGAATCAAAAACTATCTCAAGAATACTGTGATCTCACAACACACTCGGTGCTGTGGAAGAATATTGCTCAAAAAGGCATTGTAATCTTCATAATAAAATAAAGAAGGCATTAAGGATTATTGGAAGGTACCCAAGTCTGTCAGTGCCAGATCATGGAAAAGTTTGATGAGGTGAAGTTGTCCATTTGCCCATTTTACTCCTACTCTTGACTACAAGTCCCTTTCAAATTAGTTACTACATACAGTACATAATACACACATCTAGTACATACATACACCTAAGACATACTACTGTTGCACAGTTTGTATTCTTTGTTCTAATCCTCACCTCCTCTTTACTGAGCTGCTTTCACAATGTTCATTCTTGCTTTCTGCTTGAATCCTTATTTCTCAAATAATGTTTCTTTAAACCTTATTAAAATACCATCTATTCTTCCACCATGAGATCTGAGCACAGTGAAGAATGCAGAGCTTTTAAGTAATGCTTTTTTCAGAGTGTATTCTTTCTTGTTCCTTTCTGTTAACCTTGCCATCCCCTCTCCCCTTTTCCTCTCTTATTCTATTTTGAATGTTTTTGGATCAACTGTGTACGTAAGTGCTTACCAGCAGGATTTCATGTTGCTTGAGGGATCCCAATCTGAGCACTTTTTAGATTTCCTCCGAAAGATCTGTTTTGTTGAGTGTGATGCATTAGCATTTTTGGTAGTCATCAACATATCTCTCAAACTGCATTGGTGTGATTGAACTAAACATACAACTGTAGTTAAAATGGAGTATTTTTACATTTGACCTTTGCTCTCACAGTAATCACTGCACATCAAACACACACTGTTGTTAGATCCACAGCACCCGTGCCACTGAAATCAGGAATAAAACCCCTTAACACCGAGGTAGCATGAAGAAGCAGGCATCCTTGTTGTTACAGGTGGATATATGGGGGACAGTTCCTTTCAAAACGTTTGTGTGTTACCTGCTGTAGCACTGGACAAGACATAAGTATTCAGTACAGTTCTCAGAACTAAATGCAATATTTGAGACTGCAAATGTAAATTCACCTAGGAGTAGGTGAATGAAGAAAATGCAAATTCAGTCTAAGAAGACAGGCTATTTGTCTATGCCCAAGGCTTATCTGTGGAGTACTGATGACCCTTAAGTGTCATTTGAAGTGATATAATCACTCCTGTGAATAGCATCTTCTGCTCAGTTTTCCTTCACATTGAAACTGACTCACAAAAGATAGTTTGGCCTGCTTTTCTTAGACATAGCTTACCCCCTTAAGACATCTTTCTCATCACAGAACTCACTGAGTGTATTTTCCCATACAGAATTTCAAAAATGCTTGCTTTTCCCTTGGTTTTAGGAACAAATCTAACACTCATTAATCATATTGGTAATACCTCCATCCCTTTCAAATCAGTCTTCTGGTGTAATTTAGCTACTTGGTGTTGGAGACTGATTCATTCTTTCTACCATGCTACTGGACTGAGGTCTCCAAGGGGTATGCGGCTCCCACCTACTCTGAAGGAAACATCAGCAATGAAATGGGGTCTGTTATCTGAAGACAGCGCTTTTGCTATCACAAACAAGTATTTATTTTAACACTACTCTTACCACTTCTCTTGTCCAATTGATGTGGCACAGGAAAACTTCTGGCCAGCCTGAAAAGGTATCAACCAGAACAGGAAGATATAAATGTCTATTGCAATTAGGCAGTTCTCGAAAACTCACCTGCCGATACTCCCTAGGTGTTACTGTATTTAATATTAGATTATTTTTACAGCAAAAGAGACCTTTTCTAATCATTGCCTCTGGCCACATAAGTTTCAGCAGTTTATTGTCCTTTCCTGAATACTGGGATACTTCCATATCCATATTTTTACAGGTCTTGGTGCTTCTTGAGTATTTTTCTACTAATGCTGCCTTTTTTGCTGCCAAATCCACCTTGCTGACACCGTGAATTATATTTCCTTGATCTTTCTGGTCAGCTTTACAATGGATTTGAGCCACTTCCTTCCATTCCAATACTGCTTGCAAGAGGTCTAGAATTTCATGTCCATATTTAAACAGTGTTCCCTGGGAGTTTAGTAATCCTCTCTCCTTCCAGATGGCTCTGTGAGCATATACCGTTCCAAAAGTATATTTAGAGTGAATACATTACCAAAGAGAATCCTTGTGGTAACATCCACCAACATAATCACTATTTCCTTCCAGTCACTGGATTTTCCCACTCAAAGGCAAACAGTATCTGACTTTGGTCACTTAAGAGAATGCAGAATAAGGAATGCTTTACATCTAATACTGTACAGTTAATCTTTGGAATTGTAGTCAACAAAGTGCAAGGGTTTGGTCCCACTGAATGTAATTAGATTAATTGTTCACCTAGTTTCTGTAACTTTTTGTTACATCTTGTCATAACTGACCTACAAACAGTGTGCCAACCAATTTTTGACCTTCCCCAGCTGCTTCACATCAAGGACCTGGGAGTACTGGTATGAGCCAGCAGTGTGCTCAGGTGGCCAAGAAGGCCAGTGGGGTCCTGGTTTGTATCAGGAATAGCATGGTCAGCAGGAGAAAGGAAGTTATCGTACCTTTGTACTCTGCCCTTGTGAGGCCTCACCTGAAGCACTGTGTTCAGTTCTGTGCCCCTCATTCAGGAAAGACGTTGAGATGCAGAGAAGAGCTGCCCAGCTCATGAGGGCTTTAGAGAACAAGTCATATGAGGAGAGGCTGAGTGAGCTGGGCATGTTTAGTTTGGAGAAGAGAAGGCTGAGAGAGGACCTCATTGCCCTCTACAACTACCTGAAAGGAGGTTTTAGAGAGGTGGGTGTTGGCCAGTTCTCCTTAGTAACTAATGACAAAACCAGGGGAAATGGTCAGAAGTTGAGGCAGAGGAGGTTTGGATTGGATATTAGGAAGAAATTCTTTACAGAAAGATTGGTGAGGCACTGGAACAGCCTTCCCAGGGAGGTGGTTGAGTCACCATCCCTGGAGGCATTTAAGAAATGTGTAGACCTGCTATAGTAGCAGGCATGTAGGGGGTATTTTGTGTTTGTCAATCAATCAAGTATTTAGGTATTCAGATATTTAGTTTTTTTGTTATTGTCGATATGATTGGACTTGGTGATCTTGGAGATCCCTTTCCAACCATAATTATTCTGTGGTTCTGTGATCGTGTCCGTTACAAAGCCCTCACTCCTGTTCCCTTCAGGACAATCCTGACAACTTTAACCACCCATCACAACATTGTTTCTCAGCTTTTGCAAGCACCATCCTTCCAACAACAAACACTTCACCTTTTCATAATGTTCTTTGCTTCCACAGTTCCAGTTCACAATACAGGGTTGGTCATACAGGGTCTTTTACATAAATTATTTCCTCTGCAGGAGGCTACAGTCCCTTATTCCCAACCCAACATCGAGCACAACAATTTTTCTTAACTTTGTTCATCTTTATCTTCAGTATAAATTCTGTTTCCTCCTTCATAAATGCTCAACACACATACTTGTTTCTACTACCACAATAATTTCCTAGTCATAAATGGATCCACAAATGATACTTGACCCCATTTTCTTTAGTGTTTACAAACCAACATTAATTGCAGTATAATATTATAATTCAATGTTATATTTTCCTGTCAAATTTTACCATTTTCTAATTTATATTGTGACCACCATCAATTACAGTTTATTTTTTCATTTTCTCTTTAGTCATAGCATTCTTAGCAAACTTATTCCATTTCTTTAAAATACATCCCAAGGGGATGCAAGGAGATATTGGTGGCTCTTTACACCCAAAACAAGATGCCTAAAATTAAAACTTACGAATAACATCCTTTCTTCAGCTTTTCTTTATACCAAAACTGATTCACAAAAGATAATTTGGCCTGCTTTTCTGAGACATCTAAAGGAGCATATGTTGATTCCCAGATTTGAAAGTGGTTATCTGAATGGATCCTCATATACCCTACTTGGGGATGCTCTTGTTCCTTAACATACTTCCCTAATTAAGCTGTTCGTTTCCTAGATTTAAATAGCTGTCCCCAGCTGTTGTGCATTAGCTGATTCCCACTGCTAGTCTAAAAATTGGCTGAAACTGTTCTTTAAATTTAGAATTTGGTCTGAGTTTAATTTAGCCTAATTACTACTATAACCTCTTTCTCTGGAGAGAAAGGCTTAGGCAGTGAAGTAATATTTAACAGATATAGTAATTCTTGGGTAGTTGTAAGAAAACGGAATCTGCAGAATTAAAAACAATATCTTCACAGAACATGAAAGTGACAGTGTTGTGCTGGATAAAGAAGTAAGATCCAGATTAACATAACATTCTGAATAAGTGATTGTGGAGTTATATCTTAACACTGGGTTTTGTGGAATCATACATTTGAGATGTTTTAACATGTGAATCAGTGTTGATAGTTGGCTCAAGGATGGGTAATTAGCACAAGTCCAGTCTTTGTTTAAGGAGTAACCATTGGCAGAAGAGAGGAGAGGCAGTGCAACACTACCATGGACACCGCATTGACAGCGTATGGTAGCCAATGAGATTGCGACACGGGTTGTTTTGGTGTTTAAAGGACCAATCAGTGTTGAGCAAGACAGTAGATATTGCTTAAGTTTTAGCAATAAAACGGCTTCTACGCTAAATCATGTTGGTTTGTGTAGAGCAATGTCATCTAGTGATAGGACAAGGGGCAATGGCTGTAAGCTGGAACATAGGAGTTTCCACATAAATATGAGAAGGAACTTCTTCCCAGTGAGGGTGACAGAGCACTGGAACAGGCTGCCCAGGGAGGTTGTGGAGTCTCCTTCACTGGAGATGTTTAAGACCTGCCTGGATATGTTCCTGTGTGACTTGGTCTAGGTGATCCTGCTGTGTCAAGGGGATTGGACTGGATGATCTTTCGAGGTCCCTTCCAATCCCTAATGATTCTGTGATTGTGTGAAAAGCCTCGCAAGTGATCATACAGCTAGATATATTTTTAAATAAGTAATTTTATTGCAAAACAGTACTTAAAATCAGATATTCAGGGCTAAACTTCCTTCTGTAGTCTACCATGGTATGGAAAACTATGGGATTACAATCTAGGTGGTCTTGGGGTTTTTTGTTTGGTTTTGTTAATATGTGAGGGGTAGTTGTACGGAGGATGGAGCCAGGCTCTTCTCAATGTCATCTGGAGATAGGACAAGGGGCAATGGGTGCAAGATGGAACATAGGAGGTTCCCTATGAATGTAAGAAGGAACTTCTTCCCAGTGGGGGTGATGGAGCATTGGAACAGGCTGCCCAGGGGGTTGTGGAGTCTCGTTCTCTATAAGCATTTAAAGCCGGCCTGGATATGTGCAACTTGATCTAGGTGATCCTGCTGTGGCGGGGGGATTGGACTGGATGATCGTTCGAGGTCCCTTGCAATCCCTTATGATTCTATGATTTATTGTTCTTCTGGTTAGTCCATTCTACTGCCCTCACGCTTCTGAGTTTATTCATTCTTATTAAAACACCCTTCAGGTACAGCCAGAAAAAAACAACAGACTGAATCATAAAGATTTGTTTTCAGATTTTTAACGGAAGAGAGAAACAAAACCAAATCTGGAATTTACCCCAAATCTTTGGAAGCTGCAGATGTGGTTTAGGAAGAGTGAAAAGACTATTGAACTAAGCTGCAGAAAACAGCTCTTGACTAATTTGACCTGATTCATTTCCATTTTTCTTGTGTGTCCAGGGGAGATAAAAAGAGCAGCAAAGAAGCTGGGAACAAATCTGAGTTAAAGCAAATTTGATTAGTGGCTAGATGAAAAGGGTAGAGAGAAAAGTAAATCAAAAAAGCAAGTTCAGCAAGAGCTAGCTGAACTTTGTTCTAGCCCATTGTAGTATGAAAACAGTTGTTTTATTTTCTCCTTTAAATTTGGCTTTCAGTTTGGTGTGGTTTGGTTCATTTCTTGTTCTTTATATGCAGTTAGGTTTTTCTAAAAATAATCCACCAAATTTAGAGTTTGAGAAACGCTTGGGAAAGCTGGTGTGGAGTTAACTACCCAGCAAAATGTAAGGATGACTCATCAGTCAGGAGACTCCTGTTTTGAAAGGGTCCTCAGTTCCTAAACAACAGGAGGTGGTGATGAACAGCTTCAAGGTGCATTTCCATTGCAGCTTTGAGCTGAGTGAGGAGTCTGTGGTTTGTTTCCCTTTGAACACAGCCCAGGATAGTTGTCTGCCTTGTAGGAACGCTGCAGATGAGCTCAACTGTTGGTGAGGCAATTTGGAGAGCTGGTGAGTTTTATACCGAGTGAAAGTACAGAGGGTAAAAGATTTAGGAATCCTTTCTCTGGGATCAGATGAACTCCAGTGCTGTTCCCAGGAGAAGGGTCTGAGACATTCTGGGGGTGAGCAGAGTGGGACCTTGGTAGGAATACTTTAGTGGTTGTCATGGAACTTACAGAAAAGCTGGAGAAGTGTCTCGGGGATGTGATAAAATGACCAGTCTAAGGCTTCGGCTTTATTTGCCAAATGGGCAGGATCATTATAGGATTTAATAATTTAGTTAATCTTCTGTGGATTCAGTTATTAGGAGGCAGTTGGTGGTGGTGAGGAATAGTGGAAAGGAGAAGAGGGAAGATAAAAACAGGCTGTAAGACACAATGACGTTTCATGTCTATCTACTAGAAATCTTTGAAACTTTTGGTATCTGCCACAAAACCAGTTGTGAATGTCAGTGGGTGGTGCCGTTTCTTCTGATTCGGGTTTATCGTAACACATCAATCAGGAGAGCTTACAGTTCCAGGAAAAAGATGCCTTGAGTGGAAACTATATATTTCTATGTGCCTGCAAAGGCAAGCAAACCCAACAAGAAGATCTCTGAGGGGCACACAGCTGTTCTATTTGAAACGAAGATTTTTCTCCGTTTTGGTGTAATCATCTCATTACTGAGAAAGTTCTTGGATTTAGAGAAATTCGAAAAGCCTATCTGGTGCCTGTGAGCTGATACAAAACAAAGAATAATAAAACATAACCCATTTATGCCCAGAATAACTAGTTTGCCAGTGATTAAAGTAATCAAACTTACTCTTCAGGAGCCACAATGTTCCTGTAACTAATTTTAAGTAGTGGGGAAGAGTAATAGTGAAGTGATGGCTTCCTGTTTCAGCAAAGGTTTATAATGTACCTGCCACATAACCTGTAAACGTCTGTAGATCTTCATTCGATTTCATCAGACCATACCTAAAATTAATGTTATCTTGACAGAAGTTAGCACGGGTGCCACAAAAAGCAGAGAAGGTCTTCTGTTCTTCCTGGTTGCTCTTGCTGCCTCTGTGTGTGGCAAAGCTTTTGAGCAATAATAGTGCATACTGGAAGCTTTTTTCTTTATTTGGACATTTTAAAGCTGTATCTGTCTCACAGGTGTAGATAAACCCTCTGCTGATACTGGGGGGGAGAGGGCCAAAGAGCAGGGGACTTAAATTTGCACCAGTGCACCCTAATACCTCATCCAAGTAATTGATGAATAGATTGAACAAGACTGGTCCCAGTGCTGACCCCTGGGGAACTCCATTAAATATAGGCCTCCAACTAGACTCTCTCCCATTGACCACTACTCTCTGCAGCCAGTTCACGATCCACCTCACTACATGATCGTCTAGACAACACTTGCCTCAGTTTGGCTGTGAGGATGCTGTGAGAGACTGTGTCAAATGCCTTACTGAAGTCCAGATAGACCACATCCACTGCTCTGCCATCATCCGTCCACCTGGTTATGCCCTCATAAAAGGCTATCAGGTTGGTCAAGCATGACTTTCCCTTTGTGAAGCCATGCTGACTGTCCCTAGTGACCCTCCTGTCCTTGATGTGTCTAGAGACAGCCTCTAGAACAAATTGTTCCATCACCTTTCCTGGGATGGAGGTGAGGCTGACCAGTCTATAGTTACCCGGGTCCTCCTTCTTATCCTTTTTGAAGATTGGAGTGACATTTGCTATCCTCCAGTCCCTAGGCACCTCTCCTGATCCCTATGACTTAGAAAAGATGATGGAGAGTAGCTTAGCAATGACATCCACTGTCTCCCTTAGTATGCACGGGTTAAAACAGTTAGTTGCTTTAAATATCACATTGATATATTTCCACTCAGATCAGACAAACAATGAAAAATGGGCATGACTGGAGAGAGTAAAACCTTCAGGAAAATTCAAAATACCCATGGAAACGTTGATTTAATGAAAACTGCCTTAATGATAAGAAACTATTTAATTTGAAGCTTTTGTAACAACATTTACATTTCCTAAGTAGTTATATTTTATGTTGCCTATATTTTCCAAACTACCTCTGTAATCTTGACTCTGCAGTGTCACTGGTCTGAATGAAACAGAACTTAAAGAGTACCGCTCTGCTTCAAGCTCTCCATGTGCTAGTAACTTTGGTGTTTTCATAAAGCTTCTTTACCATGTTGTCAATGGAGTATTAATCCATGTCTTTTTACTTGTTAAATGTAAGTGGCTTTTGATGCAAGAGATGCTCTAGTGGGCTAGCCTTGGTCGTGTCCTGGCTTGAAATGACAGTTGCGACTAGAGAAAGATTAGTAAGACAGTACAGACTGACTATTCCTTTGGCAACCCTTCACAGTACTGGGAAGCCGTTTGCACGCTATTTACTAATCTATACTGAATCTATACTTCATATATTTGTCTAGTCTTTCACTTAAGCAATACAGCAATATGTTCTACCACTTTGTTTTATTTTAAAATGTTTTTTCACTATCTCCTGCTTTATGTTTTTGTTGTTGATACTATAAAAATATTTCTTATTAATTTTCTTGTTCATTGTTTCATGTACCTCTTAACCTCATTCATCTCCAGATTGATGAGTCAGGCTGCTTAGGTTTTCCTTCTTTGGAAACAGAAACTTCTCAAAGTTCTTGTCACTTGAGATCATCTGATCGCAAAATAAGATGTAGAGACAACAGCACATATGATGCAGATAGTATTTTCCACCCATACTTAAGGAACTTGAGTAAACCTCAGAAAGTTCAGTAATGGTGTCTTGGGGGTTTTCCAGGTTGGAAAAAGTCTAGTCCCCAGAGTTCAGCGTTTGCATGCGTGTGATGAGTAGTAAGAAGAACCCAGTGGGACTGGGAAGTACAAGAGATAAATGTGGTTCCGTACATTTTTGGTGAAGTAGGGGAAGTTAAAGTAGTTGGGAAAAGGAAAGACAAAAGCGAACTCACAAGGCCACCACCAATTCACATAAGGATCTCTCTAGAGCCGTTGAGATGTAACGCCTGTTTCAGCAGAGGATGTAGTTTTACACAGAGTAGCATAACTCAATTTACCCAATTCCTGAAAATAGCAGGAGCTGAAAAACAAAGCCCTTCAGAGTACTGTCTGTTCTGGGAAGTTGGGATTGTATAATTGTTTGCCTTGTCTGTCCACCTGTACCCAGATCAAACGTGAACATTTCCATCCCACAGATGCATTTAAAATAGTCAGCAGAACCTTCATTTCAGCTGTTAGTTTAGGGAAGTCCTGAAGGATTTCTCTTTAATATTGATTATTACCACTTTCATTCCTCAGAACTGGCTCTTCAGAAACTCTTTGATTAAGAGAATCACCATAAGTTAATTTCATATGTGTATTACTGCTGAGTAGTACAAAATTAATCCTCTTAATCCAAATAATCAGTAACAATTCAATTAATATTATTAAAATTACAAGTAATACTGCAAAATGTACTGCTTCTATGGTCAGTTGTTTCCATCTGTCTCCTAATTTTACCTGTCAAACTGAATGCATCTAAATTTGGTTGCAACTTTGAATAGGAGTTTATTTTTTTGTTTTGAATAAGAACTTACTCTACTTTGTTAGAACCACTTCCCTAACTTGTGACAGTATGTTGTATTACCAGTTTCCACACCTCTTTACATAAATACACAGATCACTTCTTCAACATATAGTCTGTTCACTGTTCCTAGGTCCAAATATTAGTGAGTCAGTGTGATAATATGAATGGAGTATCCATTGTGGTATCTGAATATCCTCTTACCCAAACAAATCCAGTAGTAGTAAGCATTCCACTGCAAACATGTGTGGGCAGGGAGAAAAGCCCTCTGAAAAGAAAGCAAGCACTGGTAAATCAGACTATTTGGGGGGATGTAGGGTAGGCATGGGAAAGGAGTGATGTTAGAGACTGCAAACGGGGTGCCTTGGTCTAGACAGGTTACAGGCACGGGGAAAGCTGTGAAGATGTAAGAGAGAACCAGCACAGTTCATGGACCAGTGATTTTTAGGATGGAAGGAGGCTGACTGAAACTGTTGCATTATGGCTAAGAACAGAAGAAAGCTTACGCCGCTTCTAATACACACATGGCACTCAACAAAAGGGCTGTCACTCTCATAAGGTTAAGCTAAAAAAAAGGCAAAATAAGTGTGTGCTCAAGCAGCAGTTGGCCTGCAAATGTGTATTTCTTTCATACGTTTTCATGGACCGTTAGGTAGGAAAAAAGCCTCCTGTTTCTAAGTTAAGGTACTGTTAGCAGGGTGCCTCTAAAGTACATACCCACAGACATAATCCTTTAGAAGAAATCAACCTTTCTCTCCCAGATTCCTGTTTGAAAGTGACACTCACTGTTTGTACACAGCGGAAACTGGAATGAAATTTCACATTCATCACCAACTTCGTAATTTAAGATTAAAGGAGAGTCTGTTTCACCTCCCTTTCTCCTCACTCCAGTGAGATGTCCCAGAGTTTTGGAAGAGTCAAGGAGAATAATTTCATTCAGAAGTTTGCATCTGAACATCTGGATTTAAAAAAAAAAAACAATAACAAAAAGCTTGAATTAAATGCTTTCAAAGTATTACTAAATGTGAGACAACAAATTAAAATGACTTTGTGCCAACAGAAGAAAAACTGTGAAATTTACATAGCCCTTCACACTTTCATGGGGAGCACTAATAGCTGTTCCTTAGACACTGTTGTTTTGTTCTCTGGATGGGGATGGTTACAGTTTTACTTCTCCTCTCTCTTAGTTGTTAGAATGTAAGAATTCTTTAAACATGCAGTCAGGCTAAGGAATACTTAGAAGAAGAAACAAAGCTCCAATTCTTTGTTTTAAGATCACATTTTTCTTGGTGGCTGTGAAAAAATAAAACAATTAAAGACTTCAGGTAGAACAGATTTTGAAGGAGATGGACTTTTGAGAACTGTGATACTACCTTCGTGTAATTGAAGGCAGTTCAAAAACAAAGAGCAAAAGACAAACGTGCAAGCAAGATATTTGAAGGGCTTAATTCACTTTCTTGTACTATATAAAATGTATTTAATTAATCTTTAAGAATTCTTGATTAAGCAGCTTGTTATCCTTAATACTTGTATACAATTTATAATTGCTTTTGTGTATATAAACTCAGTATTCAGTCTTTAAAATAATCCAAAAGTAAAGCATTCTGTATCTTCACTATCTTTTCTATTCTGCTCTGTCCCACTTCCATCACGTAAACTCATGATTACACAATAAACCGTCCAAAAACTGAAGCAGATCCATTGACCAGGTTGTTTCATTACTTTTAGGCAGATCCACTGATCAGTTTAGTTAACCAGATTATTACTTTTTGGAAAGCAAGGAATCAGCTGTATTCTTTACAGTAGCAGAGCCAGGTTGCTCCAGTTTCAACAGAATATGAAACAAAGGGGTTTGTTATCATGGATTGTAATTACAGAGACACAGGAGAATAAAACAGAAATAAGGTTTTCATTCCCCTAGAAATGTAGTACATGCTTTACTAATATGTCTTAAAAAGAAACCCCAAACCCCAACAAAAATAATGAGAAGGAAAGCACTTTTTAAAGGAAAACTAATCTGAAGAATTATTAAAGTTTATTTAACTTTACCTAATGGTTGTTATTCTGATTTCAGATTAAAACCTTCCTTGCACTGATGGTGTGACTAATCTCACTCAATACAATGAAAAGCACAGCCTTAAAATCTAAATCTAAATTTATTGGTGATATTTATCTCAGTGACTGATTAGTAATAAAAACAGCAAGGCAGAAGCAGAACATTTGTGTTTCTGAAGTAACAGGGTGTAGATGATGCAGGTTCATGAACTATATGACAAAGCACAGCAGCTTGGATGCAATTTCCAGGAAATACCTTTACAAAATCGTTAGTGTTTTGGATAGCATCTACATTTGTGCATTTGTTTGAGATTCAAACCAGTAGCAGCACTGTAATGGTAACAGCATCAATTAATTTAGCTTATTTTTTGAGTAACTCTACTAAAACCTGTGCTGAGTAGCACTAATTGCACTTTGTTATGCCAAAGTGCTAAAAATGCTATCAAAAACTACCACACAAAAGACACTACATATAATCATAGAATCATTATGACTGGAAAGGACTGCCAGGCTCATCAAGTCCATCCCTCATCCCAACCTCTCCCTAATCCCTAGACCATGGCCTCAAGTTTTTTGAACACCTCCAGAGACAGTGACTCTGAGACCTCCCTGGGCAGCCTGTTGTAGTGCACAGCCACTCTCAGTAAAGAATTTCTTCCTAATATCCAACCTGAACCTACCTCTGATGCAACTTGAGGCCATATGCAAACATCTTTTTGTTAAAGGTATGTTTTAAAACAAAGTTAATTTAACCACTAGCTATTTTGCATTTAAAAGTGATGCTAAGCATTGCCAACAAATTACTAGATTGATTACTAGGAGGTGAAGAGGGAAATTATCTTTTTTAAGAAGATAATGAATTTAAAAGATATTTGAGATTACTTTTTCCTGCAATGATTTTTAAAATTACTATTTCTAGGAACAGGTGGATTCTTTGTAAGGAATTAGGAGCGTAAATTCTTTGGATGCAGTATAGAGATGCAGTAGCAAGGTTAGGAACAAAGGCAGATGTACAGGGAGAAAGGAACTTGGTACAAAGGAACTCACTGATGTTACTTCTGCAGGGAGGTGTTTTGTGAGGCAGTAGCTGTTTGAGAAGGGTAACTCCAAAGTGTTGATGCTGTCCTGTGCTGACCGTTTCTCAATGCAGGCAATCTGTAAATAATGTCTGTATTGCAATATGAAGATAATTTTACAGGAATTTTACATTCTTCTTATGGCATTAGTTTGAATGTTGATTGTTTTCCATAGAGAAAGGCCAATAGTACTGAGATGTTACATATGAAAAGCGGTTCTTAAGTAAAAAATGTTCATGCTTACAATGCAGAAATCTGCATATTTAAACTGACTTTAAACACAAGAGGAAAGTGAGGGGGAAACAGGTGCCACACTATTACATGCTAGAGTTTTGATTCTCCATGCACACACATTAGTGAATTTGTCTATTTAAGCACTGAGACAAGTATTTATTCCCTACAGCCTATAGAGTCGAGAAGTAATAGTTGGTGATCTGTCAGTGGAATTGTGCACATAAGTAAGACAAAGAAAAGTTTGGGCCTAACTTAAACTGCTTTCTGCATAAACTCACCTGTTTGTGAGAATAACCACACCACAAAGAGCTGCAGAGATAAAAAGGCACACAATTATTTTTTTTAAAAAATAAAATCAATGTTGTTTTGTATTAATTCAGTATTGAAGCCAGAGAGATGAGCGATGGTTTCATATGCTGTAACAGTATGAGGAAAATAAGGCATTATTTGGAGAGCAAACTATGATGTGGGGATAGGAAAAGCACTGCAAATAACAGTATCAGATTCAGACTATAATAAACACAAGGGAATGAATAAAAAACCCATGAAATTTAAGAAGGTGGCGTTAGAAATTTAAATTTTTTGCTTTCCCATAGAAGTGAGTACAGTGGGTGGGTGAGGATGCACCAAATGTCAGTGTAGTATCCATCTGATGGAAAAGGCAGAAAGATACATACTTCCTGTACAAAACAGGTGGGAGTTTGCAGTCACCTTGTAGTAGTGATAGAAAGTAGAACGANCTATGATAATTTTATATGACGTCTGTATGGAGAGAAGGACTTGAATACAAGTAGAGAAGGAAATTGCTACTTGAAGCAGGTTTCTTTATGCTTGAGGATGGACTTTAACAAGTCCGTGCCATGTATGTCTAAATGGAGATCCCGGCCATGAAAAGCTTTAGCTGTTCACAGACTCTGCCACAGATGTTTGTCAGAATCTGCCAAACAAATAATTTCGATTTCTTTAATGTCTTTATTGTGACCCTAAAAAGCATGGCTTTTCAGTGCCACATCCAATTCTGAGACAATATTTTCTGGGTAAAAACAAGGAATGCTTTGAGTAACAAGTAACTTTAAAAAAATTATTTTATTACCTGATTCTGGAAATGGTGCGTGGTTTTTCCGTACCGTAATTGCAGAGGATAGGGAATAGAAGTTTCTTCTGGAATAGTCACCCAGACTTTTTAAAAATCTGGATTATTCAAAAATGAATTTTAACTACTTCAACACATGCTACTATTAATGAAGCTGCCGTTTCCCAACTGTGAAATACTTTGCTTTTCATGCTGTTTGTTGCCATTGCCAAAGCATTAAGGATTTTGAGATGGGATGATGTGTTTTAACAAACACCATCAGGTTACACTGATTAATACCTGGCGTGCTACTTGTAGTATAACTGTGTGAACTGATGGATAGGATCAGCAAAGAGCACATTTTCAACAGACAATAGAAGGAAATCTTACAATCCCTTTGATTCAGAACTTGTAATGTCACTGTAATCTGCTAGGTTAAAAGATTCATGATTTGATGATACAAAGTATGGATCAGCCCTAGATCATTAGATATGTTTGGGAAAAAATGTAATTATTTGATATATACTTTCATGCAAAGTATGCAACGCGGAGGGATGTGTGTGTTTAATTGGTTGGTTTTATTTCTGCTTGGTGTGTTTGAAGGATGAAAGGAGGAGGCTTAGAAACCTCTTAAAGTTACAAATACTTGTGAAATGAAGTCATGTGAACAAAAACCTTACTGAAAAACTTGTACTAATGACATATCCCGCATCAGCCTAGTAAAAGGTTAGTTATGTGCCCAAAAACATCAACATACTTGTATGTACTCTGAATACAGAATCACAGAACATCAGGGATTGGAAGGGACTTTGAAAGATCATCTAGTCCAATTCCCCCTGCCACAGCAGGATCACCTAGATCAAGTCACACAGGAACATGTCCAGGTGGGTTTTAACATCTCCAGAGAAGGAGACATTTCTGTTAGGAAGGGACACAGTAGGAGAACGTAATAAAACTTCCCTGGATTTGTTATAGATCTTTAAAACCTTGCAAGCTGGAAGAATATTTGCTAAGCAGAGGTACCTTTCTATCTCACACCTTTATTCATACCCACAGCCCACTTCCGAAAGAAAATGGAGTCACTGAAGTTGCAGTGCTGTTAAATAAGGAACAAGAACTTAGGTTCAGACTAAAAGCAAAGGAGATGAAGGGATTTCCGACCTGAAACAGAGAAATGCCATTTTCCAACAGGAAAAATAGTTCATGCACTCATAAATCCCATAGAGAAATGGAGTGTCAGAGCTAAGACACAGCTGTGCACCATTAAAGTTGATGAATTAGGGGAAATTTTTGTATCACCAGCTTTTCTAGATGGAATTAGCTTGAGAGAAGTGTCAATCGATGACCTCTCTGTTGAGGGAAGTCATATTGCACAGAGAGTGATTGGGGACCCGTCCTCATACGGCGCATTCTTCTAGAACATGTTGGAATTGAGGTAAGGAACACAGAGACAGTAAATCTTGCTGGTATGATCTGGGTTTAAAGTGTGTTTCTGTACTTGAAAACAAAAATGCAGTCATGGCCTTGTATCCAGAAGCTTGAATTATGTCTTTTTGAAATAAGCTTTTGTTGCAAGGGTGAGAGGAACCTGGTAGGAGGCTGTAAGTGCGTGTTGTGCCTTATGGGATGCAGTGTTTCCAAAGAAAGCTGTTGCTATTAACTTTATTTAGGATGAGCTCCTCAGAAAAAAGGAAGAGGAGAGATAAACAGTTACTGAATAAGCTTCTGAGGACTTATATGACATCTGTGTCCCTTCTAACTGAGGTTTTGCCAGTGATCTACAGTAGCAGACTCATGTCATGGTCTATTCTGCAAGCAGTGAGCTGCTGAAAAGCCTTGTTTGGTGTTGGTAGATGAAAGTATTATTGTAAAATCAAGAGGAATTTGATAAATTAAGTTTGGAATTTGATCAATTAAGTACGGAATACCAAGTTCACCCTTCAATTGCCCTGCAATTTCTTTTTTTTACTCTTGTTAAGTTCCCATTTCTGAAGTTTGCTTAGCCATGGTAAAGTGTTCTCTGAGTTATTTGGAGTGTGATTTTTTTCAGTGACCTACTCTCTCCTTAAAACACTTCTTTTAGATAAAACGTTTTGAATCTTTATCAGTGATTTTTTTCTGGGATTGAGTTGGTTTTGCCAAATTTGGGACCTGCACTTAAGAGGACTGCAGCACTTCTATTCTTAATTAGATTTAGTGAAGCCTCCCAGGATCAAATATCCACGACACGAACATGTACTGAAACTGTTCAGAGCTGTTGTTTGTTGGGACTTGTATACCCCACTAGGAGTCTGAAGCATCTTTGATAACATTATCCTACTGGTAACACCATTTCCAGTTTATATTTCTCCAGAAAGAATTCACATCACGTGTACAATACAGTATGCTCAGGAGCAGGAATAGAGTGGAGGGGGAAAGGATTTGCTTCTAAATTGCTGCTGTGAACCAAAACACTAATGTAAACATAGTCTTCAGCTAACAGAACAAGGCCTTCTCCTGTACTTTACAGACAACAGATAAGAGTGTGAAGTCAGATAGATTGTATTCTGTTAGCTTTAATTTAGCCTGACATGAATGTGAGGACACAGAGAACCATTATGGGAGTGGAAAGTAGGTGTATGATAAAGAAGGAAGCACTCATTGAATATTTCCATGCTTTCTCATGTGTTTATTTTGCTCATTCTGTTTTGTGTCGCACACACTACTGTACCTTTGCTTTCATCGCTTCAAGTCTGATAAAGTATAATATTTTTAAATATGTATATAAACCATGTAACATGTACTATATAATGGCTATTATATATATACACACATACACAGAATATGTCTTATATAATGTTTTAAAATGTGCCTAAATTACAGTCCTTTAGACAGGCATCCTCTGGAATGTCATCCTTACTTTGACTGACCAGGTTGTGTGTGTTTTCTGACCATGGTGGAATGAAGAGGTTGCTGTACTTGTCGTGCCCATAGGCATTTGTTGTCTTCTGATGGAAGTTTCAATCTTCTTAGACGTGTCAGTAAATGCTGTATGTGTGGCTATTCCAAGCCAAGTATTTCAGGATGCCTAAGTTACCTTAGGTTGTTCTTAATGTCTAAACCAGGTCACTTTGACAGAACCACATTAGGGAATGTTTGCACAAGAAGTTGTGCTGGTAGATGGGGAGGAGCTGTTGTCCTCTAAAGCACAGGACAGGGAGAAGCAGTTGCAGTGTTTCTGTTTTCACCCAGCACAGCTGGAGCTAAACAGTGCTTTGATCTTAAACCTTACCTTGTTCTTATTAGAATCATAGAACATATTGGGTTGGAAGGAACCTTTAAAAGTCATCTAGACTAACTGCCACTATAGTAAGCAGGGCCATCTCTAACTAGAAGAGATTAATCAGTTCCCCATCAAGCCTGACCTTGAATGTCTCCAGAGATGGGGCCTCCACCGCCTCTCTAGACAGCCTGTTCCACCCTCCTATTGAAGAACTTTTTCCTCATATCTAGCCTTAATCTACCCTTTTCCAGCTTAAAACCGTGGTCCCTCATCCTATCATTCCCTGCCTGTGTGAACAGTTCTTCCCCAGTCTTTTGACAGGCCCCTTTCGAGAATTGGAAAGTCATTAGAAGGTTTTTTAAAAGTATAAACACAGGGGGTTTGTTGTTGGGTTTTATTTAATGCAACCAATTAAAATAAAGACATCTTTCTTCAAGGAGAGAAAGCAAACAGCAACTCGCCACATTCAAGGAAAAAAGGGAAAGTTACCAGGCACATCTAAGATACAATTACAGTGTGTGGCATCGTAATTTGGGCACTCTGCTGTTGGATTATATCCCTGAACAGTGCATTGGTTTCCTGGCAGTTTTCCTGCCAGCTGAGTTTTTGAGTCTCATTGATCAGTACCCTATGTGGGGAAAGAGATCATGACACTAGGAGAAAAGGTTGGACTCGATGACCCTGGAGATCCTTTCCAGCCATGATGATTCTATGAGAGGTGATATCTTTTGCCACCCAGACACTTTGCCTGTTAACTTTCCTTCATGCTTGTTTTACTTTTCCTTCTTATGTAGTTTTCCTTTTTGTTTTGATTTTTTCACAACACTTGAAAACTAAGCACTGCAGCCAATCTCGGCAGCACAGAACCTTTTGATAGCTAAAAATAAATATTACTCTGTGTCAGAAGGCATTGGATGCTGTGGAGTTGATAGTTGTCACAAGCTAGTGGCATGATTATGGCAAAGGATGTTGTCTAGCTCTTATCCTGGTGCTTAGAACCAGGTTCTAAGAAAATATGTATTTGTTTTAAGAAAAGCTTAACTCCAGGGTAACAACAGCAAGGGGAGAAGCAGTGCTGCCCATGTGCATGTTACCTAGCTGTTCAGACAGGTTGGCTGTGTCATCAAACAACACTGCAACTGAGGTGTCAGGAAGCACAAATGTAGACATTTCACCCACCCAGTCATGTTCTTCTTTCTTTTTAACGTTTGGATTTAGGTTGTTAGCATCCTCTAACAAAAGACACTGAGATGTCTTGCATTGTATTTCATGTCGTGTCACCACTGTATATCAAAGTAGAAATGGATGACTGACTTTTCAGCAGGAAAAGAGAGGAAGAACAAGTTTGTGGTCTCAGTATTTGCCACAAAACTGAATTTAAATATGCTACTTGTTTCGGATTAATTTTCCTATTCTTCTTCTATACTCAAAATCTCTGTACATTGTGGAAGATTCCAGTTTTCCTAAATCTATATGAGAAACACATTTTAGGTCATCCTAGTGGAGCTGGACTAATCAAGCTGAGATGATCCCAAAAGTCCCTCGCTAAAGCGCTGAAGCCATGTGATAAGTTGTGTATTGCAGGTTATTTGCTATAATTTTTGTGTTGTAGAAAAAATAGAAAGAATATATCTTTAAGAAGAATTAAAGGATTAGGGAAAATCTCCTTTTAATCAAAAAGAGCAATATTAAATTAGGCTTTGTTATAGGTGGACTATAAAGCTAAACATAATGGTTTGCTTGATGGGTTTCTGTTTGGTCTGTAAATCATCAAGGTGGGAATGGGTTTCTGATCTCCTGTTTGGAGGTTCTCCTAGGTACATGTGATGTTAGCTTACAAGCATGGTCTTTGTTCATGAGGGGCTAGTAGTTAAATTAGTAAATGATAGTACCATCTTTCCCCCAATCACACTGGTTTTGGGGTTTGTTTTTTTAGTGTTTGTTTTTTTAAATAACCAGAAGGAAGACAGAGATGAGGAAGAAAGCTGTATTGGTCCTGTAACTGAAATGAAGTCAGTTGAAAGATCAGCCCGAGTACAAAAAATGAAATAAAAAGGAAATCCTTGCACTTAGATGTCTTTTTTTTCTGTAAAAAAATTCCCTTTCTGCAGGACTGGCATGAGATTTGATACTAGACATGAGCTTCTGTCTGCTTTACCCCTCTTCTTGAATCCCTCTAGCCTGTAGGTTGCATATGCTACTATAGCTTGTGTATATGTAATACTTGTGGCATAAATATCACCTCTGTTTGCTGATAAGGGAGCGCGTTAGTTGGTTCAAGTATGCTTATCAAAATCTCTGGACCATCAAGTTTTCTGATTTCTGTGCAGTATTTGGCCTGCTTTCTGAGTTGTGCCATATTGTGCCTAGTGGCTGAAGGATAGCTCACTGTAATTAAGATATTTTAGCATATGCCTTATGCTAAACAAATTACTCAAACATTATCAAACTGATAAATTTTAATGTAAACACACTGTGTTTATAAAGCGTATGTAATACATTGAGAGAGGAAAATCCTGTCCACATTGGAGTTGGTGTCAGAACTTTGCACAGAAAATACCTACTAAAGAAAAATGTTGGTGTTTTAGAACATCTCTTATGAGATGGAAGTCACAACCTGAAGTTTAAAGAGAGAGCTCTAATACAGAATTACTGAACTACGACAATATTTTCTTATCCATCTACACTTAGCAAATCATTTGTGTGCAAGCTGTGCACTTGAGTTGTGTATCTGTCAATGTCTGATATTGAATTTTCTTTTTTAACAGGTAGAAAGAATTGTTGACAAGCGAAAAAACAAGAAGGGAAAAACAGAGTATTTGGTGCGATGGAAAGGATACGACAGCGAAGATGATACTTGGGAGCCAGAACAGCACCTTGTTAATTGTGAGGAATATATACATGAATTTAACAGACACCACAATGAAAAGCAGAAGGAAAGCACATTAACCAGGACAAACAGGACCTCTCCAAATAACGCTAGAAAACAAATTTCTAGATCTACAAATAGTTCTTTTTCAAAGACATCTACTAAATCTTTAGTTATTGGTAAAGATCATGAGTCAAAAAATAATCAACTCTTTTCTGCCACCCAGAAATTCCGGAAAAACAATCCACCATCTCTTTCTGGAAGAAAAAATATGGACCTTTCAAAATCAGGTATTAAAATCCTAGTGCCCAAAAGCCCAATTAAGAGCCGGACAACAGTTGATGGATTCCAGAATGAAAGCCCAGATAAGATGGACCATATAGAGCAGGATCAAGAAGACTCTGTAGCACCAGAAGTAGCAGCAGAAAAACCAGTGGGAGCTTTATTAGGACCTGGTGCAGAGCGTGCCAGGATGGGGAGCAGACCAAGGATACATCCCTTAGTGCCACAATTGCCAGTGCCAGTAACAGCCATTGCATCAGCATTAACAATAAATGGAAAAGGTACGTGTAAGAGCCGGGCGTTTTTGTGTGGATTTGTCATTTGACTGACCTTTTTTGCTGTTCAGATGCAAACAAATTACCCACTCTGTTTCAGCCATGTTAAATCCAGTCTGGAGAACTTCACAACTTTATTTTACATAACTATATGAATACAAAACCATTTTGAATTTTGCCAGTTTTTGCTTTCCTCACAGAGATTCATTGGTATTTGTGTTTTCAGAATCACCATAAGACACATCTGTGTTTGCCTTGACATTGTGTGGTACACATATTCAGGGTACCACTTCAGAGACTACATCATTGCTTCAGGTTTATTTAAATAGGTTGATTTGGTATGAGTGTTAACAACATCAATAGTAGGAATCTATTAATGATGTAAGCAGGAATTCTTCTTAAATTTACGCAAATGTTTTGTTATAGATGTTGCCTGGGAAAAAAACCAAACTGTGAGAATGATGTTGCTTCAAAACCCCAAAGTTGATACGTTTTGTTTCAGTGAAAATCTGAGCCAGTTGTGGAGACACATATGCCTTCTGCCTGGGTCGAATGCTGCCTTCATTATATTTTATCAATATTTTGTTGTTTATACCCCATTTGATATTGAGAGCTTATTTAGACTTGATGCCTGGCTTGCTAATACCTCAGTAGATGACACTTGTTCTGTAAAAACTGTGATACCAAAAGAATCCCAAACTGCTTTTGCAGGAGGGGGCTGTGAGTCAGCTGTGACTCCTGTATAAAACTTCATAGTCCACACTCTTTGTTCTTCCCTGACAGACCCAAGTGGTCATTTAGTCAGGGATGTTCTCACAAGCACAGTTTTGAGGGTAAAATTTCAAATGTAACACTGTGTCCTCAAATAAAATGCAGGAGGTAAAATCTGCATGTATGCTGTTGATGACAACTTGCTGGGAAAATTGTGTGAAAACCAAGGACTGGGCTTGCAGTACCTGTGGAGACCAACTATATAGGAAAAAAATGTGTGGAAGACTTCACGAGAGTTTGTTTTGGCTGCCCCCTCTGTGTTCAGATTTTCTGAAAAAATCTAGAGTGGGACAGGTTGAAAAACAATGGCCAAGGGAGGAATGTGTTCCTGGAGCTGCAGTGTCAGGTCATGGACCAACCTATTTTGCTGTGTATGAACTGGGTAACCATGGCAATGCACACACAGATGCCAGGAATATCTCTTCCTTTGCATGGGCTAAAGAAGGAATGTAAATCTCAGAGGATGTAAACAAAGCTGGAAGGAAAAATGCAAGAGATGCCAGCCTGAGTTTTCTGAGT
Organism: Rhinopomastus cyanomelas; assembly: GCA_013400115.1. NCBI lineage: Eukaryota > Metazoa > Chordata > Aves > Bucerotiformes > Rhinopomastidae > Rhinopomastus > Rhinopomastus cyanomelas. The sequence goes on along the minus strand of VXBP01003025.1, from coordinate 446,317 downwards.
AGGTGACCTAGAGCAGTGTGTTTGTTCATGTGATGGTTTTGTGGTGATAATTAATTAATATGCATTCTATGGTTTTGCTGTATGATGTTGTTCCTAGTGATGTGATTGCAGGCGGATTGGACTGGATGATCTTTTGAGGTCCCTTCCAATCCGTAATGATTCTATGATTCTATTTATAAGTGCTGCCTTTGGCATCCTGATTTTGGTGCATCTTGGGTAGATAAGTAACCTCAACTGGTTAAATCATTTCCACCAACATTCCATTCTGGGAATAGTGGTACAGTGAGGGTCTACAGGGCATCAAGTGGAAGTGGAAAGATGTGCACGGGAATGGTAGTGACTCCAAATATTAGCTGAGGCGCATTTAGCGTTTCACCTACATGTTACAGTTTCCTTAGCCACCACCACCTCCTTTCAGCTCATTTTTTGAATTTGTCTGGGCAACTAACATGGAAAGCTATCAGTAGACATGAAGGATAAAAGATTTTCCTCACACCTGCGTTTTCATGAGACCTTGAGGTATGGATCAGAAAAAGATAGCCACAAGACATGGTTTTTCAAAAATACACCATGTTTGCACCTTCTGCTGCTGTGCAAGTACATTAACTGAGACTCTCCCTCTGTCCTGGTGCCCTGATGTCAATCCCCAAGCTGACCTGGGCAGTCTTTGGAAAACAGATGTTGAATATTCACATTTATTGTGACTTTATTTATGGCAGTTATACTCATCTGTAACTGTTGAGGGTAACATCCAAATCATGCAGTAATTCTCTGATTATAAAACCTTTTCCATTTATATCTGACATCAGTGTATTGTCCTACATTTTATAGGATTTCATGGACAGATACCTTTTTTGCAGAAGCACAGGCTACAGCTGAGCTACTCTGCATGGCTAGAGTGGACCTTCATTTAGAGTGAAAGCCAAAAGAGGCAGACTTGTTTTCTAGAGCTAGCCTGGCCTTGGAGTTTCTTCAGCTGATACATTCTCCATCTCTTCATTAAAGTTGCACTGTTCTCATTGCTATTTTTACTTTTAACTTCACACTGCTATTCATTAAAAATGTAGTAAGTCAATGCTTTCCCTCCATCTTCTGCATGAAGTTATTGTGGTTCAGTATTCCATTTCTTTCCTTACTCAGGACATTCGCAAAATCATTGAATTGGTTAGGAGAGACCTGTAAGATAATAAGTCAAACAGCATGTCATGTCACCAGCATGAAACCATTTCCCTTAGCACCATATTTATGTCTTAAATGCCTCCATGGATGGTGACACTACCACTTCCCTGGGCAGCCTGTTCCAGGGCTTGACAACCCTTTCTGTGAAGAAATTCTTCCTCACTTCCAACCTAAACCTCCCCTGGTGCAGCTTGAGGCCATTTGCTCTTGTCCATTCTGTCTGCCTTAAATATAAAACTGATCACATTTTCAAACCTACCTCAAGAAGCTAATCTGTAAGTAGCACCAAGTTAGAGATGTGTCTTGCAGTTTTAGAAAGGATTAAAAGACTGAACTGATGGTTCCCCTGCAAAACTTGACCATAAAACAGGATAATAATGCACTTACTTGACAAATTCTAGTTGTTTGGGTGTTTTCTTGGTCACACTATAGTTGCTACAGTTTTTATTCAGCTAACAGTGTCCAACGTATGGATGTAATTGAGAATAAACACCACAAGAATGGAGATTTTGGATGGAAAGCCATGCAAAGCCCAAAGCATAAAGTGAAGAGGAAAAGCACATGTTGCAATTAGAATAAGGCAGGCTGGCGTGTGGGGAAAAGTACAGGCGGTGCAGTGAGTTACATCACTTGTTAGACAAGCACCAGCAGTGTGCACAGTGGCATTCGCCTCTCCCTCCTTTGACATATTAGTTCAGATGAATAACTTACTGGAGCAGTAGGCTCCCTGACAACACAAAGGTGATTGCAGGACATCACCCTACAGGGAACAAGAGTGTCTGCAGATTGGGTAATGGTGCTGGTTCTGTCTCAGAACAGTGGTGTTAGCACCCAAAGAAAAGCCAGACATCAGGAAAAACATGACTGCACTTAACGTCCTACAGGATTAAAGACCACAGATTTGGAAAACCAGAAATCCACTCTAACATCCAAGGAGAACTGTGTCTGTTGTTTGGTTAAGTATTTGCAAGCTTTAGTCTCAATAGGAACTAAGCAAGTGCTTTAAGTGTATATGGAGGAGACTGAAAGCAGGGAGAAACATGTGTTCTTAATGTAACAGCAAACCAAGCTGAGAGGAGTTCAGCTGTTACCTGTTCTTAGGGTGATTGGAGGGTGATTGGAGTCCATCCAGTTCCCTCCCAAATTCTGGCAGTTGTTTTTTTTCCCCTCTCCCAGTACGTGACTGGGTGTTGGGCTCTACATGAGGAACTGTCTGCTGTCACACATAACTCATTGGGCCACCCTCTGGAGTCCCGTGGGAAGAGCATAGCAGATGACAAAGGTCAGTTGGCTGTGAACCACGTAATTGTCCAGGTGGACCACAAGCTGTGCAGATGCAATGCTCAGAAAAAGCAAAATGAAGGCAATGCAGAAGCTCTTTGCTTTGTAAAATAGGATGGATTGTGTAGCTAAAGGAAAGTTGGGTGGTGGGTTACGGTTTCACAGACTTGTTTTTAGCATCCCAGAACCAGTTTTGAGCCCTCTTTTTGGTTGTTTTTATTTTGATTTAGTAGTAAGCTGTGATTCCAAAACAAAAGCCCTATGTCAGGAACTTCCTTTTTCAGCACTTGGATGGTGTTTTGATCTCTGCTGGAGAACAACCAAGAATTTTATTAATGCAAACAAAATGGGTTCAAGTCATTTGTAATGCCTGTCTAACTTCTGAAATTGCTGGGTAGTCTTTTTGTCAAATGCAGTGGTGTGTAATCTTGTATCTTTTATTGTGTATGCATTTAGCAAGTTACTAAGAGTAAAACAGGTTTCATTTAATCAATCTTAAACACACCTTTGGGGTTTTTTCTTCAGAAGTTGTATTTAATTTAGAACTTATTCCTTAAGTGTTGTTATTACTTTCTTTATGCATTGTATTGCAACATTTTAATCTGCCATCAGAATTTCCATCTGTATTACTAAGTCATTTTCAAGTCTTTTTGCTTCTTTAGACTAAAATAATATTCTGAATAGTTGCCAATTTCTTGTTTGTATTTTCTGGCTTAAATATTAATGCAACCATTTTAAGTAATATGGTAGATTGGATAGTGGGTATGATGTGGAAGATGGCTGTTAGGGTTTTTGTCTCCACGTCCCTTGCTGCTGCTTGTGCACTTGTGGTACAGACTGTTTCTTTATGAGGTGCTCTGGGACTGAGAACTTCTGTGGAAGTCTCTCATCTTCAGGACAGTATTAGTTAAATATAGGCTAGGATGAGAGAGCTGAGAAACTGGCTGTCTACCTTCTTGGACTAGTTCCATATGAGAAATGTGCAAATGGACTTCTGGTGTATGCACAGCTGGAAACTCAAAGCCAGGCCACTGATGCAAGCACAACAGGAATGAAAATATATATACACACACACACATATACATATATATTTATCTGAAAGGAATACTGAAAAGATTTTTTATGAAAATGGGTATAAGTACAATGAAATAATGACAGGTGTGGTTGGAATTTTTTGTTATGGAATTGAATGAACAAAACAAAAAGATATCTGGAGAAATCAGAAGGTGTCAAATTCAAAACAGAAAGGTAATAGCTTTTTTTGTAGTTTCCATCTAGACCTCAGAATTGTTTATTAGAAGATACTTGAGTTCAAGATATACAGTGATAATGGCCATTTAAGGGAATTGTAGTTATTTGAGAACAATGGGAAGAAACTGTCTGGCTAGGGATGGCATAGTTTTGCAAGAAACAGAAGTTCTTTTGCTTTAGAAGTAAAGAAGTGTTTTGTGATATATCTGAAAATTGTAATCCAGGGATTTTTGTGCCCTCTTCCGCATTGTTGGCCATTGTTGTTTATGGAATAGTTCCATCAACTCTTACTTATGAAATTCCTTTCATATTGTGTGGACATCCAGAGAGTCTAATAATTTTCATTTGTCCTTTTTTGCTTTGGCATAGTCAGCTCAAAACACCTGCAGTGTAGACACTAACATATTTGTGACATTGTCATTTTAAAATATTTTCAGTGAAGACTTTTGTGCTAGGACGACTTCTCTTCCTCTGCTCTGCCCTGGTGAGACCCCGGCTGGAGTCTTGTGTCCAGTTCTAGGCCCCTCAGTTCAAGAGGGATGTGGAGCTGCTGGAGGGAGTTCAGCATAGAGCAACGAGGATGATGAAGGAAGTGAAGCACCTCCCTTATGAGGAGAGGCTGAGGGAGCTGGGTCATTTAGCTTGTAGAAGAGGAGACTGAGGGGTGACCTCATTAATGTTTATAAATATGTGGAGGATGGAGCCAGGCTCTTCTCAGTGTCATCTAGTGATAGGATATGGGACAAAGGGTGTGAGCTGGAACATAGGAGGTTCCACATAAATATGAGAAAGAACTTCCCAGTGAGGGTGACAGAGCACTGGAGAGAGGGGAGAGGGGGTTGTGGAGTCTCCTTCTCTCAAGAGGTTTAAGACCCGCCTTGATGTGTTCCTACGTGACTTGGTCTAGGTGATCCTGCTGTGTCAGGGGGATTGGACTGGATGATTTTTTGAGGTCTCTTCCAATCCCTTATGATTCTATGAATTATGGGTATTTTGAACACTTTACCTGTGTTTTTCTGGTTTAATTTCTGAATTCAAAAGATGACAGTTTTTTGCACTCTTTTGAGAAACAGGTATTTTTACTTCCCCTGCATGTGTAGGCAGTTAGCTTAGAAGCCAGTTTTAAATATTTACAAGTTGGTGCAAGTTATGTCTCCAATTACTGTTACTGAAAACTAGTGAGATACTTTGTTTTCGTGGGTTTTTGCCTTGCATGTGGCCAGTGCTCTTTGTTCCCTTTTCTGTTCTGAGTCCTGGATAGCCAGTTTGGTTGATGAGGTGTTTTTAGAAATGACCTTTCTGAGTACAAACAATGGAGCAGCAACAACAAAAAGTCATAAAGGAGACATGGACACATTGCTCAGCTCATGTCCTTGTAGGAAATGGAAAGTTTTCCACTTAAAAAAAAAGCTATAAATAAAGAAATCTTACTATTAATAAAATATGTGGGGTTTTTGATAGCTGCACGGTGAGGGAATGGGTTATCTTAAATGCTCATGTGGTATAAGTGTGTAAGATAGTAAATGGAGTAGCTGCCCTGTGGATCAGAGTCCAGAACCTATTCTGGAATATGTACTCTGAAATGAGGAGTTTCTGAACTCATTTCTCCTTGATGTTTCTGCTCTTAAGAACTAAGGAAACTCTTTCAAAGGTTTTCTTTGTCTTTCAGGAATACGAGATTGAGAATCCTTTTAATACTGTAAAGTAAAAGGGAAAATAACATATAATGTTTAATTGCTTTGCAAGCAATGGGTAAAACTATTCAAGTATTTGTGCTGTTAATTTATATGACAAATGTGTGTGCCTTTTTAAAAAATTGTTTGTATTAAGTGGTCTAGATACCTATTGTCTGTGTTGACCTCATGGGGAAGTGCTGACGTTTGGCATTTTTTTTAAATCAGATTTCTATCTGATTGCATTTCTAAATGCAGTCACGGGTAGTTAACGATGAAGGCTTCCCTCTAAGTCTTCTGCTTAAGCAATCAGTATCCTTCACTCATCTTTATTTTTTGGCTTTGCAACTTTGAGGAAGAAAATGCCTGTCAGTAATACCTAGTGTTTTAAAAAAGAGGATAAATGACATATTTGCACTTATGGGGGCTTTCTTTTTGAAAAGACATTTAATTTTTATAATGAAGTAACATTTATTCATGGACATTTTCATTATTTTGTTTTCTATTTCTAAATTCTTGGTATGAAGCCTGATACCAAGTTAAGTTGTATCATACTTGCTTTAGATTGTGCCAGGTTAAATTTAGTCACCAGTGAAAGTAATACATCTCTTTAGATTCTTTTCAGTTAAAGTACAATATGAAGAAATTATTACTGCACTCTTGTGTTTTATTACACACCTAGGAGGGTGTGTAATACACCTACGTGCATATATGCAAACAGGCCATATACTTACATGCATTTTGGTTAAAAAGGGTGGAGGTAATACTAAATAAAACTGGTATCAGGATGAACCTGTGTAGTCTGTAGCTGAGCTGGCATTAACTCCTCTATACTTTTGCTGTAACTTTGTCTGACACTTTAATACTTAACCAGTGAAAGCACTGGCTGTGCTGTGGTCTTCTGACAACTTAGTTATACTTACATGATGTTATTTTCAAATGTTTCAGTCTTTTTAAAACATACATCTAATCAGTATATAAAATATAAATGTTAGCCTATCTTCCTAGTACAAGTACTTTGTATTCTTTGGAAAGACCTCATGTTCTTTGAAGATTCCAAAAAGAAAAATCCATTGTATTGAGGGTGATTTTGGGTGAGTTTACAGTTGGTTTACGTATTTCTCTCTCTAGAGCTCTTTTATTTTTCCATCTAGTTGTATGTGCTTATTGGCTGATCCCTACTGTGATGCTCTTCTAAGGATGCGCTGCTATGACACCAGCACCCTCACCAAGGTGCTCTAGCTGCTCTCCCTGTACTCAGGAAGGAGGGATCTGCACAAGGAATTAATTTGGCAGCACTGTGTGAAGGTTAGGAAAGGCCCTTGGGGAGGCTGTGGGGAGCTTTTGGATGAAAGCTGAGATACCCCAGCATCCCTGGCAATCCTCAGAAGTTAACGAGGATTTCTGTTGGTTGCAGGGTGATATTTATGTGATCATTGGATGCTTTTATAGACCTTGTTCATAGGTCAGTATGTTCCTTGGTCTGTGTCCAGTTTTCACAGATACTCTTCCAGTTCTGCTCTAATTGTACTGTGACTTCACTTAGAAGGAGAAAAAAACTTCTGTAGCAGATCACAAGAACATCTTTGATTGGAAGAGATCTCTAAGATTATCAAGCCCAACCTTTGATCTAGCGCTGCCAGGTGACCCATCCCTAAGCAACAGGCCCACGTGTCACAGTTTAAATTCCTTCGAGGATGAAGACTCTAGCACAGCCCTGGGCAGCCTGTTCCAATGTTGGCAACCCTTTCAGTGAAGAAATTGTTCCTAACATCCAGCCTAAACCTTCCCTGGCATGGATTACAAACAATTCCTCTGATCCTTTTGCTTGCCACCAGGGAGAAGAGGTTGAACCCCTGGTATTAGTAGTATATCTTGGGATAATACTAAGCAGTTAATTTTATTTAGTGTTCAGTTTTTTACATACAGATTTTACAGGCATTGCCATGCCGAAATGTTTGCTGTATCTCAAATCAGTCTCATTTACAGGAGATAGTTACTGTGGAATGACTGTTTTGGTCAAACATTTATAGTACCACTGCAGTGATAAAATTTCTGATGCTTAGGCATTTTGTTGATTGTTTTAACATGAATGTATTCAAATACGTGGTATAACAAGCTGAAGAATAATACACAGTTGAAATTTTTCCACACTATATCTACACTGATGGAAAGAAACATTATATGGAGTGTGTTAGGGTAAAGCCTTATCAGAGGAAGGCATGAGAGTGGGAGTATACTCTATGCTTTTCTTAATGGGGGAGGTAAAGCCTTCCTCCACTTCTGAATTTTCATAACCATGGTGAATTGTAAACTTCTTAGTTTGCACAGGCATAACAACTAACTTTTATTTTCATTATGGAGCAAATAAAACACTAAAGCTAAAAAAATTGCTACTTTAATTTCAGTGAGTAAATTATTTTTTACAAATCTTAGCATCTTGTGATATGGGGGTTTGAAGGAAAAGGTAGAAATGCGGAGAAGTCTGAATAGCTCTTTATTACTTGATAGTTTGCTAAGTTTTCTCCTAGCATTGAGCAGCTATTTGGATGGATTTCCGTAGGGTTAGTAGTGAGAGAGCCAGACAAAGGCTGATTGAAGATTGAAGCTTGGATTGAAGATTAGAGCTTACATTTATCAGCCATCTCACCTTTGTATTTCCCAAAAGGGTAGAGAAAACACAGAACCAGACTGCCCGGCAGTGCTTGGAAATTCTCAGGGCATCCATTTTAATACAAAAAACTAAACAGGAGCAACTCCACAAACACAAAAAGTTTAAGTTTCAACTTTGCTCATCGACCTCAATGATATTTACATTTATGTCAAGTCTTTTCAGCATTCTGGGTATAGCAGAAAGGGGAAAAGTAGTGATGCAAGCTAATCTTCTCAAGGGTGCTTGAGGTTGGCAAAATCATCCAAAAATAATAGCCCAGTCTTCTAAAAAGAATTATACATTTAAACAAAACCCAAGTTTAGCTCTTGCTTTGACCCATGATCAGGTACATGAAAATAAAGTGAGAGTAAGTCATTAGTAAGAAATGGAGTATTCACACCAAAACTCTTCTACATGTACCTACTCAATGTACCTTTATAAATCTGTTGCTGCAAGGAATCTCTCAACCTCAAGGAGTGTCCTTGACAGGTGTCCCTGTCAAGCTGCTCCAAAGGCTCTTGGGCTGCACACTATTATTTCCACAAGTGAAAGCAAACAACTCTTTTTTTTTTTTTATTCTTCAGGGGAATCATAAAAACATGTGTTTTACATCTAGTATTGCCACCCATGGGTGTGTGGCTACTTGCAGAGTAGCTGTTCAGTTCGCTAGGTTCGGTAGAGCAGCTGTTAATAGACCTGCCTTTGCATTCAGGCACCACTAATCACTTTGATAACGGCCACCTCCCATCTGGTTTCCAAACTGGCAAGACCAGATATTTATATGGAGAGTAGGTTTTAGAAACAATTTGTTGTTTTTCTAAATCTGCAGTCACTACAGAAAATCCATTTCATGCGGCAGCAGGAACTGGGCAGTGCAGTATCTTAGTAATTCTTGAATCGGGGAGTGCAGGGGCTGCACGACGTGCGCACCCCGTTTCACATCACACACCACCTTCCTATTTCTGCTGGGATTGAGGTCTGCATTTGAGCTGAAAGACCTCACGCTGCCATTCAGCAGGCTGCACATTCATCCACTCAGAACATCAACTCCTAAAGCATTGTCATGTCGATTTTTAGTTACAAAGTGAGTAGATGATGTGCTTTTCGCCAAGCAGTTGGACACACACCACTGGCACCGTTCACACCAGGAATCTTAACGTTTAGGCTTCCAGGATGTATGAGCCATCATTACTTAATCCACTGCTAAGCAGATATGCCCCAGTTGCCTATCCAGCGTTGCTCATTTATTCATGCCCTGCCATTCTTCCCTAAGAGGAAGGTAGGTGATGTTTCCTGTTCTGGAGACTGGCCATTGAGGGGTTGAAACAGAATGTTTTCTTTCACTTTTATCTCTCTTCTGGGATGCTTCAGTCAGACTCAAGATGATGCCAGTAGCCCGACCTTGACTTGCAGCTCTGGCAATGCCCAGGGCTAATGTCTTTCTCCATAAGCCATTTCTCCATTTTCTGGATTATTTTAGATAGTTTTTAAATTTGTTTCCCTTGAACTGAGTTTTTGTTCGCTGTTTCACTGGTCTTACATTGCAGTCGTCTTCTCCTGGCTTCAGGTTTTGTTTCTGGGCTAATGTACTGCCCCAGCCCATCTCGGGGCTGTAGCTAACAGTGTCTTAATGTTCGTTCTGCGTCTGTAGGATTATTTTTAGGGCATTTTGGTTGTTATCACCTAGTTCTTCATTATGTTCTTTATCTTCCTTTATCTCATCTCGTTTTGCAAATAAATGGGGTTTAAGAATTGCTGCAGCCCTTTTTATCAGACATTACAAAGTCAGCTGTAGCAGGCGGTGGCACATCAAGGGAGTCTCCTTTGTGCATGGCCTGTATGCAAGCAGCTTTCCTGAAGGCTGTAGGGCTCAGTTAGAGATTTAATGGAGATCATGGAGGGTTCATCTTGTTCCAAGGTGTCTGCTTCTCCAGCCCAGTAAGCTAATCAGCTGGTGATAGAAAGCCATGCACTTGTCAGGTGGGGTCCTACATTGAAGAAAGCTTGAATTTAGGCTAGAGTATTCCCAGACTCTGGAAATTACGTTTTTGTTTGCCATTTAATGCTGAATAGCAGGGAGTTGATTAGGAAAAATATGCTCAGATGAAAATACTTGTTTTGTGCATCATGTTCTGCATAATGTCTTGAGAGGATGTCATCTTCTTCAGAATAAGTAAATAAGCCCTTTTCATAGCAATCCAGTTTGCTTGCAGAAAAGCAGCTTGTGTTTCAGCCATGTGCACGTAGCCTAGTGCTGTGTTTGGAGGGTAATATGCCCTCCAAACACTTCCTTCTGGCAAACCCTGCTCTTCCGACCAAGACCGATGCAGATTGTTGTGCCTCTCTGAATGCCTGAGTGTGCTGACAGTGAAAAACTGAGTAGGCTGGTTATTAAAACTACTTTTGAGGTCGGCCTGCTAAAGGACTTGCTTTCACTCTTAGCAATTTATTGCTTTAGTGTCATCCTTGACTGAGGAAGATTAAAAAGAGGTGGGCTCAGATTATTCCTACCCTCACGTCTTGTTGTGGTTTAACCCCAGCAATAAAGCATCACATGTCTACTCCCTCACTTCTCCCTCCAACACCAGTGGGATGGGGAAGAGAGTAAAAAGTAAAACTTAGGATAAGTAGGAATTAGCAACTGCATCAGTCTGTTATCCACATTATTATCATACTGAATGCAAAATGCAGCCCTGTACCAGCTCTTAGGAGGAAAGTTAACTCTGTGCCAACTAAAACCAGGACAGCTCTGTGGCATAAATTCTAGCCTGTCCCTTGTGTGTGCAAGCTGAGTTGGTAGACAGGGTGTTGTGAATACAGGAGAAGCACATAGGTATATCTTGTTTCTCTTTTTAACCAAAAAAGCAGGTTGGAGTTGGGTTGTTTGGTTTTGTCATGCTCCTCTTGTTGTTGTTGTAGTTGCCTACAGAGTAGCATATGGCCAGAGATTTCTTTTTTAATTGTACATGTGTCAGGGTGAGCTGTAGCCTGGAGAGGTTTGATGTGAATAGTAGACTTAAAAGTTTTGGAAGTTGGTTTTAGAAATAACTCTAGGTTCTGTGTACTGAAACCTCACAAAGAGGGAAAGGTCCTGTCAAAAATAGTGGATTTTTCTCTTCAAACGGTTGTTTTTCCTGTGCCTTGCTAAGGTGTGTCCTCCAGTTTCATTCTGTCTGTTGAATGCAGTTTCTTCAAAACATTCAGTCTCTACTGCTTTGTTGAGGGGAAGATTAAATGCAGCCACAGGTGTCTATTGGGCAACCTAGACCAAGTCAGCTATACTTTTCCCCCTTTTAGTACTGCAGTTAAAGATTAAGTAGAAGTGTTTCTTTTTCCCACTTGCACAATGTCTTTATTTTTTCCTTCTGTCTGTCTCTTATCACTCCATGGTTTTGGCTGCTTGTTCCCATCCTTTAATTTATGCCAGCTCACTTAAAGAGACTGGTCAGGTGCAGAAACCAGCAGACGTTGGGCAGAGGAGGATCACTAAACTGGCACTGCTGTTTCAGAAGGACACTCTAGATGATTTTTTTTAAAAGACATTTTTCCTTTTTCAACAAGTAAAAAACCTACAGAAGCAGAAGTCCACGAGACCTGATGAGGTGCATTCACATGTCCTGAGAGAACTGGTGGATGAAGTCACTATTCATAATATCTGAGAAGTCATGGCAGTCAGGTGAAGTTCCCACTGACTGCAAAAAGGGAAACATAAAACCCCATTCTTAAACTGAAAGAGGAGGAATTTAGATTAGATTTTAGGAAGAAATTCCTCACTGAAGGTGCTGAGGCACAGGTTGCCCAGGGAGGTTGTGGCTGCTCCATCCCTGGAAGTGTTCATTGTCAAGCTGGATGGGACTCTTGGCAACCTGATCTGGTGAGAGATGTCGCTGCCCATGGCAGAGGTGTTGGAACTAGATGAACTTTAAGGTCTCTTCCAACCCAAACCATAGGAGGTTCCATATAAATATCAGAAGGAACTTCCTCACAGTGAGGGTAATGGAGCTTTGGCTGCCCGGGGGGGGTTGTGGAGTCTCCTTTTCTGGAGATGTTTAAAACCCACCTGGATGTGTTCCTGTGTGACTTGGTCTAGGTGATCCTGCTGTGTCAGGGGGGTTGGACTGGATGATCTTTCAAGGTCCCTTCCAATCCCTAATGATTCTATGATTCTAAGATTCTGTGATTCCTCTTCTTTCCACTGCTAAAATATCTGATAAAGTAGTGGAGAGTAGTAAAGAGCTGATTTCTTCACTAAGCAAAAGGCCTTACTACAGTGAGTAGAGATAGTTAACAACTTCTTAGGTGCTCGTAACTCCTGTGCAACATACCAGTATGCTAACTCGGAAGGAACCAGTGTCACCAAGCAGCTTCTTGAAATACAGGCAGTATGTCATCTAGGAACACAAATACCTCTGAACTAAATTTCATATCAGTGTAAGGATTGCCTTACATCTCAACAAAGCTAATATAGTCTTTTAAATGGAGTCTTTAGGCATCTACACTCATTGCATTGGCAGTGGTGTTCTTGTGGATTGTAGAAGTAACTGATGTGAAACTGCCTCAGCTGCAAGAGCCAGAAGTTGGTAATTCAGATGCAACAAAACACAACCCAGAACATTAGCCAGTAAGACTGTTTGGAACTTTTGACTTTATGAGACTAATGTGGTTGCAGGTCACAGAAAGGTAGAAACTAATCAAATTTTGAAAGATAGAATGTAATAGAAACATACATCCCTATTCTTTACTCAGCTGTGTAATAAGAATAATTGCCTACAACAAGATCTAGCAGGTATTCCAATGAATGGAACTGGCTAGTTTGTATTCAGTTATTCGAAAAAATTATGTGATTCAGTCTTGTGCTTAAGGTCCTGTGTTTTCCCCTCTCGTTCTCATTAGACATTGCACCCTATTGAACATTGCTCAACACTTGTTTAGAGTATCTCCAAAGATGGAGATTCTACTCCTGGGGTTGCTTGCTCTAGTTCTGGATTAGGCATTGTAAACTTTTTTTTAACTTATTGTCTAATCTAATTACAACTTGTTTTCATTGCTCCTCTTCCTTTAATGTTCACCTCTAAGAATTATCTGGTTCTGGTTCTGTACAGCCACGTGTTTGTTAGCTAAATGAGATATAGGATTGGCACTTGTTAGATGCTTCATTTGTAATGTGTCAGGCCATCCACATAGACTGGGAGCTAAAATCTGGACAGTTTTTGCTCTTGTTAACTTTCAGCACTGGAAGTATGATTTTTGGAGGGAGAAGAGGGAATCTCTTAGTTCTGGGAAGCTCTCATCTACCTCAGCAAATAGAATTATAGACTGTTTGAAAGGGTCTTGTGGGGACCTCTAGAGATCATCTAGTCCAACCCCCCTGCCAAAGCAGAATCACCTAGGACACAGGCCTGCTTCCAGGTTGGTTTTGAAAATCTCCAGAGAAGGTCACTCCATAAACAATCTGGGCAGCCTGTTCCAGTAATGCGATCCCCTCTTAGCATTCTCTTCTTTAAACTAAACAGTCCCAGTTCTCTCAGCCTTTCCTCACAGGAGAGGTGTTGAAGTCCTCTAATCATCCTCATAACTCTTCATTGGACTCTCTCCAGTAGAACCTTGTCTCTCAAACTGGGGAGCCCAAAATGAGTACAGTATTCCAGGTGTGGTAGTATTGAATCTCATTGTTCAGTGTTAGTTGCTATTTGGACGATTTCATTATTTGGACCTGTATCCTCAAAGGCTATGTTACAAATTTGGAGAATTTGAGAAATCAATAGGGCTCCTTAGGTAGATGCTGCTGGCAGATAGCAATTCTGAGGTGTGTGTTCTGGAGTTGTTTTAAATCTCTCAAAGACTTGAAAGTGCCCATTGGCTCTGTTTTTAGTGGTATGGATTTCTATCAAAGGCTTCAAAGCCAGCTTGTGTTTATAGTAAGCCTGTTACTCAAACACTTCTGCTCCTTTCAGAGATACCTAATATCTTAACCTTAAGAGCTGTGTGGAACAGTGTGTCACTGAGGCAATAAATACTGACCTTTGTTCAAATACAATAGAAACCAACACAGGACTGTCTTGGGGAAAGCTTTTTTTTTTCCCCTAAGCCTTAAGGATGTTGTTTGTGGTGCAGCTTGGACTAAAAGAGATGTTGATCAGCTTAGTTCATCATTCTACTGAGGAAGAATTAAGAGTTTGTTTTCCTTGATAGGGGTTGTGTAACCTGTTCTTAAAATACATTTATAATGAGGATTAAACCGTCTCTAACTCACCTTTCTCGCTGCTTTGATTTGAAGTCTTCTTCATTTCCTTTAGTCAATATATTTTAATTGATACAGCTTGAGCAAATGACATTCATCAGTGATTCTTCCAATAAACAATTCATATTTGACTTGCATGTGCTGTAGAACAACTGCCAAATATTGGGCTTGCTTCTTGTGGACTAAAAAGATCCTATTCGTGGGTCTCCAGAGTATTTTTAGTTGGAAGAGACCTTCAATATCTCTGGACAAGGAGCAGGGAAATGAATCCTCCTCCTTGGAGATGTCATCAAGCTCTAGTTTCTCCATCCCTGGCATCAAAACAAATTCAGCAAATAAGGACAGTTGCTGTTGTAGATGATTCGCTTTTGAAGGGGGGCTGCTGCCTTCCTGGGGCCAGGGTAAGGAGAAAGCTTCCTTCCCTGCTACAGCCCACAGATTAGTACCCTCTTGTGGTTTTTCAGGTAGGTAGGGAGAAGCCTAAGGTTAATAAAGAGGGATTTCACGCCCTTGGGACAACTGGTTAAGGGGATCAGGAGCACAAGTTGTGTTCTCCTCAAGTCCTCCAGTCACAGGCAATGATGAGGAGGTAAATAGGAGGAGCCAGCAGATTAATGCCTGGCTCCGAGCCTGGTGTTACCAATAGGACTTTGGGTTCTTTGACCACGGATTGATTTACAAACCATAAGGTCTGCTGCCAACTCAAAGGAGAAGCTTATCTCGTAAAAGCAAAAGGACTTCAGGGCAACAGTTAGCAAGGCTCATTAACAGGGCTTTAAACTGGATTTGAAAGGGCAGGGGAATGTAAATTGGGCTTGCTAGAGGGGCATCTGCGGTACTGGCTCAACACTTGTGGGGCGGAGTCCTGGTGGCTTTGAGAGCCAGGGTGTCAGTATTTTTGAGAACCAGAAGGTGCATGTCCCTCAAGGGTGTGGACTGTACACTCAGTTCCCTCCCTGAAATGCCTATACACCAGTGCAGCCAGTATGGGCAACAAGCAGGAAGAACTGGATATCAGTGTGTGGTCACAGGGCCATGATCATTGCAGTCACTGAGATGTGGTGGGATGACTTATATGATTGGAGTGTTGGAATGAAGTGATACTAGCTCTTTAGGAAGGACCAACACAGTTCCTGTGGGAACTGGTAGACTAACTTGCTAGGCCACTATCTATCATGTGATAGAAGTCATGGCAGTTGAGTGAGGATCCTGTCACCTGGAAAAAGTGAAACACAACTCCCATTTCTAAAAAGGGAAAAAAAGGTGACCTGGGAACTACAGGCCAGTCAGTCTGACCTCTGTGCCTGGAAAGATCCTGGAGCAGATCCTCTTGGAAACTAAGGCGCATGGAAAGCAAGGAGTGAATTGGTGATAGCCAACACAGCTTTGCTAAAGGAAGGTCATGCTTGACAAATCTGGTGAATTAAGAACAGTCCTGTGGAGAAGGACTTGGGGGTGTTGGTAGACAAGAAGCTTCACATGAGCCAGCAGTGTATGAGTGGCACTCAGAAGGCCAACCTTTATTTATTATAACCTAGTAAACTTTTCTGTGTTTTGCCTCATAGTCTGTTATTGCACATTGTAATGCATTTTTTAATTTTTCTTCCATACAACTAAAAATTCACTTTTCAAGCTGTCTCCCAAGTACAGCAATATAATGTAGAAATATGATCCCTTCTTAAAGTTTGTAGTCCTTTCTGGTTTATGTGAACTGTTCATTTCCAAGTATATTCTTCCACTATCGAAGTCTTGAATGAAAAGCAGTGTCTAGACTTGAGCCCAAGGCAGACCGTTGTACTTGAAAAGTGTGTTTAGTTTGATAGTGTAGAAATAGTAATGTTTCTGCATCTCTATTTTTGAACTGTGCATGTGCCTTGCCTCTCCCACCTCTCAGTGGTTACTGCCATAGACATTACTTCCTTATCTGATGACAATCAATGCCAAAAGCATCTGCTTAAGCTTTTTATTTTTTCCTCCCATATCACTAGGCCATTTACTTGATTTCAGGCAACATGTAGAGGTTGTTAACAGATTTTAGAAGTGTTTTTAATGCTGTTTTGTGGGATTTGGATGTTGAGTGGGTGTTCAAAATTCTGTTGCCATGAGCAGGGTCCCAAATTTTACTGAAAAAACAACAGCAGTAGTCCAAGTGTTGTACAGGTAATACTTAAGTATGGGGATTTTTGCTTCAGGCACCCCTGCCTGTTTGTGTAACCTTTGCTCCTGTAACCCTCATTCGTGATCTGTCACAACTTACTTTTTTCTACTTGCCTAGTGCAGCAGCTGTGATTGCCTTCCAGTATTTCTTAATGTTGTTTTACTGTTTCTCAAATTCAGGGTGAGAATTTTTAAGATTGTACAGATTTCTTAATTTGATCTTTATGAAGATAAATTGATGCAATGAGACTGGTAGATCAGGGATTTACCTTTTCTGACCAGCATCAGAAAAGCCCAACATTTCTCTGACTTGGTGCAAGACTAGCCTGCCCTCAGCCCTACCTTCCTTTTTTGTAGGCAAGTAATGTCTATGTGATAAGTTGTTGGCCTCTCTCCCAGTGAAGATTTTTGAATGTCCTCTAGATGGGCTGTGCACGATCGCAGCCTCTGAAGTGCCCCGGGTAAGGTTTGTCCATTCAACTGTGGAGCACGACCTTGGGCTGCTTTAATTTCTGACTGCCTTGCATTTTCATCAAGGTTTGTAAATCAAAATGTATGCTGTTTCTTCAGTCAGTCACAAGTCACAAAATGTTTTGCCTGTCACATTTTAAAGACCACTCTAGAGATTAGCAACCTGAGCATGTGTGTGTGCATGTGTATGCACGTATGCATGCGTGCAGAAGTCTTCACAATGCATTGCCTGCTCAGCCTGACCAGGTAATGCCATTTGCATGGAAAAAAACATTCTCCATTTTTAAAATATTGAGTGAGCTTTTGACTTTACTGGACTGATGTCCTTTGGTAGTTTTAACTGCCTGATTTCATCAAGGAACTCTGTAATCATTTTAATTCAGGGGTCCTCAAACCCCGGCCCGTGGGCCGGATACAGCCCCCCATGGTCTCCAATGCAGCCCGCTGGTATTTATAAAACCCCTCCCGGCCCCCCGAGCAGCCACGGATGACTTCCTGCCGACTGCAGGGCCAGGCTGAGGAGGGGGGCAGCAGCAGCATCAGTGAGGTGGGTGGCTCCCCTGTCTCTCCCTCCCTCCCTCCCTCCAGCTCCCAGGCAGGACAAACCAGGCAACACAAACTATAGCCCTGCCCCCAACACTGTCTGAGGGACAGTGAACCAGCCCCCTGTTTAAAAAGTTTGAGGACCCCTGTTTTAAGTGTTCAGCTTGGAGGAGGAGTGATTTGCAGCGCCTCTCTTCCACGGGGATCCCTCCACAGAGTTTGCAGCACACCAGCTCATTTCCTGCACAGTGATTTCCAGTTTCACTAGTTGACTCTGCAGACACTTAGTTTCATTTTTAGCTCCAGGATTTCCAAAAAGTTATTTGCTACTTGTTTGAGTAATTTCAGTTTATGCTTGTTCCTGCTCATACCCAAGTCACAATGGATTTTCCTGCATATTGCCCACTCTTTGGGCTGTGAATTTGCAGAAAATAGGCAGTTTCTTATGTTTTGTATTTGTTTCATGTCGTGATCCTCATCTTTTTTTTTTTTAAAAAGCAGTGACATAGCTATTTTAATGTTCTTTTCTCAGTGACAGTAAATAATTTATAAGTTGCTTAGAGTCTAATGTACATGAGTTGGTAGCCTTTGTAGTGGGCTTCAACTCGTTTAAACCAAGGTTTGTGATTTTTTTCTCAAAAAGTAGAATCACGTGGTCATAGAACGTGGTGCTGCATTTAATCGCTTCCAGCATTTATCATTAGTGTCTCGAAACAATACAAGGACAGCGTATGGTTCCATAGCTTGCTCACTGTGGAGAATTATGGAAATACTTTGTGCTTAAGCAAAATGCCTCATTAGTATTAAAACATAGAAATTATAAAGCGCACATCGGGTGCAGTCAGTGATTATAAATTGGCTGAGCTTCAATTAAGTTAATTTCTGCTGAGAACTTTTCCTGTGTGGGCTCTGGCTTCCTGCTGCTGGTTCAGAGAAACAGCACGTGCATCCTAAAAAGCCTCTTATGTCCTACATGGTTCTCACTTTAAGACTGTTAAAGCAATTTTGCTGTAAGATAATGAAGCGTTACCTTGAAACTTTCTTGCGAACCTTTGACTCTGGCTGGTTTTAAAAAGATTCTAGAGAGTTGATGAACCTAGTCCGTGTGGAGTCTCTCATGTTTGCAAGGTAAATAGGACCTCAAGCTTTTTAAGAACCAACTTGACTGGGTCACCAATCAGAAAGTTTAGAGTGTTTTACAGTTAAATTAATGACAAATTACCGGAGTTTAAGAGAAATAATTAGTAGATTTTATCCTGCACTTGGTGCCTTGAGAAGAAAATACAATGAAGACCATCCGATTTCAAATGCTTGTGCAACATTATGACCAAATAAAAACACACGTCTCCAAATGACAGTAGAGTCTGCAGTGCATGGATCAGCACGGTGGGCTTACCAGGATCTTGGTAGTTTTTGCAGAAGTGGCTTCAAGAGCAGTGTGCCTTTCTGGGATACAGTAGTTGCCATAGTCTGGAGAGTACTTTTGATACCACGTGGTTACAGGATAGGTGGTGTGGCTCACTGTGCAAACAAGAAGCCTGCCTTAGGTGACAGGGTGACCCGGATTACCTGATTGAGGGCCTAGGTGATCCTGCTGTGGCAAAAGGGTTGAACGAGATGATCTTTTGAGGTCCCTTCCAGTCCCAAATGTTCTGTCATTCTTTTGTGGATCCATGGAACTGCAGTTTTTGCTTCTGTCAGTGGCCACTCATAGCTGCTGTCATGTGAAGGCTACTGTGAGGGAAGTGGCATCATACAATCCTCAAGTGTGGATTTTCTAAGAAGTGTTTGTGTAAGTATTTGTTAGTGAAATTTGTGACGGTGTGCACACAGAGCACTAGAAGTTTGTTATGGAGGATGTGGAGAATTTGTCTCTAACATTAGGTGTGTCTAATATTACCTGCCCCATAGAACACCCAAAACTGGTGCCCAATTCTGTAATTCCTCCTGTACCTCAGAGACTCCAGGCTTTCCTACTGTATGAATATAGAGCCACACTAGTTGGGAATTTGTATAGTCTCTAGTTAATAACTAGGGAGTGAGTATGTTGTTATATCTGAGTTAGATGAAATCCTCTTTAAGCCACATTCTTTGTGGGTCTTTTGACAGCGTAAGAGGCTTTTGCCCACAAAATACACTGCTCAGGCAAGTGTTTTTTGGGGTTTTTTTGCCTAAATTAGGGAAAATTCAAATGTCGTTGCCTGAGTCTGCTGCTCTGAATTGGGCATGATTAAATCTAAGAGGTGACGGAGCACTGGAACAGGCTGCCCAGGGGAGTTGTGGAGTCTCCTTCTCTGGAGACGTTTAAAACCCACCTAGATATGTTCTTGTGCGACTTGGTCTGGATGATCCTGCTGCGGCAAGGGGATTAGACTAGATGGTCTTTCAAGGTCCCTTCCAATCCCTTGTGATTCTCTCATGTGATTCATTAAAAATCCAATCTAGTGGGACAAAGGCACAGGAGCAAGTTATTGAATGATTATTGAATGTAGAGTGTGTCTTTAAAAAGGTTTTCTGACCAATGTTTTTTAAAAGCACCTCATCAGTGCTTTCCAAGCTGAAATTGGAAATTTTTCTAAAATTGGAGTCAGTATGTAATATCAATAAAATAGATTACTCCAGCTAGGAGGTAGAGCTGTCTTGTTTGCATTACAATATAAAGTTAGCAGCTTTAAAAACTTGTTCCAGTAACTTGCAATAATGGGTAATTCATTATAGCAGTCCTGAGATTTAGATTTTTGTCTTAAAATAAGCAAATGCCAAGGACATAGTGCTCCTTCAGTATCTCATGGCTCATCTTATAGTGACAGACTCATTCTTTCTTATGGAGTTTTTTGGCTCCTTGTCAGCATGAGCATTCTTTGAGTTCACTGGCAGGTGTTTGATGCTCTCATCATTAAAGTTGGTCATTAATAGCTGTCTAATGGTTTTTATCGTTACTATACTCTGATCATTCCATAAAGAAGCTAATGTATCTTCAGAGTTCTGGTGTGTGTTTTTAATGAAAGGTTGCATTTTGCTCATGCAGATGTGGTTTATGGGCTTTTTGGAATCTTTTTTTCTTTAAAGTAATTTTATTCTTTTATAGTCGAGGCAGATACTGCAATACTGTCCTGTGCTGTTGCTGGTCAAACAAAGAAACCTTTGGCTGATACCTCACCACTAAGTTCAGATTTGTAATTGTATTTCTCTGTATATTGTCTTCAATTTCTGCCCTCTTGTTTTAGCTTTTCAGTACAATCCCCACAGTGGTTTTGGGTTTTGATACTAATAGATTTCTGAGCTTGTTCTCGTTGGCGGTTTGCTTTTTGCCCTTACAGTTTTTTAGTTGCTGTAAGATGAAAAGGCATAGGGAACAGTAGTAGGATAGGAATGAAACCTGCCAAAAACTTGTTACTCTTTAGTAAAAAACCACTACAAATCTGTAAGGTGACAATGAACATTTAGTAAGAGTGCCACAGGCTGCCCTGAGCAGAAATTCAGTAATGTGTCTCCTGCACTGAAAACTTATCCTTCCAAATCTACCCAAGTTTCCAGAGCCAAAGATACTTGGGTTTTACCTGATGATTGCTGCCCTACACCCTCCTTTTTTTACCAGTTAGTTTTAATGTGAAGTCCTGAAGAAGGATGTTCTTTACTTCGCTTGTTTGGTCTCGGTTCCATCTTTAAAATATTTAGATTTTTCTTGGCTGTCAGTATTTGTGGTTGGTTTAGGGACGATGTGGGTTTTTCCCCTTAAAAAACCAGGACTAGGGAGATTGTCATCCTCCTGTATGTGGCACTGGTGAGGCCACATCTGGAGTAGTGTGTCCAGTTTTGGGCACCTCAATACAAGAGAGATGTGGAGGTGCTGGAGCAGGTGCAGAGGAGGGCAACTAAGCTGGGGAAAGGCCTGGAGAGTAAATCTTCTAAGGAAAGATTGAAAGAGCTGGGGCTCTTTATTTCAAAGAAGAGGAGGCTGAGAGGAGACCTCATCACTCTGTAGAACTATCTGAAAGGACGTTGTGGAGAGGTTGATGCTGGTCTCTTCTCACAAGCAGTTAGTGACAGAACAAGAGGAATTGGGTTCAAGTTACAACAGGGTGGGTTTAGACTTGATATTAAGAAAAATTTTTTCACAGAGTGGGTGGTCAGGCAGTGGAACGGGCTTCCAGGGAGGTGGTTGAGTCACCATCCCTGGATGTGTTTAAAGATCAGTTGGATGAGGTGTTGAGGGATGTGGTTTAGGGGTGAACTTGTAAGGTAGGGTAGATGGTTGGACTCGATGATCCCAGGGGTCTTTTCCAACCAGAGTGATTCTGTAACTATTGTTGGATGTTTAAAATGTGAAACAGATCAAAAGCTGAAAGAAAACGTTGTATGGTCTAGCAGGTATTTATGGACTTTGTCCTGTTTTGTTAAAAACTGGTCTTAACGTGGTAACATTGTTAAATTAACCAAGAAATTATTCTTTGTCAACAGATAACAAGTGATTTTTGAAATATAGGTTATAGATATAAATTAGACAAGATTTTTATAAAGCTTAACATTATAATCCACATAGTTAACCCATCACACTGGTCAAAAAAGTTCAAAAACTGAATGAAACACTAATTTATTCTTTTGAATAATAACTGATAAGTAGATGAGAAGGAACAAATTGCAGTGCAAATTAACCTCTTTTACTACGACAGATGAAGGTACATTCTCTCCAGGAAGGAAGGTCTGTGTATGGGCACAGAGGCTAGTGGGCATATTTCCATCAACAATGTAAAGAGGAAGTTGTTGTTGTTATTGGGGATTGGATTTGGTTTTATCTGTCTTACTTGCATTATTTAAGCTTTGGGACAGAGGTGAAACTTCTATTGGCTTGAGGGTTTAGCCTTTTGAGAGAAAGAAAGGGCAAAACCCTCAGAATCTTCACTGATCATCCGGGCTAGAACATATTATCAGAAGAATAAAGGACAGGAAAAGCAAAGTTCTATGGTGAATATTGGGCTAGCATCAGAGGGAATTCCATGGAAGAATTCTGGTGCTCTGAAAGCGTCATTTCTGAGAATTCTTAGCTGTCAAGGGCAGCTGAGAGACCGTCTTGCTCCTCAGAGAAGGCTTTGTGCAACGATTTACCATTTAAAACAGCTTCGGCCCTTGTGTCAGAGAAATTCTTTAGCTGACACATTAAAATCCATTTAGACTTGGCCACCCTTTAGAAGTATTTCTAAAAGCATTTGACTGTGCACACTCAGCAAAACTCTGGTCGTTTTTTTATCCATTACATTGCCTGAAGATCACCCACACTGAATGCCTGGAGATGAATGTAACAGCACCTACAAACGTTTCCTGCTAACAGCAGAAGCAGCAGTATCCTCAGCGTGGAAATACTGCACCTCCTAGCTGGCTTCTTTAATTATGTATTTATTTTCAGAGTGAGTTCTGTAATGGGCTCATTTTTTGCTGGGAGGGTTATGCAGCCTGGAGCAGGGGCAGCTACAGCTGTCTCTGAGCAGACCAAGTAGGGATGGGGCTGCTCACCAGATTACAACTAGCCGGGGCTACCGCTCCCACACGACTAAGGACACTTCATCTTCTTTGGTAACTTTCAGCATTCAGAAATAAATAGGAACAGTGGGCAATGCTGGACAAAGCAAGCAGTTGCAAAAACATGAAGTCAAAGAAAGGGAAAAATCCCCCCTTGAACTCTTCTCGTCCATTCTTGCTATTGTTTTATCAGATATAGCGGCTCCCCTGCATCAGGGGAAGGGTGATTTTACTATGATCTACACTTCAATGCCAGTAATATCAGAGGAATCAGACTGGCTTTACTGCTCTTGCTGTGGTCCTGCCAAATTCTCGTTCAACACCAAACACTGCAGAAGGTCATCTCAGAAAATTACTCATACAGTTCACAATAAACTCCCCTGGGTACTACAAAGAAAGTTTATCCAAAAATACAAGCCACGTTTTAGGTAGTAGTTTGGCTGTGCTGAAGCAAAGGCGATTAGCAGTTACTCCTGATGAATGACTGTGTTCCTCACCCTAGGAGAAAAGGGAATTGTCGCTTCGAGTCTGATCATTTAGAAGTTTCCACCAAAGGCTATTTTTCTAATCATTATTTTGAAACTCTTGGAAGGTTTTCATTTCTTCTTAGAGCCCAGTCAGTTTCCTGACTTGGAAGTGTTCTACAAATAATGTTTAAAGAAGAGTAGTTTTCACATCAGCGAGGTCCTTACATAAATGAGCAGTTTGGAATGGAGATGGCAATCTGTAAGAATGTTCTTACAAAGACCTTAGGTAGCATGAGGCCCTAAGCTTAGTGGAGGAGGGACAGGCATGTATTGACTTCCCAGACAAATACTCAGCCACGTCCACAGAAGAGGATGTTTTTTCCCTGGGGTTCATTCAAGGACACAGGCAGAGAGCTCGCAGGCAGGAGTGAAAGCAGCCGTTAGCTAAGAATCCGATTGTCTTTGTTACAGTTTGCTAATCTGCACCTGATACCATCGATGCAGGTACCTTGTCTTTGTACTGCAGCTTGTTCAAAAGCTTTTGGGTCAGGACAAAGAGGTACAAATGCTACATAATGTGATTGCATATGCATGTCCTAAGAAACAGTGCTGGAAGAGAACTTTGTCCTGTAATCCATCCTTCTCCCCACAGACTGCTCTGCAGATGCTATTCTTGATTCAATTGGTTTTCACATGCAGGGAAATCCATCAGGGTCACTGGGAAACACCTGCAGCTCTGTGGTTAAAGAATGTGCCAGCTTATATTTCTGTCACTATGCAGAAATATAAGCAAGGAACTGCAAAATGGAGGTGATTTCTCTCTGAGGGTCATCTGGTGGAGCAGAAGGTGTTTTATATAGTGTGATAAACTTAGAATGCCATCTGCTTTTGTAGATGCCCTTGGGACATCAGAAATATTGATAATTCTAGCTTGTCAAGGATGCGGGGAAAATATTTTTAATGAGGGAGATTTTCCGTGAGAATATTTTCAAAATCCATTATTTGCCCATTTGTGCTCTGTAAGACTTCCTACTTCATGGTCATCATCATCATCATATTCCTTTTCATGTGTTACAGGGAACATATGCAAGCTAGATGAAAAGGAATGGGAAATTTTAAACTTTGAACCTTAATGTTTTAAACCTTTGCCAACCAAATAGAAAGGGAAGGGCTTTGCTTGTTGGCTGATACAAAGTGATGCACTGTGAAGCTTGTCTTTGGAAGGAACTGTTGTTGAGAGAACCACCCTGAGTGGCATGAAATCTTTCAAAACAAAGCTGTTTGTTTGCAAACAAACAAATTGAGCTGCTAATGAGGATCTCAAAGGAATCCACCACTAAACCCTATCCTGAAGCACACATCTACACATCTTTTAAATGATGGGCAACACATCATAGTAGTGTACAAGGAGGAACATGTATTGCAATTCAAGCTACCTTTTACCACAGCCATTAGTTTAGATAAAACAACTTTCCTAACAGCTTCAGAGGCTGCATCAGTTGCACTGTCTTCAGAGTCCTTCAGAAGACTGATGAAGTCAATAACTAAAAAAAAAGAAAATCATGAAGACTGATGAAGTCAATAACTAAAAAAAAAAGAAAATCATATTGGTGCAAGACAGGATTAGATTGTCTAAGATATCAGGGCACTTCCTAATGACAATTTCTAGGGGCATTCTGGAGCTTTCGTTAGACTACTTTGTGTAAATTCAGCTCAAACATTAGTCTCCTTCCCTATTCCATGCACTTTACTGTAGAATTCATTATAGTTAAAATCATACTGCCAGAACAACCTAGTAGACCAGAAAGTCCCTCCTTGTGAAGAGAAGGTGATTAACAGCCGTGCTCCTCGGACCGTTGTTGTCCGTGCTGCTTCCCACTGCCGACTGGCAGCCTCAGCAAGCACGTAGCATTAACCTTGACTATTCCCTCTCTCTGTGGGGCATCCTGTGTGTTTCTGATGCTGTTTTCTTTACCTGGCAACTTCTCTCACTTCTTTGCTTGCTAGGTAAGCACTGATAAACTACAGACTGATGGCAGCATGAAGTGTGCTGTATTTCCCTCACCGATACCTGCAACAGGTTTTCTCGTGGTTGTTCTGTTTGGGAAGTTCCAGTGTATGTTGCAGGCTGTTTTCCACAGTACTAACCAGCTACTCCTCAGAGGTTTAAAATGCAAGACACCGTATGCTTGCAACTGCAGTACATGTTGCCATGAAACAGAAATGTTTGAATACAGAGGCACAGAAGGTTGGGGGTTCTTAGAGTGCTTCAGGCTGTAGAGCACAAAGCAGGATGTAGCTCTACAGTGGTATCTGCTCTCTGATTATTTCAATTCTGCCAATTTCCTATTCAGATAAATCAGTAGTGTGGGATTTTATTTTGCAATAGTGGAACTCAGTCTCCTAATTAAATGGTTTGCATGAGGACATATCTAGTATTTTCTAATAACTGTGAGGGTGATGGAGCACTGGAACAGGCTGCCCAGGGAGGTGGTGGAGTCTTCTTCACTGGAGATGTTTTAAGACCTGCCTGGATGTGTTCCTGTGTGACTTGGTCTGGGTGATCCTACTGTTGCAGATGGATTGGACTAGATGATCTTTCGAGGTCCCTTCCAATCCCTAATGATCGTAATATTTTGGACATGCCTTTCATGTTACTCTTGGTTACCTTGTCCTCTTTCCATTACACCCTCCCTACACATTCTTGCTCCCTGTTTGGTCAGCAGCAGCATGCAGAAACTAACCAAGCTGAAAGCTCACTCAGTGTTTGGCTTGTTCCTGCTGGTCACTCACTTTTGGCAGGTTTTGTGGGGCTCTTTGGCATGTTCCTCTTTTGTCTATGTCAGCTTATTACTCATTTCTTACTGCTCATAAGTTGCTGTTTCTGTTGAATTACTGAGTCCAGAGTAGGAAAACACTGTTCCTTTTGCCTGGATATTCTGCTGTAGTTGAGCTGTATTTCATGGCTTTTGTAAATTTAGTTTAGGATTCCCGTTGTCTTACTTAACACTGGGAAAGGCAAAGGGGATGAAAGCACTGATGATGGTAAGTTGTTTTAAGCTGGAAGTCGGTTTAATTTTGGAAGCTCTCCTCAATTATTCAGCAGATGTATCAGTGGAGAGAGGGGAAGTGTTAAGGAGCCCAGGCACCTAGGGTGACAGAAGTAATTGTGGTGAGTGACTTGTTACTGGTCTGACAGACATTATGGGAACAAAACAGCACTGAACAAAAGCAGATCTTAATTTTCATGTTATCTAAACTGGATTGTTACTTGAACACTGAGAAGTGATTTCAGTACGTGCTGCTTGCCCAGATAAAGAGAGGATGATGAGGCTCATGGAAGGTCCTTGGCCAGTTTTCCTGAACTGGCCAGTTAAGTGGAGTGCAGCTCTCCTGGCAAAAGCAACTGAACCCAAGTTCAGACATGCAGCAGACTTAATCCTCCTTGTGGCAGAGGTGAATTTGGTCAATACATTTTCAGTGTGTGCACAGTATTTGATACTGCCCTGTACAACATCTTTGTCTCTAAAAGAGAGACACGGACTTGATTATGGACCACCCAGTGAATAAGGAACTGGCTAGAATGTCACACTCCAAGAATTGTCATCAATGGCTCAAAGTCCAGGTGAAGGTTTGTGACAAGTGGTGCTCCTCGTGGGTGCTTAACTTCTTTGTCAGTGACATGGACAGTAGCACTGAGTGCCCCTTCAGCAAGTTTGCCAGTAACACCAAGCTGTGTGGGGTGGTCAACACACTAGAGGGAAGGGAGGCCATTCAGAGGGATCTCAACAGGCTGGAGAAGTGAGCCCATGCAAACTGCATGAGGTTCAGCTAGTCCAAGTGCGAGGTCCCGCACCTGGGTAGGTCCAATCCCAGGCACTGTTACGAGCTGGGTACAGAGTAGGTTGAGAGTAGCCCTGAAGAGACAGACTTGGGAGTGTTGATTGACCAGAAGCTCAACATGAGCCAGCAGTGCACTCCTGCAGCCCAGGCGGCAGACTGTGTCCTGGGATGCATCAAGAGAAAGTGTGGCCAGCAGAGCAAGAGATGATTCTCCCCCTTTACTTTGTTCTTGTGAGACCCCCACCTTGAATACTGCATCCAGTTCTGGTATCCCCAGCAGAAGGAGGATATAGAACTGTTAGAGCAAGTTCAGAGGAGGCCACAAAGATGATCTGAAGGCTGGAGTACCTTTGCTATGAGGATAGGCTGAGGCAGATGGGTTTCTTGAGCCTAGGGAAAAGAATATTGGGGGGTGAACTTTATAACTGCCTTCCAGTTTGTGAAGGGAACCTACAGAAAGGCTGGAGAGGGGCTTTTCCCAAGGGGATTCAGCGACAGGACACGGGGAAGTGTTTTTAAACTGAAGGAGACAAGGTTCAGACTAGATTGTAGGAAGAAGTTCTTCAGTGCAAGAGTGGAGAGACTCTGGAGAGAGAGTCTATGATGTTCAAGGTGTCACTGCTCATGGCAGGAGACTTGGATAAGATCCCTTCCAACCTGAGCCATTCTATGATTCTGTTGTTCTGATCTGCACCAGCACATGATTGTGCTGCTTCTCATGCATAATCTTCTCTTTAGTTTCAAACAAACAAAGAAGCAAAAGTAGTTCCAAGTAAGGAAAGAGTAGTTAAGAAAATGCCACCAAACCCACCACATTCATTCTTGTCATTTCAATAAGCTGTTTTTATGAATTAATGAAAATTGTAGTCCCACTGCAGCATTTTTGTTAATTATTAGTCTAAATAATACCTTGAGTATAAATTCCTTTGAGATCTTACTAGTATCTTAACTGATGTAGGGAGAAATACTGTACAGTACTTTCTGTGGGGTAGCTGCAGTGGAAAGTTCTCTTCTGTAGTAATTAAAAATGGAAGGGTGTTTGGGTTTGTAAATCACCAAAATGTTGATGTAGAGATAATAATAGACTAGAAAACTGTAAGTTATATCTTTGTTTCAGTTAATTATTGACCTCATTTCAGTACACTAGTGGTACAGCCACATATTCTGAGAGAAAATGCAAAGTATATCACAACTTGGAGTATCAAACTCCCAGTGGCAGAAAATGTTCTGATCACACAATAACCCTGACATTCTTGTTGCTATTTACTTCTACTTTGCGATATCAATAGCAACTTTCATGGTTTAGGATCTTATAAAGTAAAATTAATTTTAGGTAGAAAATATCTTCTCTTCAACATATTTCTGACTTTGTATCACTAAAAATAATTCTATTATACAGCTTCAAAGCTGAGCGAAACGGGGTTGAAATACTTTGAAATCCCAAAACTTACATTAGATGTAAATATATGACGGGGAGGCTTGTGGTGCTTGTTTTGTAATGGTATGGAACTGCAAAATATTGGTAAAATATACGGCCTGTAGTGAGTGAAGTCTGAGAGGAAGGTGGAAATTCTCTGTGGTATCCAGTATGACTCTGCTGAGTACTGTTTCGGATCCCCAGTAGGTTTTAATTGGAATGACATTTTTGAAATACAACTTTGAGAGCAGTCTCGTTTGTAAACACAGACTGCAGAGGTTTAACACCTTTTTAAAAGAGAAAAAAAAGGCTTTTTTTCAACTCTATCTGAAACCACATCAATAAGCCTTTTATTGCTCGAGGTACCTCCAGATTTGCTAGTCTTTAAGCAATTCTCAGAGGCATTTCACTTACTCTGATGCATTTCCCTTATAGACTACCATGGCATTTGTCTCACTTTATTTACTGTCAGTCAGCAGTTTTGCCACGTTCAAGTCTTCTGGTCTGTCATTTATTACATGTACAAAGTATTAATAGTCATTATAAATCTTCTGTTTTCTTCTGGCATGCTGGTTTCCCCACTAATATTTACTTTGTAACTTACACCACATTTCATTCTTATTTTTCATCTAATTCTTCTCTTTTTTATTTTTTGTTTTAGTAACTGAAAAATAATTTGTGTTTAGCCTCTGTAACTATAAGTACTTTAGAGTTTTGCTTTGCATTTCTAATACCCGTTCTTTATCTGTTTTAGCATCTCCCTGTATTCTTCCCAGTGTTCTTTACTTCCTATTTTCTTGTAAGTATAGCATATTCTATTTTTCCCCTCAGTTCCTATTGACCTGCTTAACCATGTGGAGTTAATTCAAGCTGCATCTCACTCCTGAAGAAAAGAATTCATTTACTGTATAAGCTTAGTTCCATTAATACACCTTTTCCTTCTGACTGGAGTGTATTGGTATTTGGCTGAAAAAAAAATTTCATGAAATATCTTTATATAAGACATTTATTTAAAAATGCATGGCATTCATCTTGGAAGAAATTACATTTCAGTTCCATTTGCTGATATTGTCCCATTTACTCTCTTTGCTCAGTTGTTGGAATCTGACTTCAACAGGTGGGTCTCTGGCAGGTTTCAGGAAACAACCAGTCGTGAAATTCATCCATCACTTTGTCTCACCTATGCCATGCTTTAAGTGGTTTCCAAATGAAGACTGACCTCACAATTGTGGCTAGTTAGGTACTAGGCCCATTATTTTTGCATAACTGATCTTTGCTTTAATTAATAGTAGTTCTTCTGTCTTTCGCTTAGTGGCTTCCTCCTGGTATTTTTTGTTTCTCTTGTGTTTTTAATGGGCTTTCTTCTAAGGCAAGATTCAGTATTTTAGGCATTGGCTGTATCCAAAGATGTTCAGAACTTGCCAGATGTGACCTGCCTCTCAGTAAATATAAGTCTGAGCAAAGCACAATGAAGTTACCTCTGAACATCTGAGGCTCCAGTATTGGACTTTGCAGTTGCAGCATCAGAAGCTGCAGTAATTCCCAAACCCAAAATTCAGGTGGAGATTTTTCTTGACAATTTTTGTTTCTTAAATATGTTGGCCTCCTAATATTGGTCTTTATAGTCTCTTAGAGGCCATAGCTTCACAGTAATATATTGGTGCTGCTGAAGTACTGTGTCCCATTTAAATATCTTAGTGCTTATTCTGTTACTTCCTTAGCTGTCTTTGCTGTCTGTCTGTCACTGGTATCCATAGTGCTACTTGTCCTTTCATCTAGATACACGTATAATTTCAGTAAAGAAAAAAAGAAACCCAGTCTTTTATAAATTCAGATTTGAACAGGGAAAAGTAGCTTTTGGGGTTTGGGACCACCTGTATCTAATAATCTTGGCTTCTACACTGACTTGTTCAGTAGCTTGAGGGAGGCCACTCACAGCTCTGCAGCATTTTCTCTCTATGGCAGCATGTGGTAACTACTTAATTAGTGCTTTATGGAGTTATCAGTTTAAGCGTTTTGCCTGTGAGATTTTCCCTTTGATAGACTGTTCACAAGTGTGACAGTAGTCAGTGAAGTAGAAAGCCAAAGGGAGTAAGGAAAAGCTGGTTGCTCTCCTCAGGAATATGCCCCTGAGCACTGCCCATGCCTGTGCGGCAGCTCCTGGTGTCCAAGGGCAGCTCACTGTCTCCAGTTCCTCCCAGCTGCTGACTGAGACTGGAGCATTGCCTTCTCCATTCACTGCTTCAGCAGTGGTTATTTTCTTGATGTTTACCCTCAACATGGTTTGGGGTTTTTTTTTTTTGCTTGTCTACCACTATATTCTTGATTCCTTGTGTTCATATGATAGGCGTTTTTCCAGGACTTCTGTCCGAGCTCAAGGTATTTTCTGTCTCTGCAACTCTCATAATGTGGAGAACTGTAGCATCAGTTTTGGGGTCAAGCTGCCTCCCGTGCTTTCCAGTAGTTGCCTGCAGTGAAACAGGACAAAGCCTAATTGAGGAAGGATATCATGTAAGTTTTCCTCACACAAAGCATCTGATCCAAGTTTTTTACTCTTGGTAGTCTTACTGTTGGCTTAGAACTCTCCCTGGGTTTTTTGGGGGGTTTGTTGTTTGTGGGTTTTTTAATTACTGTTATTCAATAATAATAATAATCTTCAATGGAAGAATAAAGGACTCTGAATATTTCTCATGGGTTCTCCAATTCCAGCATGTCCTCACAAACTCACTGGTCCTAGCTAGGATTGCCAAAAACCAGGAGAGATCAGGTTCAGCTTGAGAGCAAGGGTTGTATTTACTGACTGTTTTCCATCTTACCTCATTTCAGCTGTTACCAGTAGATCATATTTGGGATTTATTCCTCTCCAACATCATAAAAGGACAAATCTGGCAAGGCAATACATCACTCTGAATTACTTTTTCAGTTGAGAGCATCTAACTGTCCAGTACCTATTGCATGGGATAATGAATGATACCTTTAATCGTCCTGCTTTTAACATGTGCTTACTTCCCCAGAATATTGGGAAAAACCAGTAGAGAGTGTGCCTCTAGGACAGCTGGTGAATTTGTCTTTGGGTGTGGTGTAATAGCAGTTGTGTGCTTTGCCTAAAGGCAGGGTCTTTTAGAAATCTTGGCTCAGATCCTTGACCATCCACTGGAGACTGCTTTCTGTTGAGGACCTCTGAATCAAAAGAAAGAACCTGCTCGGCACATGGATTTCCAAGTGTGCTGGTCATCAGAGGACTCTAGAACCGTGTTTACACATCCTGAGGACCTCTTATCATCTTCTCACGTGTACCTTCAACCCCTGGTGTCAATGCCCAACTGTTCCTTAAGTGCAAGAATCAGGACTAAGCAGCCAGCACTGCAACATTCAGTTTGTGTTAAGATGGACCCAAAAGCATCAAGTGAAGAGTCAAGAGATTTCACCTTTGTTCTTCGCCACCACTGCCACTTGTTTCTGTCAAGGTCAGTGAATTCTGTTGAGAGGGTGCTGCTGTGGAGGAGATTGCCCATGTTAGCAGCAGTCAGAAATATGATATATTGCAGGTTACCCAAGTCCAGGGTATAGCTGGCCATGTTAAGGCACACAGCTCTGTGTACTTGTGTGCTGGAAGATGGCCTCCCTGCTGCAAGCTGCTCTGGGTTCAGGTAGTCTATTCATTTGCCACCTGTTAAGGAACCCGTGGTCTCAACCTCCTGTTCCATATTAGCTACCTGCTATTGACATCAGACATTAGAACTGGCTGGACAGACCCCCTTGAGGTACTTACATGAAAGCAGGTGCTTCTTCCCACCAGGGGTGCTCACTCTGGACATTATGAACACTCAGACCTCGGGGTCTTCTCTGAATCCTAATACATAGAATCGTTTTGGTTGGAAGAGACCTTTAAGTTCATCAGGTCCAGCCAATAACCCAGCACCACACATCACCGCTATACTTTGTCGCGGAGGCATCCACAGAACCAGACAGCAGGAGCTGCAGAAAAATACTAATTATTGTGGTCAGAGTTGCCTTGCACTCCAGCAACACACTGGATGCGTAAGCAAAGTGTGGTGTCTTTCCAAACTCCACCCTAAGATGTCATCAATGGGTAGAAAAATGTCAGTTAATTGCTCAGGTAAATCTAGTAGATGTCTGTCAGCTCATCATAGTCTGGTCCTGATGGTCAGCATTGCCAGTAAAACACCAAGGTTGTTGCTTCTCCATTTTCCTGTAAGAAAACATGGGGCTGGCCTCAGTTTAGAAAACCAGACTTCATGGTTAGAAGTTAGGGGTTATAAACCGAGCACTAATCCAGTGGGGTTTTCTACTCCTATCCAGTGCTTCCCTGGCACGTAAATAAGCATCTGGGTTTTGCTGGAGTCTTTGACACAACACCAGTAATATTGGCATACCCACTCCCTACACCACCTCAGGTGTGCTGAACCTCTGGAAACCCTCTGGCCTTTATCTTCTACTTTCCTGCATTGAAATGCTAGATGTTTTGTGGGCAGTTGTGAATGGAACTCTTGTAGAGTCTGGCATTGAGACCCTCATCTGTGCAGTAGGAATGAGACGTGAGTGCTCATTGACAAAGAGGAGGGAAAAGAATGTGTCTGCCAAGTCTCATTAACAAATTAGCTAAAATGCTTTAGAAAGTTTTGATGACCTCACCAGAATGATGTCGCGTGTACGTGGCGTGTGCATGTCTGTACAGGAGCTGTCTTTTGGCAGCACCTGCTCTGGGCCGGCCTGACGCTAAGGGGACTCTTACTGCACAGGAAGAGAGTGATTTTTAAGATCTCTTTGAAGACTGAGTGAAATTGCAGTGAAGTGCTCTTGGTATAGAATGTGTTCACCTTGGGTGTTAGGGTGAAATAGCTGGGTATGCTTCAGGTTTAAACCTCGGGCTATTTTGCAATAGCTTTCCTCAGTAGATGGGACCTACTTAAGTCTTACATTTGAGAGCATTTCAAATAAACACTGTGGTATCTTAACCTGCAGCTCCAAGATTATCAAGATAGGATGGTTCTTACTTATGAATTGTTCCTGGTATCAAAAGGACTCAAAAAGGAGTGTGTAGCCTGGGGCAGGTTTGTCTTATTTGTACTGATTTGTCACAAAAATAAATATGACTCACTCTTTGCTTCCCTATCAAATACTTTAGTCCATGCTACAGTGAAGAATGGCTGGGATGTCTTGACTGCAGTAGTGTCAGAGGTGCTGCAGAGTTTCTGTAAATCTTTTCTCCTTTACAGTCACCTTAAGTAACAGCTGTGGTGGTCAGCATGACCACGTGCACCAATTTCTGACTGTTGGTAGGATCCTGTCTATAGATCCAATGCAAGAAAAATCCCTCCAAAATGAGTCTGAAACTCCAGTGGAAAGGGGACAAGGAGCAACCCTAATTTATCCTGATACTTGATAAAGGTGAAAAAGAAGTTGCTTTCCTGAGGAGTGTTTGTTTATGCATTGCCAGTGAAATGGTAAGAATGGAGATGTATTTGGAAAGCTTTTTGCACTTGTTAGCAGGAGGGACATCTTTTTCCTCTGTTAGACAGTGGAAAGTTTATTTAATATCTTGTCATGACAATGAACACTTCCTTTTCAAAGGTAGTAAGACTTCATCAAACTTTTTAAAATAATTCTTGCTGAGTTATGTATTGTTAATGTTATCCGTGTTGGTTTTATGAGCATGGCCTTAACAACTGCTAAATCTAGTATTTGTTATTCACATCTTTTCAAAGTACTAATGCACTTTTATTTCCACTTATGTAATGGAATCACAGAAAGGTTTGGTTGGAAGGGACCTAGAGATCATCTAGTGAGCAGGGACACCTCCCACTAGACCGGGTTGCCCAGAGCCCCATCCAGCCTGGCCTTGAATCCCTCATAAAAAGTCCCTCTCCAACTTTCCTCTAAACTACTTCAGGTACTGGAAGACTCCTGTAAGGTTCCTCTGGAGCTTCTTTTCTCCAGGCTGAACAGCCTTAGTCCCCTCAGTCTGTCTTCATAGCAGAGGTGCTCCAGCCCTCTAATCATCCTTATGGCCTCCTCTGGATTCACTTCTCCAGTTCCATGTCTTGTGTAGAACATTACATACTCAGACTAAGGCAAATCTATTTAACTTGGGAGTGGAGAAATGCCAGTTGTTCTTCTATCAATTGCTTGCTTTCAGCAGGAGAGTTTTGCGTTCTGATTAGTCATGATTTTGGTTGGCATTAAAGGTTTGTCTTTACATGAATGTTTGTGCTCAGAGAAGGAAAGGCATTCGAAAGCAAAAATAAATGGTAAAATCCAGCGCTACCAGCAACACTGCCCTCTTCCTAGCAGTGTCCTTGCAAACGTGTTTGATGCTGTAAGTCATCAAAGAAACAGAAAACAGTCCTCAAAAGGGGAGAAAAACGGCTCCTGTAGACCGTATTACTCTAAATGTGATGTAGTAGCCAAGATAAAAACTGGTGTGCCATGGAAGACTTCGAATTTATTAGAGCGATATTGTCTAGGATGTGGGTGTGTTTGAGTGCGTTTCTCTTCTCGTGTTAATTTTGCTCACATGAGCAGTGTCCTCTAAAGAATGCAGAGCTTACAGGAGCAATGGCAACTTTTACAACAAACACCTGTACAAAATGAACGGAAAAGAGTAGGAATTCTAGGCTGTGAGAAAAGGCATGTTCAGGAATTGAAAACAGACTCTGGCAAACAAGCCTGAGTAAGTCCATCTACTGCCCAGCTGCAGTTTCCTGTTGCTGATACCCCGTGAAGTGCTACCTCAATAATCTCCCATTTCATCAGTGCATGGGAAGGTGACATATCTGCAAAACCAACAGAAGGTGGCTGAGGCACATCAGATGGTTCCCTATGTAACTGTTTCCTGGAAACAGAATTAATTAAGTGGTTAACTGTAATTGAAATTATAAAGCTAGTGCACACGTACTGCCTCCCAACAGTAAGTTTTGGGGTGGTTTCAGCACTAGCAGCAGGGTGTCGCAGTGACCAGCAGCCCATCGTTTGAAGAAGTGTGACCATTTCATCCCACCTCTTTCTCTTCCCGGGCATCTGTGGGGGTGCCTGTTCAAACACAGGAGCGTTGGTAGCACTGCATCATAGAATCATTAGTGATTGGAAGGGACCTTCAGAGATCATCTCGTCCAATCCCCCTGCCTCAGCAGGATCACCTAGACCAAGTCACAAAATCAGTCAGGGTTACAAGGGACCACAGGATCATCCAGTTGCAACTCCCCTGCCATGGGCAGGGACACCCCACCCTAGATCAGGCTGGACAGAGCCCCATCCAGCCTGGCCTTAAACACCTCCAAGGACAGGGCCTCAACCACCTCCCTGGGCAACCCATTCCAGGCTCTCACCACTCTCACGGTGAAGAACTTCCTCCTCACGTCCACTCTAAATCTACCCATCTCCAGCTTTGCTCCTCTTCTAGTCCTGTCGCTACCTGACATCCTAAAAAGTCCCTCCCCAGCCCTTTTGTAGGTCCCCTTCAGATACTGGAAGGTCACCTGGGAGCCTCCTCTCCTCCATCCAGACTGAACAGCCTGAACTCTCTGTGTCTGGCTTCATAGGAGAGGTGCTCCAGCCCTCTGATCATCCTCGTGGCCCTCCTCTGCACTCGCTCCAGCACGTCCACATCTTCTAGAAGGATGTAAGTGAAGTGTCTTTGTTTCATAAATGCCCTATACCTTTGGAACACAGAACAGTACATTTATAGTGACTTATCAAAGGAAGCTTGAGCTTTTTATTCCAAAAATGTGAGTGCTGTAAATACAGATACTCAAGCAAAAAATGGGCAGATATACAAGTTTTTAAGAGCTCTTATTTTGTGTTTCTCTAATTGGTGCCAATACACTACAATTCCAGAACTATTTGCTGTGGAATTGCTGAAGCAAAAGTATAAAATTTCGTGGAAGTAGATCTTCTGTTTGCATTGCTTTATCACTGTCTGGAGCTGGTGTCTTGTGAAATATTTGATGTAATGCGAAGACGGGAGAAGTTTGTCAGGGTTCACAGTTAAAGCTTGCTGGTACATACGAACACAGAATTATAGAACAGTTTCAGCTGGAAGAGACCTTCAGGATCATCAAGTCCCACCTTTTCCTAGCCCTATTGGCACCATTAAACCCTGCCCCCCAGCACAGCATCTGCCCTTCTCTTAAACACCTCCAGGGATGGTGACTCAACCACCTCCCTGGGCAGGCTGTAGCAAAGCACCACTGTTTGTAGGCAAAAGGGAACATGAGGCAACCTGCCCTGGACAACTGATATGAAGTCTTGTGGATTATATATACAGGTGGCTGTGAATGTGAAAATACAGACAGGACTCTGGAAAAAACACAACTCCAGCACTGCTGTATTTTTAATAACTTTTTCCCCCTATCAGTTTTGTAGATCATCTTTTTCCAGTACTTGAGTTGCAACCAGTTACAATTACACAGTTATTTTTGCAGTTAACACTTTAAGAAACTGGTGGTGATGTTTTGCTCATTTGCATATTCAGAAATGCTCGTCTGAAAATACAGAGCGATGTTGTGCTTCAAATGAGAGATTATTTCCAGGCAGCTGAGAGCCAAGTGCTGAGGAGGGCACAAAACTGACTTCTAGCAGAACTGTGCCTACAGCAAAACACCGAGCCGTGCCTGGCCAGTGACGCTCCCGACTGTGTGTTCCACAGAGCTCAGGAAGAGAGCACTGGGTTTGTTTGGAGTCGCTTTCTGCAAACGCTTTCTTCTGCTCAGTACTGGTTTAAAAAAAACCCCCAAACAAGAAAGCCACCAAAAAAATTGTTAGAAATTATTATGAAACAGGACTAGGGGACAAAAGAGAAGGCACAAATGTGCTGTTAAAATAGCCCATCGTGAGTACCACGTGCCAGGCGCGGAGAAGAATGACAGACTTGGGCAGCCTTCTGGAAGAAGAAACATAAATAAGATCGGGACTCATCAGCCTGGAGAAGGGATGTGATGAAAGGCATGTAGAAAGTAAAGATTTATATTGTGGAATTTACTGCTCAAATGCACTGAATAGGAAGAAAAAACCACAGTGGTTTCAAAAGTAAACTGGAAAATCCCAAGTGGGATGAAGATTTAGTGACATGATTTTGGGTGCAGCCGATGGCTCTGGGCATTCAAAACTGTAGAGGTTGTTAATTGTCTGGTGGCTGGAGTTGGGGAAAATACTCGGACAGCAGCATGCACATCTCCAACGTTCGTATACGTATTCCTTAAACTTCTGTGCTGAGCCTTTCAGAAACAGCGTGCTCTGTCACACAGACCCGAATGAGAGAACCAGCACCGGTACCCACGTACTCAAAAAGAGGTCGGCAAAAGGGCCGGGCTATTTGAGAGCACCTGGCTGCACTGGATGTGTCCCCTGTGTAGCTGCAGGGAAGGGGATGTTTGGACTCGGGGCTTGCCATGCAGGTTAAACTGAACTTCTCAAGAGTTTGGGAGACAGTAGCAGTCAAGGACAAATAGCTTAGGGAGCCGCTTGGGATTGTAGCTTTTGGATTGCCGTGAAGTTGTGTTAGTTGTGGTTTTACCACCGTGTATCTGGGTGTCTGCCATCGTACGTCTCTGCTGTAATTCCCTTCCATTTTAGAGAAGTTGCTTTTTGCTGTCTTCCGCCAGTGGGAAGGAGAGGGTTGATCCCTTGGCTGTTCTGGCTTTCCAATACGAGTATTTTGTGGCTGTGTTCCTTTTGAATAAGATTAGTTCCTTGCCCATCAGTTGCCCATAGCTGCTTTTTTTTCTCTCTAAGACCAGCTGCATGAAAATTGTGATTATTATCAGGTTTTAATCAGGAGCCGCAAAATGAGCAGTCCTCTTAATTTCATTTTGCATCTGTCTGGTGAGGCTTTGGACACCAGTAGTACATCTTCATCTTTGGGAAGATCCCATTATGTTAATTAACAGCTTGCAGTCGGCTGGGCTTTTTTGTGTGGTTGGTTGGGGTTTTTTGCAGCTACAAGAGTTGTTTGTTTACCTCTGAAACAACCACATTTCTGTGTCGGCCTGACAGCATCCAGGGTGCGTTTGCCTGTTTCCTAGCCCTCGCTGTGTTTGGAAAGCTCAGTTTGAAGGGAGAGGGCTGTTGTGTTCTGTTTGACTTTGATGTGCTTTCTCCATTAAGGTACCGAAATGTATTAAAATGTCATGAAGTCTGTGTCTGTCAAGTTGTAAAATATACTTGTAGTTCACCTGAAACTAGGTAATTAAATAGTGCAGAGTCTTCCTGTGAGGAAATCATCCTCGTTTGCTGCAGCACACGTGCAGCTCTGCCCAGTGACACAACCTTTGCCTGTTTGTATACAACATGAAGTCCTGCTTTGTGTCTCTTGAGTTGTCTCTTCACTCTTAAGAACCCAGTGCCAAAAGAAGCACTGTAGAAGGTCACAAACTCAGCAGGACAACAACAGGCACTGTCCCTTTTGGTGCCAGTTTCTAACCCGCACCAGCTGACCGAATCTCGCAGCACAGAGCTATGGTTTCTGAAGCTGACAGGTTTTTATTCTGGTCCAAGTATCCTAAAAGTGTGGTTGTAAGATCTGATGTAGAGGTTCTCCTACACCCGTAACGTAACTGCAGCTGTCCCGTGTTTGTGGTTTGAAACTGCCGCTGTTGACCAGTGCAGCCCAAGTTAAGAGCTCAGAAAGCCTCTCACCAATTCAATGAGCGAGACAAGCAGCATGTGCTGCCTA
This sequence comes from Rhinopomastus cyanomelas, assembly GCA_013400115.1. Taxonomy (NCBI): domain Eukaryota; kingdom Metazoa; phylum Chordata; class Aves; order Bucerotiformes; family Rhinopomastidae; genus Rhinopomastus; species Rhinopomastus cyanomelas. Next base: position 406,931 of record VXBP01003025.1, on the reverse strand, counting down.
CATCGTGGTCTCTTGCCAAAAGTTCTGTCCCCTGAAGTGTCTAATCGTCACCTCGTACGGCTCGGAAGTAATGTCCTGGTACTTGAGCACGTCTTTGGAAGCATGAGTCGTGGGAAAAGTTCTACCCGAAAGACTTTTCCCACATTTTTCACTACCACTAGGGCAGAAGCCATAAAATCTTACATCAGGGTTTGAAAGCAGGAGGTAAATCCAGTTGTTTTCAGTTTATTTTTCCCGTGGAATACAAACCGTTGCAGCTGGTGGTTGCGCTTCACGTTGGGTTCTAACGAAAGATGGGGCAGCAGAGGTGTACCTGCAACTCGCTTGTGGAGGGAATTCCTTTACAGGAGTGCCGTCAGCGTAGCGGGGTTGACAAGGGGAAGCGGCGACACATCCCTCCTGAATGCCCTCTTTGATCCACCACAAATTGTTGGTGATTCTGCTGAAGTGGAAAAAACCCACAGTTTGAGAAGTGGTGAAAAATCCAGGAATAAATGGGAACAGTCTGTGACAATGTATTTTCCATTTCATCTTGTTCCCTTTTGTCTCTGATCACCAACTGAATTCAGTTTCTTACTCTTTAAACAGTTGAAAAATCTTGAGTTGCTTGAGCTTCTTCACAGAAAGAAAGAGTTTAAAAAGTAAAATGAACCTTACCATTATAGACCTCTCTTGACAGCTTGCCTAATTGTAACAGATTTTTAATAAATATTTGTATGAAGATATTTGACAAAAAGCCTTCACTTACATCTGAGGGCAGGTGTTGAAATACAGATAGAAAAATGTAGAATGGTCTAAATTTGAAGTCCATTTCTCTTGCTACGTCTCTCCTCTCTTTTAAAGTGAGCAGCATTAGAGTACAGTGACAATGTGGAGATACAGGATGTTCCAGTTTAAAGCCTTCGCTGCACCCACGGGTGTTTGAGGTGTCTAACATTAGGAAAAAAAAACCCCAAACCCGACATCCTAGCAGTGCGTAGTGTTAGAGCTTTAAAAATACACCCTCAGCAGGGAAAGGCCAGGTTAGGCAGGATGACATTTGATTAGCAACTTATTTATTAACTACCCATTTAAAGTTGTATGTGTGATGTTCTCTACAGTTACCTGAAAGGACATTGTAGAGGTGTTGGTGCTGGTCTCTTCTCACAGGTAGTTAGTGACAGAACCAGAGGAAATGGCTTCAAGTTCCAACAGGGTAGGTTTAGGTTGGACATCAGCTAAAATTCTTCCTGGGGAGAGTGCTCAGGCACTGGAATGGGCTGCCCAGGGTGGGGATTGAGTTGCCATCCCTGGATGAGTTGAAAAGACACTTAGATGTGATGTTGGGGGTTATGGTTTAGGGGTGACCTTGTGGAGTGGGGTTGGACTTGATGATCCCAAGGATCTTTTCCAACCTGAATGATTCTATGATTCTAAGTACCTCTTTGTGAGATGGAGGCTGTGGCTTTTTGACAGATTCTAACCAAGTCTCCACCTCCAGGAAAAGCCTTTCAAAACTTTCCTCTCTTGGTCTGTAACACGTTTTCCCAACACTTTTGACCCAACTGTGCTCCCCTCCATACATTTCTCTGTTACTTTAATCTGACAAATGTTACAGAGATCGTACAGGGGGACTTGAACAGGCAGATGGGTTGTAGGTCCAAGGTGTTTTCTTGGATGAGTGCTAGTTACTTGTGTTGTGTTTCTAATATGGAGCACAGAAAACCTCTTCCTCTAGAGGAACAGCCTGCTTACCTGTGTGCCTTCAGATTCTGTCTGGTTAAGTGCCTGGGGACAAGACCAGACAGACACGATGCTCTGTTGGCCAGTTCCAATAGCAAAAGTTGTTCAGAGTTTAGTATCCATTAAAACAACCATCGCTGCTCGCTGCGTGGCTCTCGTTTCCTTCTCACAGAAGTGTACTCTGCATTTCCTAATCTCCATGTCCCTTGTGTGCCTGTGACACTTTACATGGTTTTGTCAATGAAGTTCTTTTATTTGGCTTGTGGCAGGTGCTGGTTTTTCCCTCACGGCATCTGAAACAAGGCTTCTGCTTCCTTTTTGCAGTCTTCTGTTGCAGGGGGATTGGACCAGATGATCTTTCAAGGTCCCTTCCGATCCCTAATGATTCCATGAGTCTGTGATTCATCCTGTTCAATGATTGAGAGATGTTGGGAAGGCAGAAGGCAGAGCATTAACCTGCTGAAGTGCAGGGCTGTTAGGAACATTAAATAAACCTCTCCCTTCCTTCTAAAAATAGAAGTGTGTGATGACTGGTCTGTCCCTCTTGTTTAAAATGTACTTTCTCCTAAATCTAAAATGCATCTGTTGGGTCCCCCTTTCCCTTCAGTTGTGCTTGGTGGACAGTGTCCATTGCTGTAACGTTCTGGTGGCTTATGGGGGCCGAGTTTCCTGTTTGCTGTGTGTTCTTAACGTGACTGCTGAGGTCTCATGCCAGCAGGGACTTCTACACTGCAGAGCTAATAAAATGTAATTACTGTTGCTGCCTGTTCCCAGGTACATCCACCTTTATGGAAGCGTTAGCAGCCAATGGTACAACCAACATACAGACGTCTGTAACAGGAGTGACGGCCAGCAAGCGGAGATTTATTGATGACAGGAGAGATCAACCTTTTGATAAACGGCTCCGTTTCAGCGTGAGGCAGACGGAGAGTGCGTACCGGTACAGAGACATTGTTGTCAGGAAACAAGATGGATTTACACACATTTTGCTATCAACAAAATCATCTGAAAATAATTCACTAAATCCAGAGGTCAGAACTGTTGTGATTTGGGGGTGGGGAAGGGTGCTGAGGTAACTCAGTCTCTGCCTTGCTTAGGCCTTTTGTTCAGTCACAAACACAAGACTCGGGTTGTTGCTTGCCAGATGTTAGCTGACTTCAAGTGTTAATCAGTTGAGCTTTGACTACTGTATCTGATCACGTAGTTGCACCATCTCATACAAGATGTGGCCGTTTGGGAAGTGCAGTTTGCAGGAAGCTTCAGCCTGAGCTGAGGTTCCTTTAGCTGGGCTGGCTGCGTGTGCCATCTGCTGTCCAGGTCACAGACGTGATGAATGAGTGCTTTAGGTACAGACACCATCTCATAGATCTCTGCTTAACGATTTCATTATCTTTGTCTAATTACAGTTCAGAAATGCAAAGCTTCCAAGACTTTTAAATTTTTTTTCTAATGAAAAAAGTTAACTTTTCTAATTTGATGGTTGAGTAAGGAAAAATCAGAGATGAAGCTCTCATGGGAGGAGGAGAACAGAGCAATATGCTGCCTGTTAATGATGTAATAAAGACTCTAATGATTTTTTTTTTCTATTTTTCAGGTAATGAAGGAAGTGCAGAGTGCACTGAGCACAGCAGCTGCAGATGACAGTAAACTCGTGCTGTTCAGTGCAGTTGGTAGCATCTTCTGCTGTGGTCTTGACTTTATTTATTTTATACGACGTTTGACAGATGATAGGAAAAAGGAGAGCACTAAGATGGCAGAAGCTATTAGGTAGGTGAGAGTATCCTCAGTGGGAATTCCTCCTCGTGTAGTCTGGCTTGTTTTATCTTTTTCAGTTGAAAAGCCTCTAATTCAACATGATCTCAGATACTCACCTGTTGTGTGCAGCACCTCTTTGCATTCCCTGCCCCTTTCTGTTTGGGTTGTCATTTCATGCCTCGTTATTTTAACTACTAAATTCTAACAACTGGTAGTAAGGCAATAGGCCTATGGTTGAAACCATAATTGAAAGCACAAAGCAAAACAGCACAGGGTTCCAGGAAGGTGAATGTAACACGTGCAAGTACAAGATGTCCTTTGAATCAGTAACTTGGTAACAGCAGTCAGAACAGTGCAGTGTTGGGTATTTTAAGGGAGCAGATTATTACTAGTGGCCATCATCCCAACACCAGGTACCAAACCCAATGTTTAAACAAAACGAGCTGAACTACTACAAGCTAGAACAATACAGATGGGGAAAGGTATGGATTTGAGAGAGTACAGTACAAAAAAGTAGCTCATCATCTGAACACTGGGTTTTGGGCTCTTGTCTGGTTCCAAACTATCTATATGCCTTCAAATGCCTATTTCCTGTTGTCATTATCAATATTGATATCCCTAAAAACAGCCTTGTAACACATGAAACACATTAACAAATGTTTCACTGGAGGCACAGTTGGTCACAGAGATGAAAATAGGCTTTTTTCAAAGGAAAATTATCAATTGTCCCATGTAAAAGTTGCTCATGCAGTGACTTCAGATGTGGTCAGGAGACAGAGGCTCTGAACAATGAACCACTAGTTTCATTCAGGCCCTTCCATAAGCCTGATTATCCATTGTTAATACAAAGGATAAAGGTAACATGAAACACTTGACAGCCCTCCTTCAAATACTTTCCATACCTGCACGTTCACGTACAGAGATGCCCCCCTCTGCAGCATTCAGACACTATTGAAATGGTCTTGTCTCTGGATAGGATGTGTGTATGGAAGCTTCCAGAAGATAGGGTCAGTAGAAAATGTTTTTGCAGGGCTTTAACCGTGGTTTTGGTGCCCAGAGGTGAGGTTGACTACAGCCTCATCTAAGAGAGGTCTGTGAGGCTTGTGTGTGCCTGCCCAGTTACTGTGGTTTGTTGGTCTGGGAGAGCTACTAGGCTTTCTAGAATCAGTGAATGGTTGAGATTGGAAGGGATCTTTGGAGGTGCTCTTAGCCAACCAGCTCTTGCTTAAGCAGGGTCACCTAGAGCAGGTTGCCTGGTGTCCAGCCAGGGCTTTTTAATACCTCTAAAGATGGGCAGTCTAAAACCTTGTTAGCTGTCTGTTAGTCTCACTGACAGCAACTGTTTTGGGGTGTTCAAAGGGAATGTCCTGTGTTTCAGTTTATGCTGATTGCCTCTGGTCCTGTCACTGGGCACCACTGGCTCCATCTTCTTTGAATCTTCCCTTCATGTATTGATACACTTTGATAAGAACCTCCTTGAGCCTTCTCTTCTCCAGGCTCAACAGTCCCAGCTCTCTCACCTTTTACTCCCAAGACGATGCAGGCCCTTAATCATCTCGATGGCCTGTTAGACCCTGTTGAGTAGTTTCACATCTCTCTTTCACTGGGGAGCCTGTAGCTAGACATCGGTGCTGAGCAGGGGGAAGGATCACCTTGCACACTCTGCCAGGAACACTCCTAATGTGGCCCAGGGATACCATTATTCTTCTTGCCCATAAGGGCACATTGCTGGCTCAAGTTCAGCTTGGTGTCCACCTCGGTCCTGTTCTGACAAGTTGTTTTCCATCTGTTTGGCTTCCACCATGTATTGGTTTCTGGGGTTGTTCTTCCCCGGGTGCAGGACTCTGCACTTTCTCTTGCTGAACTCCAAGAGGTTCCCATCAGCCCATTTCTCCAGCCTGGCCGGGTCCCTCTGGATTGCAGCACCACCTGTAAGGTGTCAGCCCAGTTTGGTGTCAGCAGATTTCCTGAAAGTACCCCCTGCCCTGTCATCCAGATCATTAACGAACCTGTTGAACTGGATCTGACCCCAGTGGGACACTGCTTCTGGCCTCTAATGACGTTTTGTGCTGTGACCACACTGTCTGAGCAGACCATCGGGTATTTTTCAGTCCACCCCACTGTCTGCTCATCCAGCTCACACATCTGCAGCTTGTCTGAGAGTCTTCAGGGAGACGGTGCCGAGAGCATCACGCTGAAGTCTAGGCAGGCAGGGCCTCCTCTCCTCATCTGCTAAGCTAACCACCTCGTGATGGAAGGTTGTCCAGTTGGTTTTGAAATGGTTGTAACTGTGGCTGTTACCAAGTTTTCAAGGGCTGATATATTTTACTCTTTATACGTGTGTAGTGAGTGCATGTTTCTGTTTCTCTTCAGGAATTTTGTGAATACTTTTATTCAGTTTAAGAAGCCTATCATTGTAGCAGTAAATGGCCCAGCCATTGGACTTGGAGCATCTATATTGCCTCTGTGTGACGTGGTCTGGGCTAACGAGAAGGCCTGGTTTCAGACACCATACACTACTTTTGGACAAAGTCCAGATGGATGTTCATCCCTTACATTCCCCCGGATAATGGGCCTGGCTTCTGTAAGTAGCTTGCAGGGTAGGGGCTGACAGCTTCACAATGCACTTGTGCTAATTTATCCAGAGTGATTTTAAGACTTTTTTTTACTTTGCTGTGTTGCTTTTCCTTTATTTTGTCTCTCTTTCATGAAAGTCTTTCATGAGAAAGTAGTATTTGTAGTGCTCCTGCTCCGTGCTGTTACAACTTAGTCTTTATCTGTGGGCACAGAACCTGCATCATGGACACCCTTAACCCTGATGGTGGCAGAAGGGTCATGTCCTGCATACCGTGACATCCCTGCTGATGCTCTGTGAGGACCAGCCACCAGTGTCTTGTGTTCAACACAGCATCAGGGTGTGGCAGGAATGGGCTGGTCTCCACCGCTGCCAGCTGGAAGCAGAGCAAGGTGTTACCAGCTATTACCAGTCGCATACCAGTATGCAAATGGAGTCCTTTGGCTCTAATGCACTTGTTCTCAAGAAGTCACAGCAAACTTCCTGGCTTCCTAGACCTCTGTTGATGTGTGACAGCAGTGTGTTACGCAGGAAGTAGTCCCATCCCCTTTGAGAAGGCCCCTGCTTTTTCAGTCGTGCACTCTGTTGGCAGCGTTGCTGCACTGAAGCAAAAGTGCTGCTCTGTGTTCCCTAGCAGGGTGTTCCCTAGCACCCTGCCTCTTGTTTTCCACCTGGTTGAAAGAATCAACTGTAAAAAAGCTACTCTGAAATGTCCTGCCTGCGTTATTTTCATGTTGCTGCTGGGTTTTGTGCTGTGTTCTCTGAAAGCTGTCAGACCTGTGTCCCGTTCCAGGCTGAAGCCAGAGCATGACACAAGTGCTTGTAGCCTTACCCGTCTGTCCCCAGCTGCTGTAAAAGCCAGTCTTTTCCTGTAGGTGTTTATTGATTTAAAAATACCCCTCTGGGTTTGCCACAGCATCAGTCGGAGCAGATCTAATGACTAATTGTGTGATGCCTGGATTTAGTTACTAGAAGGGAACAGAAAAGGTAATTAGATTAACAGTTATAAGAGTATCTTCAATATCTTAGCGTGTTTCAAACTACTGATTGTTCCTTTCCCTTTTTATTTGGACATCTATCCATCCATCCATCCATTCCATTATCCATCCCTGTCCTTTAGAGACTTGTGTTGCTTTTTTTTTTTCCTCCAGAAGTACAAAAACACACAAAGCTCTTCCCTGGGATGTTCTTCCGTGTGTGTTTGTGAATGCCTTCATTTTTCCAATATGAAGATGTCAATTCAAAGCTTCCAGTGATGACAGTCCCATAACATTCAGTGCAAAAGGGAGAAAAACAAGTCCCCCCTTTCCTCTGTCCTCGGCCCCCTGAGCACAGCAGTGTCCATGCAGAATGGCTCAGAGCTGGGCTTCTAGCAGCAGAGTCCCTTGCAGATGTTGAAGTAGCACGCTCCTTTTCTATAAAGGGAAGACAGAAATCAGCAGAAAGAAGTGAGGTGAGAAACATGTAGGGAGCAAAGATTAGAATGTCCTACAAAAGAAAGAATGGAGGCCCCTCTCCGCATCATCAGATGTGCCACAGGGCTATGAATTCAGCAGCTAGTCCCACACCTGTCGGTCAGATCCAGCACATCAGTTTTATTATCAGCAGTCACGTGAAATCTTCCACTGCGAGAGTTTTTAGGCAATGTCTGGGTCAGTCTTGTCTGGCTGAACAAATCTGTCACAGGGGTGGGGTTTGTATTTTATTTGGGGTTGGACTTTCACAGAACAGGTTCAGCAGAGTTAACTGTGACAGGACCTCAGAAGCCCAGGCCTTATAATCCAAGACTGACAGAGTCTTGTGAATACCAAGACTTTTGGAGGTTTCTTTTACTTTCACTTTTGAGTTTTGAAAACACTCTCTAATAGATCTTAGGGTGATGTCTGTTGGGGGTGATGGGTGATTATGTGTCTGCTGTGGGATTCTTTGTTTCAGTGTCTGGTCCTGGATCTAGATTAGCAAAGCAGCTAGGTGACCAGCTTTGCCCTGGGGTTCCCCAGGGGCTGCAGCGCGCTCCGCAGCGTTTCTTACGTTGTCCAGGCAGCCGTGAGGGACTCGCGTTTCCATGTCACAGCCAGGGGCTTGGGCATTATGGAGACCAGCTGCCTCCCTATTGTGGTGCCAAAGAGCTGAGGTTTTCCATGGCAGCTATTGCCCGTGGGTGCCTCTGAGCCTCCACTGTGATGGACAGATGGAGGGATGTCCCAGTGAGGTTCCTCAGCTTCCAGCTGAGGAGGACATGAGAGTTGATAATAAGAGTCTTATGTTAGTGAAATATTTCTCTCATCTTTGTTTCTGTGGCTGTATTACAGTTCTGGAACAGGAATCACCAAGTGTTATTTTTTGCAGCAGATACAAGACAGGATTATATCATTAAAACTAGCTTGTTAGTGGGTGTCCAGGAAAAGCTGCTGAGCAAAAACGGATCTGAACTGAGAGGACCCTAGAACAAAACCTTTCCCTCCAAGACCTGTGCAGGGAACGGTCATTTCTCGTGGGTTTTGGGCTCACGCTGTGTCAGAGCCGGCAGAAGTAAGGTGCCGGCACCAGAACCATCTGTGGGTGTTCACGCTCAGGAGGATTTGGCAGTTGCTACCGAGTTTAGAAACACACGAGGGTTCTTTAGCATTCATCTGTGTCCCTGTTACTAAAGGCAAATGTGGAGGGTGTGTGGAGCTGAGCAGCTGAGTTACCTCTCCAACTTTTCTACTTCGCAGTCAGGCTGACTTCACACCGCGATCTTTGACCTAAGTGTTCAGTATCTTTTAAAACCATTTGAGAAGATGATTTTCCATGAGTCTTTAGGACCAGTGAGAGAAATGTGCGGATGTGGCTGGTTTTGGCTGCTCTTGCAGGCCAGTGTCTTTCACGTATCATCTGGAAAACGAGAAGGCAGAGCTGTGACAGCTGATGAACCTTGTGTGCTCGGGTCTGTGTTCACAGAAAGCAGAACTGCAGGGGGACACAGCCCGTACTTTCCTTTTGCTGCTTGTTCTTGTCTTCTTTTTAAGCTGATGGATGGGAACCACACCTTTTTGCTCAACTTGTTTTCACACAAGGAACTGGGCCAGTAGTTGCACTGCCAGTAGAACCCAGACATTGTGCTTCATTACAAAGGGGCAAATAACAGACCTCTAAGTCTTTTCATGTCTTCACACGTGAGACTGCAGGGCTGGGAACATCACCTGTGGTAATTAGGCTTCAGGTCCTTCACAGACAGTTGCTGCAGTAGTTACCAGAACTTCCAGTATTAGAGAACATTAACAGAGAGCTGCTTCCTCAGAAATGCTGTGGAACGGCCTCCGTTCCCGTTTTCCAAGAGCAGGGTGATGGATTTGTCACATTTGCAGTGTAAATTAGTCATGAATGACCAGTAAAACTGTCTGGGTTTGAGGCTGGCAGTTACCCTGAGCTTGAATCTTCTCTGGCTGTTTTTGTGCAGATGTCACTGCACAAACAAGTGTAACTACAGGAGAAACTCCACCCAAACTCCATTAAAGTGTGAATGGTTGTGAGCTGAAGTTTCAGTGGGGAAGCTGGTAACTAGCAAGCTGTAGGATTACAAATCAGGAAGATTTCTGGAGTTAGAGACCACTTTGCTGCACAGAGCGCAGTGCTCCGTTCTGTACCTTTGAACTGTGCACAAAACCTTCTAAGTACTGGGGGTCTGGGGTGGATTTTTTGAATTAGACTGATAAATCAACTCTTGAAAGGGTTTATCAGATCCATTTTGAACTGCTGAATGAAATGGGAATGTTTATTTTCTAGGAATTTGGTCAGAAATTTGAATCTATTATGCTAAATTCTAAAGTGATCCAGCTGCTTCAAATGTTGTGTCCTAAATGAAATTGGAGTCATGGAATGGTTTAGGTTGGAAGGGATCTTAAAGATCATCTAGTCCCAGCCCTCTGCCATGGGCAGGGACACCTCTCACCAGACCAGGTTGCCCAGAGCCCCATCCAACCTGGCCTTGAACACTTCTAGGGAGGGGGCAGCCACAACCTCCCTGGGCACCATCGAAATGAGGAATTTCTTCCTAAGATCCAATCTAAATCTCCCCTCTTTTAGCTTGGAACCATCCCCCTTGACCTGTTACTCATGGAGTCCCTCCTGAAAATTCCTTCTCCAGCCTTCTTATAGGCCCCCTTCAGGTACTGGAAGGCTGCTCTAAGGTCCCCCTGGAGCCTTCTCTTCTCCAGGCTGAACATCCCCAATTCCCTCAGCCTGTTCTTACAGGAGAGGTGCTTTTCTGTGAAGGAGGATGTAAAGGGCCTCATCCACTTGGTCTTCCTGGTCAGGTGGCCTATAGCAGACCCTCCAGTGTAGCGTCTCCTGCCCTCCCTTTTACTGTACCCTGACCCATGAACTCTCTGTTGTTTCCCCTCTGTCTCCAGGTGGAGTTCTATGTACTCCAGCTGGTCTGTCCTGAAGGACTGATACCCCTTCATTCCAACACTCCAGTCACAGAAGCCATCCCACCATGTCTCTGATGCCAGTGAGGTCACAGCCCTGCAGCCACATGGACGTCTCAAGCTCTTATTTGTTGCCCCTGCTGGGTGTGTTGGCACAGAGGCATCTGAGTTGGGCTCCCGATGAAGTGTCTGGAATTCCCTTCTGGTAGTCCTCCTTCACTTCCCTGTCTGTTCCTGTAACTTCAGAAGCCCTTTGCCCATCTCCACAGGTCTCATCTACAGAGGTCCCAAATCTCCTCTGTTTATTCCCCACGTTGCACAAACCTGTGCTGATCCAACCTGGCTGGGCCTCTCTCCTCTCCTCCAGCAGTGGCACCGGTCTGGCTCCAGTGAGTCCAGCTGTGTCCCCTCCTCCCTTCAAGCCAAGTTTAAAGCCCGTCCACCTCATGAGCTTGGAGAGAGCTGAATTCCATCAGGCACAAGCGAGCCTGGTGCTAAACCCTGCAGGAGATTCCTGAGATGTGCTGAAAACAAGCCACGTTTAGGTTTCAAACGCCTTCAGCACTAAAAAGCATTTTAGTTGTGAAGCAGTTAACTGCTCTTTCCTGCTGAGAGTGGCAGTTCCCAGGGGTGAACCCAGGGAAATGTAGCTCCTGATAATTTAGCAAAGATCTCGCTGCTGGAAGCAACAGCATTGTAGGGGAGGCTGCTGTTTTCATTGCTGGGCTACAGATCTGCCAGGTACGAGCAGCTGTCGGCACCAGGCAGCTCCTCAGGGCAGCGATGCTGCAGGAAAGCCAGAGCCACTGAGCTCACGACAGACCTCCCTGTTTTTGTGACTCCTGAAGGTCAGTTACCAAGGCTGAGCAGCTATGCAGTCAGATCTTTTTCTTCATTCATGACTGACGTTGGAAGAGCTGCAACCACACTGCGTTTCAGCTAGCGCTGGCATTTTCTTATTTGTTTTGAACACTTTTCCTTTAACGAGTTTTGTCTCATTACATTTCATACCAGAAGTAACTTTTTATCCCTTCAGGCCAATGAAATGTTGTTCAGTGGAAGGAAGCTGACTGCGCAGGAAGCCTGTGCCAAAGGACTCGTGTCTCAAGTGTTCTGGCCGGGAACGTTCACACAAGAAGTGATGGTTCGCATTAAGGAGCTCGTCACGTGTAATTCCGTTGTAAGTCTCCGTTTTCTCCTCTACGTGTTTATTACTGGATTGATAAGAACCACTCTATCGTCAGACTGCCTCAGTGAACTGTTGTTATCACAAAACAAGGACCATGTTGTCCATAGAATGGCCAGGGTTGGAAGGGGCCTTAAAGATCATCTAGTTCCAACCCCACTGTGGAGGCAGGGACATCTTCATGAGAGCAGGTCACTCAGGGCCCCAGCCAACCTGGCCTTCAACACTTCCAGGGATGAGGCAGCCACAGGTTCCTTGGGCACCCTGTTCCAGCATCTCACCACCTTCACAGGGAAGAATTTGTTCCTCATGTGCAACCTCAGTCTCCCCTCTTCAAGTCTGTAACTTGTTCTCTTGCTGTGCACCTGTGTCAAAAGCCCTACTCCAGCTATTGTAGCCCCCTTCAGCTACTGGAAAGCTGCCAGAAGGTCACCCGGGAGCCTCCTCTTCTCCAGGCTGAACAACCCCAGCTTGCTCAGCCTCTCTTCCTAGGGGAGATGCTCCAGCCCTCTGATCATTTGAGTTGCTCTCCCCTGGATCCGTTCCAGGAGTCCTTGTGATGTTGGGGACTCCAGAGCTGGACACAGCACTCGAGCTGGGGTCTCACGTCAGCATAGTGGTTCCCTTGAACACAGGCCGGTGTTCGTCTTCGGGATTGAGGTTTTGAGGATTTAAGTTTCTTAATTTCTTTCAGAAATTCTCTACCAGAGTAAAGAAGATCAGAATCTGCTTCACAAGCCATAGTGCCCTCATGTTAAGATATTAGAACAGCAGTGGGTTCCTCCAGCCTAGTTTTGTTTTAACATAGTGGCCCAAGTTTGGATTTTTCTAAAACAGTTGCCCTAAGAACCGCAAAGAAATCTTGAGTTACCCCGAGTTGGAACCGAATGCCTTGAGTGGCGATTCACATCTTCAGGGAAATAAACCCCGGCCTTGGCATTACGCTGAGCTTGCAGCGGGGTGCCTGGAGCATCCCTGGCCGTGTTGGCTGCGGGCAGTTGCCTGGGGGCTCTCTTACAAGAACAGCTGCAGCACAAATTCACCGCAGTCAAGGTTTTGAATTTGGAAACAGATTGTTTTCTCAATGGAAAAGCCAATGACCGTTTTCCAGTGTGTTTTTGAAATGCTCAGGAGATTCAGGGTCTGCCTGGTTGTTAAAGCAGCTCTGGCTAGCAGTGTTGTGATTGGGCTTCATCAAAATGGAGTCATCAGCATCACAGCACTTATAGGATGACTGTGTGAGTTGTTTCCACTCTGTTGCTCACCTGCCTGTGGTGGTCCGAAGGAGATCCTGTGTGAGGCTACAGGAAGGACTCAGTGAGAGCTACTTCTCATGGCCATAGTATGTCCATGAATTCAGCTCATAACCAACTCCAAGACTCATGCAGATAAACTTGTGCCCACACAGGTCTGTCGTGATACTAACCTGACCCCTTTTGTTCTGCTTCCTGGCCTAGGTACTTGAGGAATCCAAAGCTTTAGTACGAAACATCATGAAGGTGGACTTGGAACAAGCAAACGAGAAGGAGTGTGAAGTGTTGAAGAAGATCTGGGGCTCGGCACAAGGGATGGACTCGATGTTAAAGTATCTGCAGAAGAAAATCGATGAGTTCTGATGAGAGGCCCATTGACACTGGAATTGTATTTCTTGGACATGGGGGCAAGCAAAAGGCACCCATTTCAAAAACCTATATAAACTAACCCCTTGCTCAGCTGAGGAACAGAGGCGGACCACCCCCTCCCCTTTTATTGCCAAGGGGCTTAAAAGTACTGTATGACTTCTATTGGAACAAAACTCCCGTGCCCCTGGTCCTTACACGCAGACATGTGCAGCCACGCGCGCGCGGGCAGCCACGTGTCCCTGTACCGGTGCAGTGCAACGCGTGTGCGTGCCGCTGCGTACGGAGACACGCGCACACAAGCTAAAACAAGATAGAGTGCACTACCAAACATCTCTCTAGAGGCTCTAGTTTTTGTTCTCTCTGGCTAGTACTGTATCACATAGAGGATGGATTCACCAGTGAACGGTGTTGCGTTGGTTCTGAGTGGCGGGGAAGTCTGGAAGAACCTTTTCTTTTTCATTAGACTACAGAACTGAAACGGGTATTCGCCAGCCCTTACTTTCACTGCCCAACGAGTCAGCTAAGATCCAAGACATCGGCTCAGAAGAAGGTTGAAATACCTCAAGTCATGGAACATTCTAAACTTCCGGGGAGCTAAACCCCGTGAAATCGCAGATATCCCCACAAAGAGAGTGTGCTCAGGATTAACGCGAGGGAAACACTCTGCCCTTCTTCGGGTGGAGGCTGAGAGGAAGGAGGCAGGAATCGGTTTAATTCTTACCCAGACAGCACGAAGAAACCACTGTCTCTGGAGGAAGGGAAGTGAGGGAAAGTGGGAGGGAAATGGAGGAGGGAAGGAAAACAAACAAAAAGCGCTTGTTTTGCAGTATTAGTGAATCACTGAGTATCTTCTGTATGAAATAGCCTAAGTTATCAGTTAGTTTTAGTGGGTTTATAAATAGTCCTTCTGGGTTGGTCTTTGTCTTTTTTTTTTAGTAACTACATAAGTGCTTCTGTTGCTGGGTGAGAAAACTACTTTATCTACAGTTTGGGGTTTGGTTCTTTTTCTCCTAATTGCTGGTTTAATTGATGTATGACACCAAAAATGCTTTTTATGTTCATAAATTTTAGGTTCACTTAGAATATATTATTTAATAAGTTAAAATTCTTTTGGCACACTATTAAGTAAAAAAAAAAATAACTCCTTTAAAAACAAACCAACTACCTTATATTAGATGTTTATTGTCTTTGTCTCTGCTTTTTTGTTATTTTAAAGATACACTATATCCAGTATGGTGTAACAGAGTGCCCTGTGTACATAGACCTATTTTGCATTCCTTTCAGGGGTGGTTACTGATTCCTGACTGCAGACACCTGTTCTTACTTGGGTGTCTGTGCTTGCAATCTTATTGAATGTATTATGAAGAATGAAAATGAAATCAAACCTTATTTTTGTACAGTTTTGAAGTTTTTACTTAGAACTGACCCACCTCCCCTTCCCAGTGGAGAGCTGTACAGTGTGTAAATCTGCCTTTCCCTTGGATTGGTACAGTATTTTTGCATCTGTGGGACCTACTTTTTTGTTCTAGTAGTTTGAAATATATATAAACTGTACAATCTGTAAAGTTTTTATAGAATAAATATTCAGCTGTGAAAAACTGGTTAAATAAAACTAATATTTCTTAACACATTTTAAATGTGGTCCTGATACAGTTGTCTTTTTTCAGAAGGCATTTTGGGTCTGATTTGAGAGTTGCTTAAACGAATCTGCCAATTAAAAGACTTTGACACTTAGGTTTTGTGTTCTTAACCTTCTGTAGGCTCTTAATTTTCAGCTTTTCATCTGAAAAAACCTCCTGTGCTCCAGTTTGTGCCCACTGCCCCTTGTCCTATCGCTGGGCACCACCAAATCCCATCCTCCTGGCACTCACCCTTTAGATACTTACAAGACTGATGAGATCTCTCCTCAGTCTCCTCTCCAGGCTAGGCAGCCCCAGCTCTCTCAGCCTCTCCTCATAAGGAACGTGCTTCAGCCCCTTGACCCTTAGTAGATCTGTACTGGACTCTCCCCAGTAGCTCCTTCTCCTTGAACTGGGGGAGCCCAGAACGGGATGCAGTATTCCAGATGCAGCCTCACCAGGGCAGAGTAGAGGGAGAAGAGAACCTCCCTAGACCTACTGGCCACACTGTTCTTGATGCACCCCAAGAGACTGTTGACCTTCTTGGCCACAAGGGCACACTGCTGGCTCATGGTCATCCTGTGGCCCACCAGCACCCCCAGGTCCTTTTCCCAGAGCTGCTCTCCAGCAGGTCAGTCCTTAGCCTGTGCTGATCCGTGGGGTTGTCCTTCCCCAGATGCAGCATCTGCAGTTGTCCTTGTTGAACCTCATGGAGTTTCTCTCTGCCCCACTCTCCAGCCTGTCTGGGTCATGCTGGATGGCAGCAGAGCCCTCTGGTGTGTCAGCCACAGCTACCAGCTTTGTATCATCAGCAGCCCTCCTCCAGGTCACTGATGAATGTGCTGAATAGGACTGGACCCTAGGTCTTACACAGCTGCTGAAACAGGGCTCCCTCTCTGCCGAATCTTGTCCCACTCAGTCTTTGTGCGAAGCAGGGAGGTGTGAGTTCCCTCTCATTTCATTTGGCTTGATGTCCTACTTTGGGGATTGCTTGGAAGAAGCAGCAAGAAGTTGAGAAAAACTAAAGAAAATAGTATCTTTCCAACCCTTTGAGAAATCGGAGAACCAAACACACATCCCACTGGTCCTGCGAAGCTTAAGGGACTTCTATCAACAGGGATCAAAGCCTGGCTCCTAAAACTCAGGTGTAATCCTCAAATCAGAGCTCTGCCTGCTTCCTGCCAATCGGCCCATTTCTGCCTAGATCCCACAGAACTCACACGCTGGTCACTGGATTGCTCTTCTCCCGATTTGGGAAGCGTGTTCTCACCTCACTTTTGTGCTTTCCCTGATGCACAACCAGTCTTTGAACAAGAAACGCCAAGTCCCGGTTTTATAAACATCCCGACTGGTTTGTGTCTTCCCCTGGCCACCCTGCATCCCTCTGCTCTCCACAGTGCTGCTGACTAAACAGGGCTGTGTTCTGCAGCACTTTCCAGTCTTTGCTTACGCACCACCCCCTCCACTGACATTGTCCTCCAGGCAGGTAAAGGGAACACAGGACTTGTTTTGCCCCGGAGCCCTGGCCAAAATCACCCTCTCTGTGATTAGCAGCCTTCAGAGGAAAACTGATGTTGCAGGAGCTGGTCACTGGCTGATTACTGAAAGGGGACCCGTGGCTCTCTCAAAGTGCTTTGCAAAGCAAGGAACATCTCCAAGTCTGCTGCACTGACTGAGAGTGTAAGAGCAGGACTGGGTAGCCAGCCATTAATGCCATTGGGGAATTAACTGCCTGCGAGTCAAGTCAGCACATAACACGCGCATCGGCTGACAAGGGGCTCGTTGCTCCAAACTGCTAAATGTCCCATCCTCCTGATAACCTTTAAGACGAGAGCAGGTGCAGAGGTTCATGTCTCACACTGTGAATCCACAGTATTTAACGTGAGAGACGCAAGTAACGACGACAAGTAATGTAGCACAAACTGCAGTGACACCTGAAACACACCCCCCGTTTCTGCCAAATCAGCCACGAGGCACACGACAGGGCCCTGACGTCAGCGTAGGGACAACAAATTATAACCAGTTATCACAGAGCCTAGACAAATATTTGTGCACATTTAAGGACGTTTATGGGGCTACAGCACCTTGTTCTGACACCCAAGAGCTGTAACGTTGAGTCTCACCGAAAACCAGGCTCCAAAACCAACGTCCGACTGCTCAGGTTTGTGCCTGCCCTGCAAACGACCACTGAAACCCTTCACTTGCTGCCATAACAAGAAATTCATCACAAAGTGTAACTGGTGCTGCCCCAGTGGTGCCCAGAGGGCTTTTTTCCCCAAGCCCAACTACAAAACCTGAGAAAGGTGGTGTGAGAGCACTGGCTTCTCCTGCAAAAAGTCCTACTGCTCGGTAGCACTAAGGACAGGTATGACCCTAACCTTGTGACGACAACTGAAAACCACAGGGTCATCAAGGCGAGAAAAGACCTCCAGGATCATCAAGTCCAGCCCTCATCCCAACATCTCCCTAGATCATGGCCTCAAGTGCTCTATCTACTCATTTTTTAAGCACCTCCAGGGACGGTAACGCCACCACCTCCCCGGGCAGCCTGTTGCAGTGCTCAACCACTCTCAGTAAAGAACTTCTTCTTAAGAGCCAATCTAAACCTCCTTTGATGCAACTTGAGGCCATTTCTTCTTGTCCTAGCATCAGTAATTTGAGGCCAGCATCAGCCTTGTTCCAGCCTCCTTTTAGGTAGTTGAAGAGAGCAGTAAGGTCTCCTTTCAGCCATCTCTTCTCTGGACTAAACAACCCAAGTTCCCTCAGCCGCTCCTCACAGGCCCTGTTTTCCAACCCTCTCCCCAGCCTCGCTGCCCTTCTCTGGCCCTGCTCCAGCCCCTCGATGTCCTCATACTGTAGTGCCCAAAACAGTAACTTTCTTCATGATAAACCACCTGGTTTTCTCCTGCAGTCTCATAATGAAACTTAGTGCCTTGGCTTTCTTCACAAGGCTACTGGCACGTGACATGAAACATAGAATCATCTAGGTTGGAAAAGATCTTCAAGATCATGAAGTCCCAAAGCCACTGCTAATCACAGAACATTAGGGATTAGAAGTGACCTCAAAAGATCATAGAATTATAGAATCATTAGGGATTGGAAGGGACCCCAAAAGATCATCTAGTCCAGTCTCCCTGCCAGGGGCTGTAGCACAGGTACCCTCTGCATCTGCAAATCTCTACGGCGGCTCTGCCGCACCGAGTGAGCAGTCCCACTGCTAACTGCAACTAACAGCACTGCAGCACCATTCAACCCGTTTCAAGACTGATTAAACTCTTTTGTGATTCTAGGACACGCTCAGAAACCTCACAGACAAACCAGAGGCAGCCTGGAGCGAGGGAACAAGAACACAAACCACCTCCAACACAAACAGTGTGTCCTGCCTTGAGCCATCTCCCCCACTCCCAGCAGGGCTGTGCTGCCCCAGGCTGATGATGCAGAAACCTGCCTTCTTGCTGGCTTTTCGTCAAGACACCCAACTTCGCACCGTGGCTGCCTCTGCAAAAGGGACAGACCCCAGAAGAGAACATGTGGCCAGAACAACGCTGAGGGTTCTCCTCCCACTAAGCCCTGTCACCTCCTCTCACAAGCGGTGCTCAGTGCTTTCTGCACTCCCCAGACCCAGGCTCCACCAGATCCCACAGCTTACTCTCTGAAACCACAGCACCTCTACTACCTGGTGGTGGAAGTTCTCACCACATCTATCTCTGCATTTCTCAGAGCCCCCCCGGCTCATATGTCCCTCCTCACACAAACAGTGTCAGCAGCACCATCCTGGCCATCACAGGACACACACCTTCATTTCTCCAGGCAGGTTCCTGACAGCATTTGCAAGCCCTAAAGGCAAATTCGGTTGGTTTTGCTAACACCTGCTACCCAGCTGCCTCAGCTTTTATCTCCCCTTTGCCTACAAGGAAGTTTGTTCTCTGCTTCCTACCCACACATTTCTAAATAGACAGGATGGGCCCAACACACCATCTTTGTGGCCCATTCCCCACTGGTTCTGACACCCCACATCAGCCTTCTCAACACAGTTCCCTTCCACCAGGGGAGAGGCAGGAACACACAGGTCAGTGGAAAGGCTGAAGATAAGGCAGAGCAGTTTCCTACCTCCTGAGTTGTGTCATCACTATATCCACACATCAGGACAACAAAACCCTCTGCTCCTCAAGCAGCCAGCTTGCCCCAGGCTCATCTCAGTTCAGAATCCCCGCTCTCCTTCCCAGTCTCAGATAAAACACTCCTCAGAGACAGAACTTCTGAGTGAGTGCTCACCCTTTGATCTCAAGCAGCTGGTGCACAGCTGCTACCCTTCACTTTTCAGCTTCCAGAAGCCTTTTCTATCTTCCCACTCTCCCTCTCAGCAGGCACAAAGGGCCAGAACACCAACAGGCACCATCTTGCATCCTCAGGCAAAAACTTCTCTCCCATCCCACATGCCCTACCCAATTCTTCCCTGAATTACTGCCACCTCACCCAGCCCCACAAACCTGATTTAGTCCCTCCTGACCTGTTCCCAAGCGTGTGAGCAACCACCTTCCTTCTCTTTTCTGTAGCAAGTCTCCCCCTCCCTTGGGGGTCTCCTGGGGAGTCACAGTCCTCCATCTGCCCTACAGACAGGAGGGAAGCGGCTGCCACCCCTCATCCCAGGAATCTTCCCTTGGGTCACAGCTGACTGCAGGTGAGGAGACAGAGGACAATTCCAGCCCACAGCTTGTGTGTGACTACACAGAGCCCAGCAGGCACAGGAGAGCCTGCTTTACGGCCACCACACCCCCCAGCAAACCTTACTGGGAGAGCAGGGCTCAGGCTAATGCAGCATCACTTCAGAGCCTACATCAGCTGCAGTGACCACGAACAGCACAAGGCTTTCCACGGTGCTTTCTACAGCTTTAAGGGAAATAGACAACAGCCAGAAACCACACTGGCATGTCCACTAAGTTGCAAGATCCAGAGACAGGATTTTAATCCCTTCACCATGTGGAAAAGCCATTAGCAACAACCACCAGAGGACAGCTAGGGAGGGTGGGAAGCAGCACAAACGATTCTGCTAGCAACACGGAACTCTGGCAAGTGTTTACATGTGGCCAGGACACAGAGGGAGCTGCTGATCAACCTGGTGAGGTTTTCCTAGATATCCATAACAACTAGCCTTACTGCTCATAGGCTGAGGACAGAGCTGGACTGTTCTCTTCTCAGCCTGCTTTCCAGAATTGTTTCTGCAGCAGCTGCCTCAGCAGTGATGCCAAAGTGCTCTGCAACCAGATGCCGATTAGACAAACAGCTTCACCGCAGCCAAGGTTCCACCACTGTCGTCTCAAGGCCGAGGCCAAGAGCTGCACTCCTGCTGGGTCTGCTCTGGAGCACACGCTCCAGATTTCACTTTCCCAGTTAATAAGGGAAACCCAGCAACACAAGATTCTTCCTTCAGGAGGGCATCTCCCCACCCCAGCAGCACACACTGCACTTGTGCTTCTGTTCATAGAGACACTGATTCACATCGTGCTTCACGTTTGAGCCAGTCGTGTGAAGTAGTTACTAGTCACACATCAAGTCAAGAACTTTCTGAGACTCTCGTCCATTCAGTTGGAAACCACACGGTCTGTGCCTGTATGTGTGACAAGGTGGCCCTTCTGCTCCTCCTAACCTACTGTTGTGGTGTGAGCTGCTCGGGGTGTTCTGGTAGCTCCAGACACTCACCTGCCTCTGGGAGCTGCAGCCAGTCAGCACCTCTGCAAATAAATACATTTTCAGGAGGGAAAGACCTCCCAAGTTTCCGGCCGATTTTGGTCTTTGTTCTGAAAGGAGCCATGAAGTCACCTGGGCTGAGCAGACCAGCTCTTTTGCTCTGGGCGTGTGGTGATGGAGGAATGAGCCTGGGGACACCTCAGAGATCAGCAGAGAAGCGTTCCTGCAAAACCCTGTGGACGTGCAGGGTGGAAGAGAGTCTCGCCTACAGCCCGTGGAAGACAACACGCTGGAGCCTAAAAAGAATCATTGGCTCCGAGGGGGGAAACACCGAGCTGGAGCAGTCAGGCAGTGGGATAACCCACAGCCCATGGAAAACTCCAACCCCAGACAAAGATCATGGAGGACTTGTCTCCCAGAAAGGGAGGACATCACTTTGCCACAGGGAATAGGACTGCCAGGCACGTTAGAACCCTGTACACACGACCAATGTCCATCGTGGCAACACAACGGTACTTTAACAGCACTTACCACGTGCGCCCACATCACAACCACAACCAACCTTTCCTGGACGTGAGCAGGAGCTAACCTGGAGTCCTTGCAGCTGCCTCTGCTCTCAGCATCACCGCACAGTAACAAACCCCGCTGCGCTTCAGTCGCACGGTCTGAGGGCTCGTTCGTAGCATTTGCCCTGAAACACGTCTGCAATAACCTGACAGGCACCTACGAGCTCCAGGATATGTCCTGTAAAGCAAGAACCACAAGGTACTTTTAAAGGTCAGACTGAGGGTGCGAGTCTGTGTGTGGAGGTCAGTTAAGAAAGGAAGCAGCAGATTCTTTCTGATAAACAGTCACGACCCCAGAATTCCACAGAGCTGGTCAGCAAGTCTTCACTTTTCCATGTGTGATGGGTGCTCCTCCCCCTGCCACACACCTCCTCCTCCTCCCTCCTTCGTTACTGACAACTCAGCTCCCTTTTTTTTATTTCCCAGCACAGGCTGATGTGTATGAATTGGAAGGTTTTACAGACCTTTAACATAAGGAAGCAAAACTCTAAATCCCAGTGCCTTTGCCTCCCAAATACCGTAGCCAGCAGTCTGTGAAACTAACCTTCCAGTTCCACAGTTACTCATGGCTAGAAGGAAGCCACCTACACTCAGCTCCTGAGAACTTAAACACTTACAAACATTTTTATTAAAGCAAGAACTGTCAAGTTTTTCAGAGGCCACTGCATGACAGTGAAGAGGCAACACTCCATTCCTTCCATCGTAGGTCATCCTTTAAGGTTATCCTTTAATAATGGAAAAAAATGGCTCTTAATACTTGTTACCTGATCATTTTTTATAAAAACTATCTTCCTACATTTCTGTACAGTAACAGGGGAGTATTAGGAAAGCTCTTCTGTAGGCACAGCTCTATGGAGGGCAATCATCATGAGTTCCTACAGCCAGCTGAAGCCAGTAGTCCAGACTTCTGAAAATGACAAAGTTGTACAAGTTCTCGCCTCCCTTGTGGAAGCCGTGCTCGCTTTCTCTCCAGGAAACGGGGCTGTCTGCGAAGCCGTGCACCGTCAGGGTCAGCCAGTATGCCAGTTTTGGTTCCTCAAAATAGCAGCTGCAAGAAGACAAGGCACTTAGTAGCCAGGGTGGAAGAGACAGCATGTTCGAGTATACAGCGTACAGTAAAAAAGTCAAAGGCACGGCGAAAATCTCCAAGTGCCTGCTAAAAACACCGCTTTAGTAAACAATACACCAAAAGAAGACCTTCTCTCAGAAGACACATGGACTCTTGATTGTTCCTACCACTTTCAGACACTGCAAACCCGCAAGGTAGAGCGATTCTGAATCTCCTACAGTTGTCTTTCAGGAAACAGAACACTCGCTGAGAACAGCGTTGCCTCACGTGCGAGCAAAGCAGTGACAGGCAGCAGAGACAGGTACCACACTGATCCACGACACACTGGCACCAAATGGCTTGGGACTGGATTGGAACTGCAGCTAAGCCACTCACCACTTTCCGTGTTCCGACACTTGAATCACAAAACCCACGCTAAGTTAAAAGCCATAAGAGTCTGGACACACTTTCTGGTATTCTTTTTGCCATCATGAAAGATTTCAATGACATGTCCCATCAGCAGTTCAATATTAAATCAGATGGAGGCAACTGATTTTCATAGAGGGGGGTAATTTGGAAAATGGAAGATGTCAGCAGAGCCACTGTTTCTTAAACACTAAAGAGCAAAGTTACTGTTAGGCTATAGGGCAGGAATGTCAAACCTGAAGCACTCAACACTGCTCACTGCATTTTCTGCACCAGCTCAGCATGAGCCTTCAGCTCATTCCTAATTAAAAAAATCTGTATTTTTGTAGCTGGAGACCTGTAACTAGTGCTGTCCCCCTAGTTCTGGGTCCAGTGCCGTTCAATATCTTCATTAATGATACTGAAGATGGAATAAAGTGTCTGCTCAGCAAGTTTGCTGATGATACCAAACTGGGTGGATTGGCCAATTCACCCAGTGGCTGCTCAACTCTCCAAGAAGATTTGGATAGGCTGGAGAGTTGGGCTGGGAGGAATTTAATGAGTTTTAACAAAAACAAATGTAGAGTCCTTCACCTGGGAAGGAATAACGGGAAGCACCAATACAGGTTGGGTAATGACCAGCTAGAAAGCTGCCCTTGGAAGAGGGATCTTGCAGTTTTTGTGGATAACAAACTAAACACAGATCAGCAATAGGCTCTTGTGGTCAGGAAGGCAAGTAGGGTGTTGGGATGGATCGAGAGGAGTGCGTCTAGCAGCTCTTTATTCTGCATTAGTGAGCCCACACCTGGAGCACTGTCTCTGGTTCTGGTCTCCTCAACTCAAGGGGGATACAGAATTAATTGAGAGAGTTCAAAGCAGAGCTGTGAGGATGACTGGGGGTCTGGAAAAACTGCCTTATGAAGACAGACTGAGAAATCTGGGACTTTTTAGTCTGGACAAAAGAAGGCTACATGGGGATTTAATTACTGTCTATAAATCCATGAGGGCTGGGTGTTCACTTGCATCAGACAGGACAAGGGGTAATGGATGCAGGGTTGCACCATAGGAAGCTTTACCTCAGAATGAGGAAAAACTTCTTTACAGTCAGAGTTATGAAATACTGGAATGGGTTGCCCAGGGAGGCTGTGGAGTCCTGTCAGACCTGTCTGGATGCACTTTTGTGTAGCTGACTTAGGCTTTTTAGGCCGTTATGCTCTTCAGTAAATTGTAGCCTGCTTGAGCAGGAGGGTTAGACCTGATGGCTTCTGAAGGCCCCTTCCAACCCTAATAAAGTGTGTAAACTGTGCACATTTTGCCATTTACTTCCAACAGTACTCCTGAGAATTATTTAAAAGTGATTCTGAAAATTAAAACCTGTTACAAGCATTTTAGTAATGTACTCCTGTCAACCCTTACCACAGCTGCTCCAGTATCTGAATGATCTTCTCAGGGATTATAAAGCCTGTGATTGTGCACAGAAAAGCTTTTTCCAGCACTGTGTTGGGCTCAGGACAGCTATAGGTTGATAAGAAGCTAGATGATTTGTTGTCTCTGGAAAAAAAAAAAGAAAAAAACCCCAACTAAAATTAATATACAACATTCACAGCCAGTCTTAGTAATAAAAAACTGCACCAAACAAGTAGTGTCTATATATAAAGTGTAAATTAATGTTGAAGCAACTAAAGGTAAAGCAATTAATACACAAGATGTGACAGTGAGCAGCTGCTCACTACACAGCTGCTCACTCTCTGCTCCCTAGTGCAATGGGGAGACAACTGTATGGGTAAAAGAGAAACTGCAAGGGCTGAGACTAAGAGAATGTAACAGCTAAAGCAAAAGTTGCAGAAGAGAGGAAAGTGAGGTAAGGAATTGATTTACTACTTCCTCTAGCCAGGGAGATGTTTAGCCATCTCCAGGAAAGCAGGGCTTCACCATGTGTAACTGTGACTTGGCAAGACAAATGCTGTCACATTTCCCACCCAGCTTCTATGGCTGAGGTGTGGGGCATCCCTCTGCTCAGCTGGGGTCTGCTGCTGCAGCTGTGTGAGAAGCAGAAAAGGCCTCGACTGCGCAGTGCAAGCACGGCACAGCAACAGCTACAGCATCTCTGGTGTTATCCACACAGTGTTGGTCACAAATCCAAAATGAAGCATTACCTCAGCTACTACAAAGAACACTATCCCAGTCAGCACCAGCACACAAATGTAACCTTAAAAACATGGGCAAGTCATTCAAGACTTACAAACACTCCAGTGCGTAACAGACTTTTCATTTAAAGAAATGTATCTTCCTTAATTCTTCTTTAACCCCTCCCCAAAACAAACTGTGGCTTTTCTTACTTAAACTGTATTTAAAGAACAAACAAACTCAAAGACTTACAAGCTGACTTGATTTAAGACAGCACCCAGCCATTCAAACAGCTCCTCTGTACTGCACGACTCTTCTGGCTTCCCCTGCAGTTCATTACTCTGTAACACTGGGCACTGCAAGTCTCTTAATGTGCTGAACGTTATTTTTGGCTTCAGGGCCTGTATTTGGTTTTTTGAGAAGTATGACATCAATGTTGATTCCTCTGCACCTTAACAACACAACACCACAGACACCCGTTAGGAAACTGCTGCACAAAAGGAGCTCTGAATGCAGTGAAAACTCTGTATACAGAAAAAACAAAGTGCAGTGTGTACAACTGCTTACAGGCTGTTACATTTGGAAAAAGCCATAAAACCTTCAGCTTCCTCATCTTTTTGGAAAAACAAATCACTGCAACTCAGTGTAGCTCAAGTAGAGATGATGTGTCTAGAAGAATTAACTGGGCAGGCAGTAAAACCAACTCATTAGAAAGAGGAATTTGGAGTGCTCCAGAAAAGAAACATGTGAAAGAGAGCAGGAAAACATGTGAACTGCTCCCCAAGACAAAGGGGTCTGCAAATGCATTCATGCTCTAAGTGTACCCATGCCTGTACACACAAGGCCAGAGAACACCCTGCTTTACTGGTACCCACACAATACATGCCTTTGATGTCCAGAAGGGCAAGGCATGCCTTACACCATTAGGTCACCTCTAGAAATTCCTCGGGCATCACAACTTGAGAGGTAGCACACATGGGTAGATGCACACAAGGATAATGCATCTTGAAGATCCAGTAATGCATCAAGATCTATGGACCACCTAAACTCCATAAGCCATGTCTCTCTCACCAAGGACAGTCACTTCGGGAAGTAGAGAAGGGAGGGCTAACCTGATCTTTTTACTCAAGTTCCAAACAGCTCAATGAAAGTCAAGCACTGAATTCCCTTTTTCTGTTCCTCTTGGTGTCAGAACCACCAAGTGGGAAAAATGGGTACAAAACACAAAACCCTACTTTTGGAAGGGAACACAAAAGGTTTCCAGCAGGGCTGGCAACAGCACAAAACACCACTTATCAGCAGGAAGGCTGCAAGTGGAATGTTCACGGAGGACAAGGATTGTCTTGACAGAATATAGCCCTGTCTCTCCATTCCAGTGGAAGCTACATGATGCCACAGGTCTATTAATACATATCTATAACATTTTTATTGTTGTCAGTGCTAAGATTCTTTCATGTGTTATGAGCACAAGATTCCTGTGCAGAAAGGCAGTCAGATTGAACCCTGTTATCAGGAAATGACTGGCCTGACCCATTTGCTGGATTTAAGAAAGGGGGGAAAAGAATGCTGCTCTTCCTAAGAGCTGCTGCACTAGCAGCACCACACGTAAGACACACAGTAGCCCCTGAGGCATTCTGCTGTCTGCCCAGAGTTAACGAATCTAAGCAAGTGTGGCCTGAGTATCTACCACCAAAGTTGGATTTATGGTAGCAAGCCTTCACTGTGATTCTTTCCTGAAGACCACAAGGATGGCAATCACAAGCTTATAAACAATTTCCATGTGACACACAAGGATGTCTCCTGATTAGTATTTAAAAAGGAAGAGGGGCAATGCAAAGGACTAAAGTGAACCATGAAACACTGTTAAAGGAGTTTTTAAACAGCTTTGATTTCTCAGATCAGTTAACTCCCTTTCACTCTTGTTCTTGAGGAACCAGAAAAGAACAAAGTAAAGAACAGAGGGGAAAGCATTCTCAGGGACCTCTCTGACAACCCTTCTCACTCCTGTGGATGCTCAAAGCAGAACCACACTAAAAGCTACAAAGCTATGATGAAGCAATAACTTTTCCAGCACAGATTCCTGCAGGTTCTGTCAATTCTATGCAAATGCTACTCAGTTGGATCCTATTTGTTCTAAGATAATACAAGCAACTGAGGGCTTTGGAAAATGACCCTCAAAGAAAGTACAACACTTAAACTCTGTAACTAATGTAGAAACATTCTCTTACTTGGCTCCAATCTCCAACAAGAACATGGAGAATAAAACCATAAAGCAGCAGGTGTATCAGTACACATGACAGAAACAGCAACTTTGCAGCTGTCCTGCAGCTACTGATGGAAGTCCCCCATCTCAAGCACTACACCAAAGGCACAACTTACACCTATTCATAAAACACTTCACAAAGTGTGTGTTAATAAAGGCTGTGTGTGTCACAGTCATAAAAAAAGAGGCAGCACTGCCAAATACACAGAGTTAGAGCAGGCTGATAAATACAGAAAAGGTGGGTGTCAGGAGGATGGAGTAAAATTCTGCTCAGTGGCATCCAATGATAAGACGAGGGGCAACGGGTGTCAGCTGGAACAGAGGAGGTTCCACATCAAGATGAGAAGGAACTTCTTCCCAGTGAGGGTGACAGAGCACTGCAACAGGCTGCCCAGGGGGGTTGTGTAGACTCCTTCTCTAGAGACATTTAAAACCCACCTGGTCATGTTCCTGTGCCACTGGATCTAGGGGATCCTGCTGTGGCAGGGGGACTGGACTAGATCTTTCGAGGTCTTTCTGATCCCTAATGTTCTAAGATTCTGTGAAAGACTGAACAACATAGGGACAAGGAAATGAAGCAACTCCTGTGAATCACTACTCCTGAACCAAAATGTTCTGCTATGTAGGAAGTTAAACACAGGAACAGCCCCCTCAAACAATCATAATAAAAACCCAACAACAGTAAATCCTACCCAAACACATTTTAAAATAACTCTTCCCTTCATTAAAATGCATCTGGACAAACACAACCAAAAGGATTTGGACCTCTTGCTAGTTAAGTTTTAGTTTTACATGCAGTTGTTCTTACCTGTATTATGCCAAGCCAGGAGGAAATCAAATTCTAAAGGTTTCTTTTCTTTCAAGGCCCAAAGCACTCTGTTGTATTTCTTGCTATCAGGCTGAAAGCTGGAATCAGTCATGTCAATAGTTACAACTGCAAACATACACAAAAGCTATTGTTAATGGGCAAACAATTAGCAGTAAAAGAGCTAATTTCTGGCATCAAATGCTACATGTATGCCAGAAATGCCACTTTTTTTTTCCTAGATTAACTGGTCCCAGGCTACAAGTTACACTTATTTTTGAGATGGAAATTTCATCATACATTTTACTTGACAAACTGAGTAGTAAAAGGACAACATCCTGTTCTGACAGAATTCTTATTATAGATAACAAGTTTCCCATTCTAAAGTTTTTATGCAACTACCTATCAACTACTGCAGGTTCTAAAGCACTTGAGATGGCCCCGTGTTCACAGGGTTTTTTAATTTATCTTCTAAGTCATTAAATCTCACCAAAAAAATCACACCCAGGATGTCTTCTTAGTGTTTTCTTAGTGCTTGGGATTCGAACATTACCATTTTCTGTGTGTCAAACATAACACAACTTTCCTGTTCAAGACAGCAGTCCTGGGTGAAGTCACTCACTGAATTTTTTAAATAGCTTTTAAATAGCTCTACCTTGACTAGTTTACTATTTTCCTGTTTAAATCCAAAGGAGTAGATATACAAAAATTCTTGAGCCCTGCATCACACCAGTATAAACAATACAACGAAAAAACCCCCAAAAATAGAGAATTTCACAGACTATCCAAAAGATCACACATTTCTTTGCTTGTAACTGCTTCATCATTTGGAAAAAGGAGGCTTTATCCTCATGCAGTGCTTGTATCCACAGCTGGAAAAACATGACCTCGACAATAACGAATTCTCAGGAAAGGGAAGTTCCAGCATTGCTGGTCTGACATCCCAACAAGGTGTTTCACAGGCAGATTCAAAATCAGTGCTGTTAATGTAAGTACTACCTACTGTATCTCATTGCTTTTTTGCCAGAATACCGAGAAGGGCAACCTTGCAGTCCAAGTTCCTCATAGGTGTCCTTATCCACGGAAAGAAGCAGTTTTCCTGCAAACAAAACAAACTTCAATTAGTCTTCTACATAGCTCTCTTTAAAGTCTACTGAGAATCGTATACATTACACAACGTTAGCTTTGGATCACTGGTATTACCAATGTACTCCAGACTCCTTAGTTCCACCATACTGTATTACCACATGAAGCCTTTTTTACAAGAAAGTCACAGAACATTAGCCATTGGAAGGGTCCTCAAAAGATCATCCAGTCCAATCCCCCTGCCAAAGCAGGATCACCTAGACCAAGTCGCACAGGAACATATCCAAGTGGGTTTTAAACATTTCCAGGAAGGAGATTCCACAACCCTCCCAAGATGACACTGAGAAGAGCCTGGCTCAATCCTCCTGACACCCACCTTTCACATACTTATAAACATTCATGAGGTCACTCTTCAGTCTCTATTTTTCCAAGCTAAAGAGACCCAACTTCCTCAGCCTTTCCTCATAATGGAGGTGCTCTACTTCATTTACTTTTAATGCAAAGTGTTATGAGCTAGAATAAGGCAGGTGCTATAGTATTCCTGAGACTGTCACAGCTTTTTCACCATACTGTTTCATTTTGCTGCCTCAATCTTTCCTCAGCTGGTCCCCTCACGTTTGCTGTGCTGAACAGTACCTCACACTAGGGCCTGAGTTACTCAACAGTCATGCAGGCACTTGTAAACCTACAAACACAGCTTCTCCAGCCCCAGTGGGTCTGCTCACACTAACTGACTTGCTTACTAGTGATGAGCGGATACGCACTGGAACAAATCCAGTTCATAAAGGAAACCTGGCAGCTGCCACTTGGTAGAGAATTGTACACCATGTAGCTCTGCTACAGTCTTTTAATTCAACAGTGTAACGCAGAACGCAAATACAGCTCCTCCTGAAGACTTCAGATACTGACATTCCCCACTTCTGCATCCAGTTCTGGTGTCCCCCACACATGAAGGGCATAGAACTTCATAGAAGCACAGAATCATTAGGGATTGAAAGGGCCCTCGAAAGATCATCTAGTCCAATCCCCCTGCAACAGCAGGACCACCTAGACCAAGTCACACAGGAACACATTCAGGCGGGTCTTGAACACCTCCAGTGAAGGAGACTCCACAACCATGTTGGAACGAGGCCACAGAGATAATCCAAGGTCTGGAGCACCTTTGCTCTGAGGATAGGCTGAGGGAGATGGGGTTGTTCAGTCTAGGGAAAAGTCTCTGGGGGGAATCTTATAGCTGTGTTCCAGTACATGAAGGGAACCTACAGGAAGGCTGGAGAGGGACTTTTCACAGGGTGATCCAGTGACAGAGTAAGGGGAAATGGTTTTAAAATGAAGGAGAGTAGATTTAGACTAGATCTTAGGAAGACGTTCCTCAGTACGGGGGTGGAGATACTCTGGAATCTATTGGCTGGAGAAGCTGGGGCTGCCCCCTCCCTTCAAGGCCAGGTTGGATGAGGCCTTGAGTAACCAACGTAGGGTGTTTTGGGGTACAAATTCTGTCTTTGACTGGCAAAAAACAAGACGCTGGAATGCAGTATTTTCAAAAACATAATCCCCCCGTCGTAACTGGAATTATGGTTGAAGTGTTGACAGTCTGACACAACACAAAAATGAAGCTGATTTTTAAAAAATGTCCTTGATAACTTAACAGCATTAATTGAAAGTAAGTTAAAAAGAATATTTTTTCCTCATAAACTTGGGAAGTACAGTAAGCACTACATTTTCTAGTTTACACTAAAAAAAATGTAACCACTACACAGCAAACCAATCAAGAAAGCCATAAGCAGTATGTGTTACCACAACAAAACCAAAACATACCATTTGGTAGCAGAGCTGCCACATTATCTTGGTCAATTCTTGTGTTATAGGTAAGTGCATAGCATGAACCTTCGACAGTAAAGCAGAAAAACCAGAGATTAGAGTCTTTAAAGACAGACACGACACTGATTCATCTCAAGATCACCACACATGCCCAAGATAATTTAAATCATTCCAAACCCTTGTGTTTTTTATCAACTAATTTTCTTCCAGCTTCTCAAGCACAATAGCACCTTGTTAACTGTTTATACAAACCTTGGACTGGCATTATTTTGAAGGACCAGTGACACATTAATACATTGACAATATGCCCAGATATGAAAATACTTTCTTCTCACCCGTAACCTTTTCCACTCAGGATACAAAAATCCTACTTTTTTCCAGACTTACTAGTTCAACCTTAAGATGAGGAAATATGCTTACAGTACTAAATATATTTTGTTGTACTATTTGCCACAGTTTTGTTCTTAAAACACAGAGTCAGATCCTGTAAACTTGGTGCACAAACATCAGACTGTTTCCATGAAACATTTGCATACAAACTGCATAAAAGCCATTAATGAAGCTAAAGGAAATAGAGTCCCATTTAGAAAATAAAGGATGTAATTCTCCCATTTCACCCACATGTTCTTCTCTCCTCTCTTTTCCCTCTGAAGTTTTTTTCTGTCCCAAACAATCACCTGAAGGGTACAACACTTATATACACTACTACTGCTTCAATCAGAGAATCACGTTTTGATTATCTCCTCACCTTTCCTCACAAAAGCATTGAGGAACTCATGAGCAACCAACTCGTAAACTGGCAGGTTTCTCACCAAGTAGTACTCTCCAATATCTGCAACAGTACTTTTCAGCACTTCAGGCAGTAAGCCACATTCAGGGATCAAAAAAGACACCTATTAGGAATACAACAGTAACATAAATCATACCCTAAAATCTGTTCTGGAATAAAAGCAAGAAATTAAAAAAAAACCCCTCAATTCTTCTACTCAAAGTTACCGCAAAACAAGGCAAAATGAAAAATAATGTCAAGCTACTGTCTTCAAAACGCATCAACTTTTTCCAAAGACACGATTTGAGTTTGGCATTTTCCACCTGATACAACAGCACTGGAGGTGTCACATAAGGGCATGATTTTATAGGACTTATGATCTTACTTCACATCATTGTAACTTCAGCTTGAGCTCACACCACAACATTTCCTTCACACTTTGCTGAAGAAAACAACTGGTTATAATTAAAAATGTGGGCTGAGAATTGGGATAACCAGAATGGAAATGTGACAGTCACGGCAGAACAATGTAAACTAGTTTTTGAATCAATGCATTTTGTATTTTGTCCTCTGTATTTTGAAGGACCTGTCAGGAGAGCAAGCAGCCCATCACAACACAACTGAAGATGGGCTTTCGATACTCAAAACAGTGGTAAAGCACATATTAAGGACAAGGCTTGTGTAGCAGTTTACCAATTTAGGGTAGGAAACTGCTTCTGAAAATGGATGAGCACCTAGCTATTCTCACTAAGCTCAGCATTCTGTCTTTTGGTCCAATTCCATACCTTCGATTTCTCTTCTGCTTATAACCTTTCCTGATAAAGAGGTCTGGCAGGCCAAGGTAAACGGGGTTATTTCACGGGCAGATACCCATCTTCCCAATAACCTGGCACACGCAGCATGAAGGTCCATCCCCCTGCTCCTTCCCGCTCTGTCCCTCAAAAGCCCCTTTTTCCGAAGCAGAGATGTTCGCGGAGTACAGGTACGGGTCTGCACACGAGAGCAGCGACAAGGGACAGGCTGCCTGCCACACACACACATCCCTTCCTGCGAGCTGCTACGGGAACTGCTAGGGAGACAGCAAGCTCTGGCTGGGACCTTTGCAGAGGGTACATAAAAGAGAGGGCTGTGAAAACCGGCCTCTGCAACATCAAGTAGCCGAAGGCAGCGGAGCAGCTGCCGCTGCCAGCACACCGCAGCCTGCTCCAAGGCAGGACACGAACAAGGAGGCCGTGCGCGGGCACCCGCCGTCACGTGTCAGGCGCAGCCTTCACTGCGGGAGGGACCCCTCAGCCCCTCACTGCGAGTACTGGGAGCTGGGAGGTGCCAGGCCGGCCAAGCACCGTCTTACTGCCGCCGGGCCGCTCCTGGGCTGGGCTCGGCCGCCTCTGTCGCCCTGAGCCAGAGGGGGTCCCCGTCCTTTTTCGTCCTCCTGCAGGGTCCGTGAGGCCACCTCGGCCGGGCAAGGGGAACCCTCCCGCCAGCCCCCTACGGCAGCAGCGCGCGGCTCGCCCCGAGTCAGACCCCCCAGCCCGACCCCGCTCACGCGGCAGTTGTAGGCGTGGTCCTGCACGAGCGCCGCGTGCCGCGAGCGCGGGTGCCGCGCGTGGCCCTTCTCGCACACCAGCAGGTGCCGGGGCGTCTCCTGGAGCCGCCGCAGCGCCAGCACCGACATCGTCCGCTGGGAGCGAGAGAAGGAGGAGGGGGAATCCGCTGAGAGGGAGGGAAGGAGGAGGATCCGCGGGTGGACTCCGCCGGCGAGAATGAGCCCGCACCGGCGAGGGGCGGGGATTGAAGCTACTTCCGGCCGCTCTAGGCGCAGGGCTGCTTCCGCGGCTGCTTCCGCTGCGGCGCCTGGCGAGAGCGGCTGGTGCTGCTTGAGTTCTAGGGGTTGGGTCCTTAAGTGGGGCTGGGGTTTGTAACGGCTCGGGTCAGGTCCCGGTCCATGCGCGCACTCGCGGCTGGGTTCGCACAGGTTCGGGACGGGATCGGTGTCAGGCAGAGCTCTGGTGCAGCAGCAGCTGGTCTTAGCTCCCAGCAGGCGTGGTGTCCCCTAACGGGTCACCCGGTGGGCAGCGAGCAACTCGAACTCAGAGCCCGGCTGTCTGTAAAGCAGATGCTATGTGTGAAGAGCCCGGTGTCTGCACTGTACTCACTTCGGGCTTTGCTTTCTGCTGTGGACTGGCTCCTGTCCAGTCCCGAGTTTAATGCCCAGTTCCTGCTGTCCTTTTAGTTCTCGACAAGAACTGGGCAGTTTACCTGGAGCAGACTCCAGCCCCTGCACCCTGCGACGCTGAGTCACGATAGGGAGCAGACATGGGTGATGGAGAAATTCCAGGTGCACTCTGTGACAGAGCACTGGAACGGGCTGCCCAGGGGGGTTATGGAGTCTCCTTATTTGGAGACGTTTAAAACCCACCTGGATATCACAGAAACGTTAGGGATTGAAAGGGACCTCAAAAGATCATCCAGTCCAATCCCCTTGCCACAGCAGGATCACCTAGACCTAGTCATACAAACAGTCAGGGTTAGAAGGGACCACAGGATCATCTACTTCTAACTCCCCCGCCATGGGCAGGGACACCCCACCACAGATCAGGCTGGACAGAGCCTCCTCCAGCCTGGCCTTAAACACCTCCAAGGACAGGGCCCCAACACCTCCCTGGGCAACCCATTCCAGGCTCTCACCACTCTCACGGTGAAGAACGTCCAACTCACAACCAGTCTTAAGTCTACCCATCTCCAGCTCTGCTCCATTCCCCCTAGTCCTGTCGCTACCTGACATCCTAAAAAGTCCCTCCCCAGCCTTTTTGTAGGCCCCTTCAGATACTGGAAGGCCACAATAGGGTCACCTGTGAGCCTCCTCTTCTCCAGACTGAACAGCCCCAACTCTCTCAGTCTGGCTTCATAGGAGAGGTGCTCCAGCCCTCTGATCATCCTCGTGGCCCTCCTCTGCACTCGCTCCAGCACGTCCACATCCCTCTTGTAATAAGGGCTCCAGAACTGGACACATTACTCACCTGGGTGACTTGGTCTAGGTGATCCTGCTGTGGCAGGGGGATTGGACTAGATGATCTTTCAAGGTCCCTTCCAATCCCTTATTATTCTGTGAAAGTAAAACCTTGGTGCAGGAGCAGTGTCCCAAAAGTGGGACACCCAGTGTGCCATGAGCCAGCCCACAGAGATGGGTGCCAGGGGTATCCGCACAGAACCAGCACAGGCTGGGGTACTTGGATACAGGATTTCCTTTATAGACCAAAGAATGCAAAACCACCTTATCTCTGTGAATATTGACACCATTTGCCTACGTGACAGGCTAACTCAGCCTTCACTGCCCTTTCAGGTGGCAGCTCATCAACTTTTTACTGCTCATGCTCAGAGGTTTCCTGAGCAGAGAGTCCTTCTAGGCAAGTGGAAGGGTGTTTAGTATTGCAGTGAGTTCAGGTAGTCTGTGCCTTCTGCTCTCAGCTCTAAGCCAAAGGCTAAAGACACTTGTGATCAACATCTTCTATCATCATTTTCCAATGGCAGCCTCCATCCAGCACCTCTTCATAGACAGACAGGCTCAGTAGCACCTGCTGCAGCTGGTCAGCTTTGGTCAGCTGGCCAAAGGTAAGCTCAGCAAACATCCCAAGCTGGCCTGTCTTTGTAGACATCATGTGTGCTCACAAGTCACATGAATCACATGGGTGTTTCATGAGTTGCCCTGCAAACAGGAACTGGACCCCACAGCTAAGGAGGGGAAACATGTACACCCTCAGGGTGCATTTCCCAACAGGGAATCATTTTACAAGAGATGGGTGCTCAGAGGGATAAAGTGGACAGGAAGAAGTAGGTCTTCGGGTGTTTGATTGCACTGGGCAGCTTTCTAGAAGTTAAGTAACCAACTTCCTTCTGCCCTACAGCAAATACGAGAAAGACGTCAACCGCAGGAGCTGCAGGGGTGTGCACATCCTGCGAGAGAAACCACTGCCAAAGTACTGCACGGTTTTATTGGAGGCCCACAGAGATACACTGAATATGTGAGATCCTCCTGAACATTTGTGGCCCCTTAGATCTCTGAGCGTGATAGCTGCAGTTCTACAAGGTGATGCAGAAGGTCTTGCATCCACTCTCACTCCAAATGGGACTGCTCATGTTAGCGTGACTGGTGCACAGGTGCCTTAGAGTTGGGACCTGTTGCCAGTGTGTCCTCTCGCTGCCCACACACTCTGTGTATTTCATGAAAGTGTGCAGAAATTTCCTTTCTGCCTTCCTGCAGTAGTCCTCCTACCAGTCCCCTAGCCTTCTGGCCCCTGATGAAGTTTAGAGTAGTAACAAGCAATTCGCTTGCAGTTTGCTGTTTCTGTACATCATTCAAGGCTGCGTGTAACCTCATTGAAAACATCACTGGGGTCTGTTCTCTAAACAGTCATCAACCTCATAAACCTAATACTTGGTTTTCTTGCCAGTTTGACAACAGTAGCTCCAGACATCTCAAGCTTGCCCTAGGGAGATCCTGACCTGCAATTTCTCAATGGGACATTCAATGTTAACACTCATTAATTTGATCATTCTTCTTCCTTAGGTGGCTGGATGTCAAAAGGAAAAGTGGTTCAGTATAGATTAGTATAGGAATCACAGAATCATGGAGACCTCTAAAGATCATTTAGTCCAACCCCTCTGCTAGAGCAGGAGCTTTGTTTAGCGTAGAAAACTATGCTCAGATGTTCAACATCTGCAATGTTGTGTAGATACAGACTGTGAACTTCCTATCATTTTGCTGGCTCACCAGCTACGTATCTCGGCGCCTTGGTGTCGTAACTGGAGCACCCGTGTTCACTGTCTGGGCAGTTACTGGCTGTTTCTCTGTGATGCATAGGTAGCACTCAGGTTTTACAGATCTGCATTTCCAGTCTGGTGAATTTATGTTACAGCTCCAGGTCCGACAGTCTATATGCCCAGGCTGTGCTTCTAGCACAGACTGCACTTTTCTGCTGCTCTGTCTGTGTTCGGGTCTGTCTGATGTTGCTGACTTCATAGCTATGAATAGCTAGCGGCGTGAAAGGGCTGGCGGTGAAAGGTTTGTGTTACAGAGCCACGCTTGCCCCACAGAAGGAGGGATGCCACTGAGCAGTTAGCAGTTCACCACTTCTGGCTCATTAGGTTAATTCAGACCCACTTGTTTCAGGACTCATGCTCTCTGAGTGCTTGTTTACTGAAGAGACTCTGAACTCAGTGCCTCGTATCCTCCAGTGCATGAGACTGAGATGAAGCTGCACATCACAAGGTCACTGGCTCATTAATGTTTGTGGAGGGCTGAATTCTGCACTTATATTGCCTGTATAAATTGGATTAATGAGATTATTATGACTAAAAAAGGCTATGTAATCGCAGTAGCCTTCCAATTTAAAGCATGCAAGCATTAATGGCAAAGGCACTATGTGATTAATGTCAGTTATTATTATACCCACAAGCAAAAGCCTCTGCCAGATGAGCATCACACTGTCATGATTAGAAACCTTGTTCTAGTAAAGGGGTGAAAAGTTCAAGCCTCTGATCAATAAGCCCAGCGATCCAGAGAGGAAACTCAGTGATACTCAAAGCAGCCTGTGCGGTCTTGTTTCTTTCTTTGTGGTTTTTTGTGAGCTTCTCAATGCTAATAAAATGTACACTAGCTGCTACAGATACAAATGCCCAGAGGAAAAAAAATGAAGAGAACCTATGTTGGGGAAGGGTCACAAGAGTCAAGGTTTGTGATGACTTGTTCAGAGTTCAGACAGTACTGTGGGGATTGTGGCTCACAGCAGTCAGTGGAGCACTGAAGGATTCACATCACTGTCCAGTTAGTTGGTTCCCGTGTCAGCAGTTATTTTTAACCCACCCTTTCTCATACCTGTTGGCTGTCCTGTGTGTGTTTTACAGAACCCCCTGAAGACACTGGACTCCACTAAAAGGAAAACATGTAGAAGTCCAGTAGTCTGTGCTGTAACATACAGAATTACCCTGTCTTTAAATGGGCTATGTGTGTACTAATTGTTATAAACGCTGATATTTTTGTGATGGCTGTTACAGTTTTCCCAGTTATTTGCTCTGGGGTTTCTGCGTGTTGTTAAAAAAGGTAATTTTAAACTGTAAATAATTTAAGCTGCAAAGCTATTACAATCCTCCCAAGGATTTCAAACTAATGCAGTTTTACAGCAGTTCAGTTTCTGTTCTGCTTGCTTGAAGAGACTCGGGCTGCAGGAAAGAGGAAAGCGATGCCTTCAGGCATCCTCTGGTAATAGTTTGGAATAGGGAAGGGCCTATAAAATCTTCCCTGGGACTGGTGAAGTTTCTTCACATTACAGTATCTTTAGTTGTGAAGCCCAGCTGCTGCTTTCATGTATTTTATTTTCAGTATCAACAAACAACCTGAACTCATTATTTCTGCTGGATTTTCTGATGTTAAAGAAATAACATTCTTAAAGTATAGACTTCCATAAAATTAAAATGTTTGTCACATATGTTTAGAAATCGTTCTGTGTGTTTAATTTCAGTTATTATTTTTTTCAGAAATACTGTTGACTGCAGAAGAGACAAAAGTAAACTCTCTAAATCTTTTAATCTTTGTTATTGTAATTAGCACTTTGCCAGACAAAAACAAACAGATAATCTCTGTTGCCTTGTTCATCTGACATTAACAAAGTGTTTAAGACTCTGAAACAGCAATTTAATTGATCAAAGGCAACTGTTCTGTAATTTGAGGAAAGTGGGAAGATGCTGAAGACACGGTGATTAGCTCTGTGTGCTGGTCTTACACACTGGTCCAAATACTCAGAGCAGTGATGGATTGTAACAAAGATCCCACCTACACTTGTTTATCAAGGAGATTACAAATTTCTGCCAAGCTGTTCCACAAAGCAGCTGTTCAGACCAGAAGGAGCAGTGAATGGATCAAGTTGCTGGTTTTGCTTTAAATGTAATTTCTTAAAGAAACAAACCAACCACAGAATTATTGGCAGGATGATTTCAAGGTCATTCTGTTCCTCGATTTAAGTCCGTATTCTTGAATGAAATATTAAAAATGTCACTTTGAAAGGCAAAAAAATCTGTGAATTTGGGTTTGAATTTAAATTTTAGCAAAGTTAAAACAGCTGTGTTTCCTATAAATGGAACTTTATCCAAACAAGCTGGGGAACATGTGACATTTCCTCCATTATTTTTTTCATGCATAAAGTGTGAGAAAAATGAAGAGGGGTAGATCAAGAGAGGCTCTCCTCTCCCTCTGCTCTGCCCTGGTGAGACCCCATCTGGAATATTGTGTCTAGTTCTGGGCCCCTCAGTTCCAGAAAGACAGAGAACTGCTTGAGAGAGTCCAGTGCAGAGCCACAAAGATAATGAAGACAAGGGAACATCACCCTGATGAGGAAAGGCTGAGGGAGCTGGGTCTCTTGGGCTTGATTAAAAGGGAGATCACTGAAGGGTGATCTCATTAATGTTTATAAAGATGTGAAGGGTGGGTGTCAGGAGGATGGAGCCAGGTTCTGCTCAATGGCATCCAAAGATAGGATCAGGGGCAATGGGTGTCATCTGGAAGAGAGGAGGTTCCACATCAATATGAGAGGGAACATCTTCACAGTGAGAGTGACAGAGCACTGGAACAGGCTGCCCAGGGAAGTTGCGGTCTCCTTCTCTGGAGAAGTTTAAAACCTGCCTGGATGCGTTCCTCTGTGACTTGGTCCAGGTGGTCCTGCTGCGGCAGGGGGGTTGGACTAGATGATCTTTTGAGGTCCCTTCCAATCCCTAATGTTCTCCGATTCCGTGAATAGAAGTTGTGCCGCTACGGGTCATTTCTTTGGCTGAACTCCAAGGAGCTTCCGCATCACTTGATGCACAGCCTATTCACTGCAAACCACTGGCTAATTGTCATGATGAGAAGGAAATTTTATATGTAGAGCTTAAGTCTCTCTATTGTATCTGCAAGCAGTTTGTATTCAGATTAACTTCTGGACAAAGTTGCTGTTACTTCTTCTAGCCAAATGTGTTAGCAACAGGAAAAGTGTTCTACAGGTCTGGAATTTTCTTTTGGATGACAAATCCAGACAAGAAACAGAACCATCCATTCAACCAAGAAAACAACAAATATTGGATCAGTGTGAACACACAGCATCTCAAGTAAGCTTCTAGACTTCACTGATCCTCTGGAGGATTAGAGCTCTTTGCAGAACACACTGAAAGGTCACCACCTCACTGCTTTTATGGTCTGCACGTCAGTGTGAAAAATAAATAGAATGATTTGCATCTCTTTGCAGTTCAGTGCAAACAGTTTATGGGTCTTCTGTTCTGTAATATGAATTAGGAAATAATGACTACATGGATTTGGTCATAAGCCATCATGGTAAGACACCCCCTGAACACACAGAATCATAGAATCATCAGGGATTGGAAGGGACCTCGAAAGATCATCTAGTCCAATCCCCCTGCCACAGCAGGATCACCCGGACCAAGTCGCACAGGAACACATCCAGGTGGGTTTTAAACATCTCCAGTGAAGGAGACTCCACAACCCCCCTGGGCAGCCTGTTCCAGTGCTCTGTCACCCTCACTGTGAAGAAGTTCCTTCTCACATTTATATGGAACTGCCTATATTCCAGCTTGCACCCATTGCCCTGTGTCCTATCACCACATGACACTGAGAAGAGCCTGCCTCCATCCTCCTGACACCCACCCCTCATAAATTTATAGACATTAATGAGGTCACCTCTCAGTCTCCTCCAAGCTAAAGAGACCCAGCTCCCTCAGACTTTCCTCATCAGGGAGGTGTCCCACTTCCCTCATCATCCTCGTTGCTCTACTCTGGACACCCTCCAGCAGCTCAGTGTCCTTCTTGAACTGAGGGGCCCAGAACTGGACACAATACTCCAGATGTGGTCTCATCAGGGCAGGAAAGGGACATACAAGTCATTAATCTTCAAATCTGAAAGGAAGACAAGCTTCACAGTTAAGTAAAAGAGCCCTGTATTTGGCATAAAATCATAGAATGTTCAAGGATGGAAAAGACCTTCAGGACCATCAAGTCTCAACTGTCTGCTCTACAGCCTTGAACTACCAAACTCTCCTAAGATAAAA
This sequence comes from Rhinopomastus cyanomelas, assembly GCA_013400115.1. Taxonomy (NCBI): domain Eukaryota; kingdom Metazoa; phylum Chordata; class Aves; order Bucerotiformes; family Rhinopomastidae; genus Rhinopomastus; species Rhinopomastus cyanomelas. The sequence continues at coordinate 366,372 of VXBP01003025.1, read as the reverse complement.
GTGAGAAGGGATTTATGATGCGATTTATGACTTTCTTCTGTGAGGAATAGGAAATGGCTTTTTTTTCCCTTCCCTTGTGGGTACTAAGTAGAAAACAGCATATAAAATTACATTAAATAAGTGAAGTCTTCAGAAATGTGGGTATAAAAGAAAAACTGGGAAGGACAGAAAATTATTCATGAAATAGGACTTTGAGGTATTTTAACTTAATCTCTGAATCCATTCAGTATTCACAGTGAAAATGAATGAGCTGCTCTTAAACTATTGCTCAGTTCATTAGTTCATTCTCATTCTATCCCCTGGTTGTTAAGCTGCTTTTCTTCCTGACTCCAGTCTGATTAAGAAATCATTCCAGAAGTTAACTGTGGGCTTCAAGTTTTGCTTCCCTCAAATTGGCCTGGCTATGCTTGCTTCATGTTATTATCTTTAGGTCTGCAAGTGTGATGCTCAGATGGAAAGGATCTGGGTGGGCCAGGGCAGAGGGACATTAACTACCAGAAATCATTTTGTAATTGAGACTCTACAGTCTATTATTTACTTAAAAGATTCAGTTATATCCTGCACTCATTTATAGCAGTGTAAGCCAAGTTATACTTGGTATAAAGCAGTGAGTCCAATGTGATGAGTGACCTCCTTACTGCTGTTGGGAGCAGGATAACATAGAGCAGTGAAAACCTCGTGTTGGGTTTAACTGTCCTCATGCAATCCTGTTGTTTGGATGGGGGGCAGAGTGGGATGTGAATGGCACCGCTTCTTATTCAGGTCTGAATAGGAAGTGTCTCAATAAAGTGTCTTCTTTCAACTGAATTATTTTTGAACTTCTGAGCTTATGACTGGTTCTTGAAATATTTACAAACTGAAGTGAATTGTGTCCTTCTGCTTCATCATGTAAGATAACCCAGTTGTGGCACTGCTTACAGTCTATCGTATTATAGAGACATTGGAAATCCTGTACTGAAGCATGGAAATGGCAGCCTTTAAATGTCTCATCAGTTTGGGAGTGAAAAGAAATAGGAGACGTGGGAATAATTGTTTTGATTCAATTGGATATGAAAATGGAGACAGAAGAAGGGTTAACAGTAGATGAGTAGTGCAGATACCAGCAAAGCAAACATTTAGCTAAACTTAAATATTTATTGTATGATGATGTGGACTACACCCTGTCTGCAGATGGCTCATGAATGGAACTGCCCTGAATTATGTGCCGAGCCAGTTCTGAGAACAGAGAACCTAAATGAATATTCAGGTCACAATCCCAGTTCATGACAACGCAAATCATGACGATACTCTCTGACAGCTTCTGCGCCACAGTCACATAATATTGACATGGTTGCAAGACTTGGACTTGATTTGCTTTGATTACAAAGAAAGCAAGAAGGGAAAGGATGGTCCTGCCACACAGGCAAGTTATTTCTAGCCTAGAGACTAAATCTTATTGCTGCTCCAGCAGTGCCATGCGCATCACTTAGGGTAACTTGATTACCTTTGCACATTGCTAACTTTCTACCCTGAGAACCAAGCAGTCAGTTTTCTAAGATACTGAGCACTTACAGCTGTAGCTGAACTCAAAAGGAGTGATGCTCTGAACCCCAGAAAAGTCTTCTATCCTGATAAGCAACCTCAAAAGTCAAAATTCACACTTCCAAAATGAGCACTAAGTGGACATCTCCCACAGAATCACAGAATGTTACAGGTTGGAAGGGACCTCTGGAGATCTCATCTGTCCAACTCCCTTGCCAAAGCAGGTTCTCCTAGAGCAGATCCAGCCTGGTTCTGAAAGACTCCAGAGAAGGAGACTACACAACCCCTCTGAGCAGCCTGTTCCAGTGCTCTGTCACCCTCACTGTAAAGGAGTTTTTCCTTGTGTTTACTGGATATGTGATGCTGAGCATCATGGAGGATCCTGTGGGGAAATGTGATCACATCTCCAGAGCAGCACTGGAGTACTATTCAATAAATGACAGAAAAGAGCAACGTAATGACAACACCATTGAGTAGCTGTCTGTCATGGGGGCTTACATGAGACAGTCCTGAGGAAGAAACAGCCTAAGAATCCATAATTCAAGGCTGTAACCTGAATGATCCACTACAAGATGCTGCACAGCAAGGGCAGTGTGACTTCAGGCAATTTCTAGCATATCAGTGCTCAAATCTGTATTCTCAGCATTTGTTTAACATGGATTTTTTTTTTAATAGATATAGATCTCATTTACTCTCAGAAAAAGGTAGATTCTTCAGTCTGAAGAAATGCAGCAGATGTCCCCACTGAAATGTGGGCACTACAACAGAGTAGACAAAGTACACCTTACTTACCTGAGTTTGTAGGACATGGTTTTCTGTAACTGTGTTTAAAACTGCTGTTGTTTATCACAAACTTCAGCTGGGATACTGTCTTGAGAGAAACTGCCATGAGTTCTTCAAAGAGCAGCAGCAGACATATTTCCCCATCTTGCAAAGCAATGACTTTGATGAAATTACTCAGATGTGGCATCTACCTGCATGTTTGCAAGGAAACACTTGCTAAAATTACTCGCAGGCTTAGGCCAAATTATTTTACTTGACCAACAACAGCACTGCATTTTGTTCAGCAATGAATAGAATCATAGGGTCATTAGGGATTGGAAGGACCTTGAAAGATCATCTAGTCCAATCCCCCTGCCACAGCAGGATCACCTAGACCCAATTCTTTGCAAATACCCAGGACAGGTGTTGGTCAGCCCTGTCTATTTCTTCTGTGCCGTTCTGTGCATCCATGGTCCTGTATTGCATTTGTCAGTGCAGTCAAGAACCCCACCATGTTCACAGCTCAGGGGACAAGAGTGTGGTGGGGACAGGAAAGAAGAAAGCAGCTTCCTAAAATATAGTAGTTATATTACATTAATTCAGTGTTAGAGCATCTGCTTTGGTTGTCAAACTAAGATGTTAAAAGTCAAGATTTTGGAAAGGCAGGAAACAGCATCTCTTTGCATCTTTTCCAACAAGATTGTTATTTGAGCACTGAAGAAAGTGAATTTCTTAGAAAAATGATTAACTGAAGAATGGTTTGTTTCTCACTATGAGACACAGCAGCCACTTCTTTCACCTACCTCTGTACACTTGCCATAAACTTTTATGTAACAAGTTCAGCTGCACCTGGCTTCCCATTCGCATGCCTTTTCATCCTTCATCCACTAACCAATGATTTTCCCCCCATCCCAGGCTGCAGCAGGTTACCTCCTGAAGTGTGCTAACATGCCGCTTCGTCTTTGCTTTGTGATCTGCTTCTCTTGGAGGTTAGTACCCTGTGATGATCATGTATGCCTGGTATCGGAAGTGTTGAAAGCTTGTTTGCTTCAAATGGAAGAAGGTCTTGATTTTGAAGTGTTTTCTGATTTCAGAGGGTTAATCAGTGCTGGTTCAGTTTGAAGGACAGGTGATCCTTTACTGTTGCTTCACTTTTTCTTTTGGTTCCTGGAGAAGAACACATTTGCAGTTAAATTAAATTTGAAAGCAATTACAGTCAACCATACCACCAGATGGAGCTTCTTTTCTGCCTTTCCCACCAAAGGTGCTGAAACTATGGGGCTGAATTCACTGGGACTGTGGGACTTAGCTGTATTTATAGTCAATGAACTAGAAAACTCTCTTTGTTTACTTCTGGTGATGCAGGGCTGAGCCTGCCTACACTCATATATGGCTATTTCAGTGATGCCTAATTGCATGCTGCTAGGGATAGCGATTGTGCCAGCCCTTAGCTTTTGCAGGGTTAAGTTGTGTCATGTTTCTTCTGTATGCACTTCACAGTTTTCAAGTATAAGGTTTGTTAGAACTGGACAGCAATATTAAAGCTGCATGTATTCTGCTCCTTTCCCCCTGTAAAAGCTACCAATATTCTGTACAAACAGGGATCTCTGTTCAGACCCCTACACAGGCTGTTTTACTCTCTGCAGTTCAACTCTGAAGTCTTCTGTGCTTTAGCAGTACTGTTACATGCTCCTAGTTGCTGTACTGCAGGTATGACATTCAAAAGTCATGAAAACCAGTATAAATTGCTGTGATAAACATTCTCTCTCTTACAGAATACACTCCGTTCCAAAGCTAGTTTGCTGTCTACTATTACAGCTTTGCAGCTGAGAACAAACTGTAACTGAGGCAGTCCTGGGGAACTGGAAAGAGAGAGGGTTAAATTTCTTAATTTGTACTCTGTTTGGAAAACTAGAGAATCACACAAACAATTTGTAACATCCAGTTTATACAGCAAGATTGCTTGGGAAGGCTGTTTCTGTATTTGGCCCAAGTGAAAGTAATTAGACTGATGTACAACTTCTGGGGTACAGCACAGTTGTGACTGACAGGCTGACAAGTTTGGCCTGTGTATGCTGGTAGTTACTGGAACAGGCTGTATTGCACAATCCTACCTTCCCAAAAGACAGGGAGGTGTCTGAGCTGCTGAGGTCAGGTTAGCGTTCCACTACTCCATGTAAAACAACCCTAAGACCAGCAGAGGTTTTGCCAGCTGATGTCATGAAGGTCCTTCTGACCAGACGGCCAGTCCTTTTGTCCTAGGAGAGTCTAATGTGTTGTTTTGTCATTTATGCTTTCTGTACTTTCTAGGATAATTTTAGAGGGTGTGTCAAGCAGTTGGAATTTTGGAGTGTCCTTAGTGAAGAGGGAAACATGTCTTCTGGCTGAGTAGGTTTCCTTGCAGAGCTTGAAGAAGACATTTGTGGCAGTTTTCCAGAGGCAGTCTACTAGGTGGCAGGGCTGGAGTAACTGCAGCAATTGAAGATAGATGGCAAGAGCAGCATTTATTACTTTAACAGCCTAGCGACAGTTTTGGGTGTAGAATGCCCTTTATATCAAATTAATCTGAGCAAGATGCAGCTTCTTTCTCACTGAAGTGCAAAACAGTACAATAGTCTAATGTAGGACAACAGTGTGATCCAGTTACATTTTTTCCTAGATTGCTGAAGAAAAGCTATACATAAACATAGAGGTTTTACATGTGAAAATCTGCAGCCTAGTGTTCATCAGAAACCTTTGAAAGAGATGTGGTTCTGCAGCTTTCTGGAGGTCCACGTTAAAACAAACAAAACCCATGAAACAAAACCCTTTTCAACTCCTATGCTGCGAATACATTTTGGAAGCTGAAACCATTTTTCCCACTGATAATGTGAACTTTTCCTTTTCAGAGACTGTCTGTTTGGGTTAAATGGTTGAAACACAACAGTCAGCCTATTGGGACATGAGCTTGTACAAGAGAAGGTTTTTTTAATGATGCTAAACTTATTAAAAGCCTGACAAGTCACCAAAGAGTTTGAGTGTCCTACATGAATACAAAAAGTTTAGATAAATATCAAAGGTGCTAAACCAAACCTTGGCAGCTCTAAGATGCATGAGAACCAGGAAACACTTCGGAAATCTTAGTGAAGGGGAAGTTTTTGTGCAATTTGGTTTTGCTAGAGTTAGTGCCAACCCGAGTCTGATGCAGTGGTTTTTCATGCACTTGCAGTATTTTCCATACAATTTCTGAATGTTAGAAAAACCCCAGAGATTACTTGCTTGTACCATTAACTGTGTGTTCCCCTGTCACAAGGAATGGACTCAAGTTTATACCAAATGCAGAGAAATCTTGGATCTACTGGAATAAATTATAAAACTCCACTTTCAAAGATGCTGGCATTTCACTCAAAGGAAGGGACACTCCTTGCCTTGTTGCCAAGTGTGTGGCTGATTCCCACATAATTAAGAAATTCAGGAAACTGAATAAATATATTTTCATATATTTAAAGTAATATCTACATCCCATGTCAGATGCAAGGCTGGGAGAAATGTAATGAAATATGACAAGCGCAAGTGTAGAGTCTTGCTTCTGGGCAAGAACAACAACAGGTACCAGTATAGGTTGGGGACCGACCTGTTGGAGAGCAGTGTAGGAGAAAGGGACCTGGGGGTCCTGGTGTACAGCAGGATGACCATGAACCAGCAATGTGCTCTTGTGGCGAAGAGGGCCAACAGCATCCTGGGGTGGATCCGAATGGGGGTGGTTAGCACATCAAGAAGGTCCTTCTCCCCCTCTACTCTGCCCTTGTGAGACCACATCTGGAGTATTGTGTCCAGTTCTGGGCCCCTCAGTTCAAGAGGGATGTGGAGCTGCTGGAGAGAGTCCAGCGCAGAGCCACAAAGATGATGAAGGAAGTAGAACACTTCCGTTATGAGGAAAGGCTGAGGGATCTGGGTCTCCTTAGCTTGGAGAAACAGAGACTGAGGGGTGACCTCATTAATGTTTGTAAAGATGTGAGGGGTGGGTGTCAGGAGGATGGAGTCGGGCTCTTCTCAGTGTCATCTAGTGATAGGACAAGGAGCAATGGGTGTGAGCTGGAACATAAGAGGTTCTACATCAATAGCAGAAGGAACTTCTTCTCAATGAGTGTAACAGAACACTGGAACAGGCTGCCTAGAGAGGGTTGTGGAGTCTCCATCTCTGGAGACATTTAAAACCCGCCTGGATATGTTCCTGCGCAACTTGGTCTAGGTGATCTTCCTCTGGCAGAGACTGGAGTAGATGATCGTTTGAGGTCCCTTCCAATCCCTAATGTTCTGTGATTCTTTGAGAGACGAAGCAAAATATACAGTAGCCATCTCTAAAAGTGACTTTGAGAGACTCAGAGATCTAAAAAATTTTGCTTGATGAGCTTCCTCCAGAAATTAGGTTTAAATCTTTGTATTTAAGGCTGGGAAGCTAAAGTAATCACTTGTATATGTTGTTTCCATTTCAGTACTTTTTCCATTACAGAAGTAATGCCCTTTTGGAGTACAGCTGCTTGGCTTTTCTACATAACTAAGAAATCTAGTTCAAATAGTTTAAATTCTGAATGATTTCTATTGAAGCCTATTGAGATTTTCATTCAGTGTCTCACCATCCTCTTAAACATAGTAAAACGAAGAGGTTCCTTATTAAACTAGGATAGTAATCCATCCTTATTACTAGAATTTCCCTGTGGGATTAGAACAGTTTTTTTTATAATTGAGGAGGCTATTAATACCTCCATGCCATGTTTGCACAAGCAAATGACTGTTAAAACTGGGATGAAGAAATACATGACTTTAATTATTAACCAGGAAGTTAATTCAGAATGAATACTGCTAGAATTTGAGAAGATGTGTATTGATCTACACTGCAGATGCAGACAGTATAGATACTGTAATATAATGTATTTTATATTGTATTTGTATTTTATTTGTATTTATTTTATTTGTATTTTATATATTCTGTAATATAATGTATTTTGTAGACACAGTGTCATATAACACAATATTGCATTGTATTTCCCTTGAAAAGGAATCATTCAGATCCTTCTGAAGGCTGCTCTTGCAGAAAAGAACAGAAAGGTCAAGAGATCTGCACAAGAGATTCAGTTCTTGGGTATAAAATAGCAGGATGGATGTTATCATGTGTCAACGGATGTAGTCAACAAGATAGCAACTGTGTCTCCACCAGCTAGCACGGAGAAGTTCAGTGATGAGAATGACACACCAGTTAAATTATGTGGGACATGGGCATGATGCAAAAGGTAGGAAGTAAGGAGTGGAGATTGTATTGGGTTTAGCTGGGGTGGAGCTGATCCTCCCCATGACACCTCTGCCAGTGTTCTGTGTGTGGTAGCTGCAGGGGCATTGATAACACCCCAGTGTTTCGGCTACTGCTGAGCAGGGCTCACACACCACCAAGGCAGGGGGATGTTTTTTCCTTCCCAACTGAGGAGGCTGAGGGACAGGACAGTCTGGGCCAGTTAACCCAGACTGACCAAAGGGATATTCCAAACCATGTGATATCAGCCCAGATATAAAAGTGAGGGGAAAGGAGGAAGCAGGGGGAGTTCACTGATAGTGTTTTGTCCTCTAGAGCAACCACTGTTCGTATTGGGCCCCACTTCCTAGAATAGGAGTTAAAAATCATCTGCTGATTGGAAATAGAGAATAATTGTTTGCTTTGGTTTCTACTCACAGCTTTTGCTTCTGCTTTATTAAACTGTTGTCCTTACCCCTAGCCTCTCATTGTTTTCTCTCCCCTGCCCACCCAAGAAGGGGCAGTGATAGAGTGACTTTGGTGGGCACCTGGACCCAGTCAGGGCCAAACCACCACAAGATGTTATTACTCATTAACGCTTATAAATATATGAAGGGTGGGTGTCAGGAGGATGGAGCCAGGCTCTTGGTGTCATTTAGTGATAGGACATGGGGCAATGGGTGTGAGCTGGAATGGAGGAGGTTCCACATCAGTATGAACTTTTTCTCTGTGAGGGTGACAGAGCACTGGAACAGACTGCTTAGCGAGGGTTGTGGAGTCTCCTTCTCTGGAGACGTTTAAAGCCCACCTAGATATGTTCCTGTGTGACTTGGTCTAGGTGATCCTGCAGTGTCAGGGGGATTGGACTAGATGATCTTCCAAGGTCCCTTCCAATCCCTAATGTTCTGTGATTCTGTGAACTGTGATCAGCCCTGCATGTTTCTAAATCCCCACAGTTTGCTTCAGAGTGCTTAGGAGTTATTACTCATTCATGTTTTCTGAGGAGCTGTTGTGAATGGAGATTTTCTCAGAAAATGCTGGCTTGTCACATCTGAACTGGGTGTGCATCCCGTAGCAGGACAGTTTCCACTTGGACTAACTGGAAAATCTGCTTGTTTGGGATTTGAAGATTGAAGCTAATATTAAAATTGCGTTAAGTGTTTGAATAGGCTTCTGGATTACGCTGTGTGGCTGAGTCGAATCAACGCAGTGTTCAGTTACCTGACTCTGGGTGCCTGCAAACAAGTGTTTTCATGTTCATTCTGTGTCCAAACTGTGACAACTTGATCCAAGCAGCTTGGCCACTTCACTAAATTGCACATCAAATGGAGCTCCAATTCACAATGAGCCCTGATAACTGCATAACCCATGCAGCCAGAGTGAGGACTGGAAAAGCAGTGCCATGGATTGCTTACCAGTGGTGCGTGTGTTTGTTTTTTCACGTTATCCAGTAGCCAACTCATGATGCAAATGCTCCTGTAGGGTGTGTGTGCTGAATGGGGGACAGGTTGGGCAGCTGGAAAACAAGAAGAGGGGAAATAAATGAAAGGGGCACTGTGTTGATCCCTAAGGTCCTTATGACCTTAAACATAACTGATCAGGGCTCAGGAAACACAGAAAGCCTAGTGACTGCAAATCACTCTCTGTCAGGCACTAGGCAATCCCTCTGCTTTCATCTTATTTAATAACATAATAACGCACATGGTAAATAGCACTGAAGCTTCAGACCCTGGTTGCCCAGTTCTTTTAAGAGAATCCATTTTTGAACACTTAAGAGACAATACTAAATGCATCCTTAACTAATGCCCATGGGCAAGTCTGTGGCAGGGTTTGCCCCAAGGTTGAACATCTGTTGTAGGGGTTTATCTGATTTTATGGTACTCCCTTGCAGAATGGCAGCAAGCAGTTACCTCTACAAATCCAACTTCCCTGTGTGTGCCACTCATTGGCTGATTTTATTTCTTTTCCTGCAGTAACAGATTCCTGTTCTCTTAACTGCCTTTGCTTACTTTCTGTGAACAGCAGAGCTTTCTGCAGGCATCTCTCCCAGAGCTCTGGAATATATCAGAAATTTGCATTAACTGCTATGCTATTACTTTTTATCAATATTTACCCTAAGTGTTTCTTTCTGCAGTCCTTATTTTCCTTGAACCTTTCACATTCCTCTATAATTTCCACTAATCCAAATGGCTCAGCCTTATCAGCAAATGGCGTGATTTTTCCCATTGCTGCTTAAAACATTTGTTAATGATCTGGCAAGTTGCAAAAGCACGAGCCAGTGGAATAAACACCACATGGGGCACTATGGGCTGGTTTCTTCCTCTCTGGTTTTCCTCACCATGGAATAGATATTATGTGGAGAAAGCCAAGCATTTTATCAGAGGGAATCTTGAACAGTTTGTTAATACCAAGCACCGTTGCCTACACGTTATCTTATCTTCTTTCCAACTTGGTAGTTTGAAGCGCCATGAGCCTCAGATAGGTGGGCTGTTTTCATCACACTAAATGCCAACAGGAGAGTGGCCCAGCACTGTTGGCCACTGCTCTGTTATAGCCATCAGTACTTTGGAAGCAGTGGTGAAACAGGTGTCTTCACTGCCTGTAGTTGTGGGTGGGAGGAAGACCATCATGATCCTCCTCATACTGCATCTCAGACCTCAAGAGAATGGTCTGCAGGTTAGTGTCTTTGAGGCTGCTTATTTCAGAGCTTCAGCTGTGGCACACCAGCTGGACTAGGCAAAGGAGTGCTTTTATGAAATGTTCTGCAAGGTCCTGCACCTGGCTCGGGGCACTCCCGAGCACAAATACATGGTGGGTGGAGTATGGCAGCCCTTTGGAGAATGACTTAGAGGTGCTGGACATGAGTCAGCGATGTGCAGATACAGCCCAGATCAACCACATCCTAGGCTGCATCAGATGTGTGTCCAGCAGGTCAAGGGAGTTGATAGGGACCTGGGGGTCCTAGTGGACAGCAGGATGACTATGAGCCAGCAGAGTGGTCTTGTGGCCAAGAGGGCCAACAGCATCAGAAGTGGGATGGTTGGCAGATCGAGAGAGGTTCTTCTCCCCCTCTACTCTGCCCTGATGAGACCACATCTGGAGTATTGTGTTCATTTCTGGGCCCCTCAGTTCAAGAGGGACATGGAACTGCTGGAGGGAATCCAGTGTAATGCCACGAAGATGATGAAGGAAACAAAACACCTCCCTTATGAGGAAAGGCTGAGGGAGCTGGGTCTCTTCAGCTTGGAGAAGACTGAGGAGTGACATCATTAATGTCTATAAATATGTGAGGGGGGAGTGTCAGGAGGATGGAGCCAGGCTCTTCTCAGTGTCATCTGATGATAGGACAAGGGGCAATGGGTACAGGCTGGAACATAGGAGGTTCCATATAAATATCAGAAGGAACTTCTTCACAATGAGGCTAATGGAGCATTGGAACAGGCTGCCCAAGGGGGTTGTGGAGTCTTCTTCTCTGGAGACGTTTAAGACCCGCCTGGATATGTTCCTGTGCGACTTGGTCTAGGTGATCCTGCTGTGTCCAGGGGATTGGACTAGATGATCTTTCGAGGTCCCTTCTAATCCCTAATGATTCTATGATTCTGTCCCTTTACTTTGCTCTCATGAGACCCCACCTGGAGTACGGCATCCAGCTCAGGAGCCTGCAATGTAAGAAGGACATGGAGCTGTTGGAGGTGGTTGACAGGAGAGCCATGAACAGAGAACTGGAACCTCTCTGACAAGGACAGGCTCAGGGAGTAAGGACTGTTCAGCTTGGAGAAGAGGCAGCTACAGAAAGACATTGTGGCCCTCCAGTACTTTGAGTGGCAGGGGTCTAGAGGAAAACCGGAGAGGAACTTTTTACAGCAGCTTGAAGTGATGAGACAAGGGGCAATGGCTTCAAACGGAAAGAGGGGAGATTTAGATATGATGTAAGGAGGAATTTCTTCACTGTGTGAGACTTTGGAACCCAGGGAAATTGTGGATTCTCCATCAATGAAAGTGTTCGAGGCCAGGTTGGATGGGGCTCTGATCAGCCTGCTCTAGTGACAGTTGTCCCTGTCCACAGCAGGGGGGTTGGAACCAGATTATCTTTAATGTCCCTTCCAACTCAACCCATTCTGTGATAACTGAATGGGGCAGACTGAGCAGTGTGGTGTTGGCAAGCAGTTGGCAGCAAACTGTTTGGTTGTCATGTTTTCCATTAGGACAGCTTTGTGCAGCGAGAATGTTTGCCCTTTCCTCTTGTTACAATGGTCTTAAACCAAACCAGAACTAATGTGTAGTGCAAGACCACAAGCTACAAGAGTCCAACTGCGTGGTACTTCCAAGTAACTGCTCCGCTGTTCAACTCGCGGTCAAGTTGCAGTAAGAACATCCTCACAGCAGGGTCTGCTAAGGAAACTGTTTCTGCTGCTTTAACTTTCATCCCTCTGTGAGACCTAGACTTCCCACTCAGCTGAACTGCTGCTGTGTTCACTTGCACTGAGAGGCTGCTTTTTGGCAACTAGACTGATGCCAAAAATAAACTGTAAAACAAACAAAAAATCTCAGATAAACCCATAGTGGGAGTGTACTGGCTCAAGAAGCTTAGTGCTATCTGCCAGTGCTCTGTAGTGTTCCTTCCCTGAGCAAAAAGAATGGAGGGAAGTTTTATAATGTTGTATTTTTGGAGTCAGATTTTGGTGCAGATCACCCCCAGACAGTGGCGGTAGCTGTGCAAAGTACAGAACTGAGTTTGGAAAATGGTCACATATCAGTCTCACAATATCAATAAAACCAGCTAATGCAGTAGGACACAATTTCGATATCACAGTACTGCATGCTCAGAAAAGTGAGGGTGAGTCTGCCTCTCTGCATTTGTTTAAAAGGTAGGAAAGTCTGTATTTTGTTTCTCCACTATATTCTTTTTTGTTTTGAACTGGAAAATATGAAACAGTCTGACCTTCAAAAGGGGTCCGTGTGCTCCTCTGGGTCTCCTGAGCCTTCGCTCTTGATTTCCAGGAGTACTGCTGGCACCAAGGATGTGGTTACAGATAAAACATGTCATACTTTAAATAACGATGATACCAGTGTGGTGTTGAGCAACGTCCCGCTTAACCCTGACCCTCTGGGCTTTCTCTTGGGTCTGTATCCGATGGGTGGAAGCCTAAATAACGACAATGGTGAAGATTATAATACGAGTTTAGTACAATAATGATGACAGCTGCTCCATCAGCCCGTGGTTTTGCCCTGCTTTCCACCGGCCCGACTATGCAGGGCGGAGCGAGACCAACCAGCACCCCTCACCGCCCTGCCCCAGCATCCCGCAGTCCCCGCTGCTCTGCGGGCGCCTCTCGCTGCCCCCCACAGTGCCCGCCGGTACCTGTCGGCGCCGCTTGCTGCCCCGCGCCCCAGTCACAGCGGAATGCGGCCGGGCGGGAGAACGTGCGTGGTCGCCCGTCGCGGCCGCGATTGCCTCCCGCTCTGCCTGTGAGGGAAGGTCCCGCCCCCGGCCGCAGCCCTGCGGCCGCCCCAGCCCCGTGGGGAGGCTCCGGGCCCGTCGGGGGACGCGCCCCCTGCCCGGGGCCTGTGCCGGGGCTGCCGGATAAAGAGGTGCTGGCCCGGCCAGCCGCCGCCACAGGGGCGGCCGCAAGGGGCCCAGC